>JANAVB010024071.1:0-16379 GCA_029216955.1 Iris pallida | reverse complement strand
TAGACATGGTTATTTTCTAGACATGGATGTTTTTGGATGCTATTATCTAGACTTGTTATTATATAGAAATTCAATGGAGGGTTGCTCCGGTCTCATTGATGTATGTTGGTTTGTGTGATGTATTTGTGATAGATATTTGTATATTGGTGTGTGATGTATATTGGTTTGTTGGTTTGTGAGGTGTGATGCATATTGTGATGTTTTAATGATTCAGATGTTGTACGAACAGTGAATGCTCTGTTTTATGTAAAAAAAATTCAAAACTTTTTCAGTTAGCGACGGATTGCGACTACCTAGCGACGGAAGACGACGGCTGTGCGACGGAATATTCCGTCGCTAACTGGAGAATTTTCAGTTAGCGACGGACGTCGACGGATTAGCGACGGATTATCCGTTGACAAGGTTCTGGAAATATAAAGATTTCCAGAACCTAAGTGAAGGTTATTTTGTCGCTAAACCGTCGCTCTGCCGTCGAGTATTAGCGACGGCTAGCGACAGATTTTGCGTATCAGAAACTCCCTGATACACGGTTACCGACGGACTTGTCCGTCGCTAAAAAGTAGTATCAAAATCTTCCTGATACTTGATTTGACGGTAATTCGTCGGCTAGCCATCGTTAAATGTACGATTCTTGATGACTAAAATCCGTTGCTAAGCTGTCGAATGGCGACAAGTTAGCGACGGACTTTTTTTTAGCGACGGGCTATTTCTCGACAGATTTTTCTAGTCAAATTCCGTCGGCAATCCGTCGCTAAGTCGATTTGCCAACGGAGTAGCGACGGATATGGCCGTCGCTAATTCACTATATTTTAGTAGTGGGCGGAGACAAATCCACTACCAACCATTTTAAATGAGAAGAGAAGTACAAGGAAATGATGAATAAAAATGGTAAGGGAGGATCCAAGGGCAGTCCTCCTCGATATAGAAGAGATGACCACGATCCTGGCTAATGCACCTGTAAAATATCATCGAAGCACACACCTGGAGAGATCACCAGGTCCTCAGAGGGACGTAACAAGATACAAGAAGAACATACCACATAAATGAATATATAAAATGTCATAAATCACAAGCAAGGTAAATGAGCCTCATTCGTAATAAGATCCAATGTCTCATCATCGAAACAGTGGACTACTCCTACAACCAAACAAGGACAAGGGGTAGCACACTATTCCGTGATGCGACCTTGTCCCAAGCTACTAGTGGAGGTGACATGACATTGACTAAGGTTACCTAACCATTCTACTGTGTTCATGAAGTTAAGAACAAACCTTCAACGCATGTGCACTCTGGCTACAGGGCCAGAAAACTCAGTTATGGTCCCAACAGGATACCAGGGACCTCAAAGCATAACATTCATCGAATGTCAGAGGCCAGCAGAAAATCAGGTATCAAGATCCAGGACCGTATCTCCAGCGGAGATAACCAGCAATAATAAGAAAGTGCATATGTGGCCCACACGTTAAGGAACTGTTCTCCCCATCCTATGCACCTATTAGGTCGAATCCACGACCTTGTACCTCTACTAACTGCTAAGTCACCTAACATGCCTCTATTAGCAGTTAGACCTAACGCATGCGCACAGGGGATCAGCCAACACGCAAGTACCTCTGTATGCTACTCATCTCACACATATCTCATGGTACAACTGTGCCAAGTTTATGGAATGCAACTAACAAGGTAGTCCCTTAACTCTAGGTTCATAGACAAGGTTTCAAAGTAATAATAAAGTGTGACTAGCAGTTGCATTATATATAGCAGGAAGCATGGTAAGTAAATCAGGAAGAAATAATAGGAAAATAACTAAGAAACTAGAAGTAACCATGCAAAAACTACAATAATATACAAATAATATAAATAATAAATATGGCAAGGTATCTTGCCTGAGGTGGTGCACAAAAGCCAAATCCTGCATACGTCCTCGGGTGCTGATCCAGCGGTTCATAAAATGGTAGAGAAACTGTGACGAAATCGAGGCACAAAGTGGGGCTTCCATGCAGCGTTGCTGCTGCCTACTGCCATGCGGCTGCCGCCGCTGCAGTCGCTGGCTCTGGACGATGGTCGGCCGACATGCGCACTGCGCGCGCGCAGCCATGGATCGGGTCGACGCACTACGGCTAGGGTTTTGTGGTGTTGTATTTTTTTTATATATAGCCATCTATTGAAGAGAAGGGGCGGGTTGCTCTTCTTTGCGGGAAGGGCTCGGGTGAACAGTGCCCCCCCGCCCCCTCTCCCCCCCCCCGCTGGTACTGTTCACCTGTGGTGTTTTTGTTTATTTTTTTCCATAACAAATTATAAGAAATTCTAAAAATCAAATTAAAAACCCCAAAAATTCCTAGAAATAGTAAGATGAATTTACAAGCTACTAGAAATATTTTGGTATAATTAACTCTTTATAAATATTCAAGAATCATAAGTTACTAGAATTTTTATATAAAATTATTCTAATATTAATTAAAAAAATTAATAAATTCTAAGTAGCTAATATCTATTTTTAGTAAAACTTATAAACAAATATAGGTAACTACCATGTATGTAAAATAACATATATATTTACTAGTTTTAATACAAAAATCATATACTAAAATTTATATTTAATAATTTAAGAAAAATATTAAATAATTATATAAAAAATATATTAAAATCGGAGGGTTTACATCCTACCCAACTTATAAAAAATTTGTCCTCGAAATTAAACTAAAGCTAGGGGTCATGCAATATAATGCGATATTACAAGAACTAACAACGGAAAGTCGTACCTCGGTTTGTCGGACAAGAGGGTAGATTATAAAAAGGAAACCATATTGGCTCCATAACCTACAAGATAAGGTATCTTGGTTCAAGGCCCTACCCAACATATAAAAGTTGGCTAACCGTACAAATTGTCATTACAAGGTTTCTAAAAAGAACAATTTCTATGGAGGACACGAAAATTTTGGACAATATTGACGGCAGTCACGGTTTCTAAGGGTTCCAAGATATTACTATAGCATTCTTGATCAATAACTACTATAAGAAAGTTATTGCAAGTAAACATAGTCACTCTAGGGGTCATGCTTCTAATAGGATGGTATGGACCTTTTATTTGAATATAACTAAAACATGTTGCTTCAAAGGAATATCAGACTTCATCTATCATGGGTTAGTTAGAGATAGTATTGAAGAAATTTAGGGGAGGAAGAGTTCATAGGCCAAGAGATGAGGGTCCTTAGTAATTGCAGGAAGCCTTTCTATAGAATTTGATTAGATAAGTGTTTGAACTCTAAGTCATAACGACTCATATGTGTGGGCTGGTGTTTTGGGTTGGATAGGAGCCATGCGCTTGCTTGTTGGAAGTCATACGTCATAGGTGTGCTACGTCTTGCATTGATCATGGATATTTAGTTTAGTTAAGGGAATGGGTCAATATTGCGTGGTTGAATTCAATTGGAGAAAAATAGGCATCTATGTTTTTGTTCTAAGGAAAAATGTCATACATGTGGTGTCATTGAAGTGGAGTACAAGAAGGTGCGTTTGTGTGGGACATGTATGACATGTGTGTAGTTTGACTGGTCTAGTTCATGAGTGTGAAATTTGTTGGAGAGGAAAGACTAATGTTGCGCTTCAAATATCAAAGTCGCGGTAGTAGGTATCAATTGATGCGGATAGGAGTAGTCGTTATGTACCATCTATTTATTAGCTAAATTAGGGCCAATCTATTCCAATCGCTTGCTAATTCAATGGAACCCTCTATTTCTTAGAGAGGCTTGCAATCTAGAAATTTTGAAAACTTTTGTTCTCAAAACTAAGCAAAGACACGAAACTATGATAGAATAGAATTTAAAGAATTTAAGGTTGCGATCTCCGTTACCTTAATTGTTGGAATAATCACACTATAACTAGAAATGATATGCAATACGGAGAGAAGTCACGTCGGGGGCTCGTACAAAGATTTCTGAGCAATTGGAAGAAGTGGTTGTATATGTCATTCATGTATTCTCAAATCTACGAGCTTTAATAATGACACACAAACCAAGGGTAGCAGGTTTAACTCTTCTTATGGCCTATGCAAGATTATAGTTAAGGGCAACGACTTCCATAACCCGCCAAGAATTACCTTGGATGCCAAATCCCTAATTTTCTGCTTATATCAAGCTTACTCGTTTACGGCTATAAAGCTACTAATGGCATCATGGGTAGTACCTTACGATATTACTGATAACTAGTAAGTCCAAATATCTTTCTAGGAAATGGTAGGTTAACTACATTAAGCAGGACAACTAAACTATTAAGGGTGTTGCTCCGCTATCAACTAGTGTCTTAACAATAAATAACGGGCTAGGAAAATACTCTATGTGATTCCTCTGATCGTAATTATGGGATTTATAGGAAGCCTAGGTAATACTTATTTAACATTACTCATATATTGATCATGTCTTATCAGGGCAGTGGGAGGGGTCTTGGTCAATCATAACCTGAAGTAAGTTGGTACTATAGGGTTCCATTCATCTCTTAATACAGGTTACAGAGAGATACTGTCAAGGAATTCATGGAAGGAAATTAGTGGGCCATGGGATGAGGGCTACCTAATAGGTGCAGGGCCAATTTCATCAAGTTTGGTTTTATTGTCCATATATGATGATAGACAATGATGGGTTTAACTGGGTCTTAATGGTTTTCCCCAAATTGGTCATCGATCATTGATCGAATGAATCATAGGCTTAAATCTATATTGACTGGACGAGATGCTATGAAATCATGCTAAGCCATTCCTAGTAGGTTAGGGTAATCTCATATAGGTTCCAAGTCAAGTGGTCGGCTTATTTTTTAGCCAGGTTGGTTAAACAGGTTCCTAAAGCCCTAGAATACGCCTTCTGTGACTTTTGTGTTTAAGTAGCACAAGAAGACTCAACTGAGTGGCACACAAATGGCATGTGTGTAGAGGGCTTCGAGTAGATCACAACCATGTATTAGGACAAAAGTTTTAAGTCAAGGTTAGATCCCTAACTACAACTGAAAAGTATTTCGGTATTACGGTAAGGGTTATCATTAGCCGTTTTGATCTGAAAGTCGTATCATAAAATAGAGTACAAGGGGACGTGTTTGAGTGGGTCATGATATGCCTACATGAAGGTAGACTCGTCTAGATCTAGTATGTACAATTTGTTGGAAGGAAATAGCTGGTCTCGTACTCTGAATATCCATGTCACAATAAGGGACACCAAAAGATCTAAATAGAAAGTAGGAGTTCGTGAGTCACTAATTTATCATCCTAGTGAGAACCATTTTACCTCAATCAATCGGTGATTCCAAAATTCCTAACATTAAGAATGGCTTACAATCTATTCACTCTAGAGACTAGGACATGGTTTTTAGGAATAATAAGATTAGGAATATTTGAGTCGCGACATCGTATCTTGACCTTTGGTAATAATAAGTCACGATGTGATCGATAACGTGATATGATAGTTATGAATTAGCTTCAAAAATCGTTCCCCGAGTTCTAATAATGGAAATGATTGCGCACATTGATACATGAGTCGATAAGATGGAATGATCCACTTTGTCTACGGTATACGAGAGTCTATTGGTGGATAACAAACTCTAAAGCACGACATATGAATGACCTCTACGACTGTGTCGTAAACTTGTATTTGTGTTAAGCCTGCCAGACTATGGTTATACGGGTTTTAGTGGTATCGAATGTAGTCCTCATGCATCACTGCTGATAACTAGTATAGCATAATGACGGGAGTCATGCTACAGATATTGGCCAATCTGGTGAAGGTGTTGTTCAAATGCCAAGTCATTCCTTTTAAAAATTATACCTAAAAAAACACCAACTGTATCTCTAATCTCGGGATGGGTGTACATTAAAGTCGTGGTAAATGCTTGTGTTTCTGTCTATTCCTCTTATGTCTAAACTGTGGGCTTGGTCGAGTAAAGGTTGTGTTAAGTCATAGGGATTGCTAGTTAAGGCAAGATTCAAGAAAAATACTTAGAGACTCACAATAATTTGTTTGTTGCGAATAGTTAGTCTTCCAGGTTGGTGATTTGATCAAGGAAAGGATCCTAATTATTCTCGAACTCTAATGACTAGAAGATTATGATAGTAGTTTTAGGTTCGAGGGGAGGACAAGTAACTCGAGGCAATGTTGTAATGACATGGCTGGCCGATGGTAGCTATACTTGTGTATACAACTATCATGGCCATGGGGATACTCTGTATCAATCTATCAAATACGAGCGTTCGTCTTTCCAATCAGTGAAAGACAAAAGCAATAAGGAGTTCAAGAAAGATGTCATCGACTACAATTACGTGATTCAAAGGCGAATGTATAATTCAAGAGGAATTTTCAATACAGTCATGGATGATATCCTAGATACCTCGATATCTCAATCCATATGGGATAAACAAATGAAGAGCGAACCAAATGCATCAACGTTGATCAGACCATAATATATTGATTTTGATTAGACCATATGTTAATGGGCATCCCAGTATACATATGTCCTGAACAAGCTCGATAAAGAATAAGCTTGCAAAACTAGAAAATAAATAGCAACATTATTTATGATATTACAATGTAATAGTACGGAAGATACTGTTGAAAGCAGTAATAAATAGCTCAAGTTTCACAAGGATCTAAGTCTTGTCCGGTGTTCCTGCTTATACAGTCGTCCTACTGGATCTTATATCAGGCCATGGTTGACCAATGGAGTATGGGCTACTAAAATTCCATATTCTAGGCAAACATATCTTCCTACACTGGCATATATTCAGTTGCCACCCTATTACACTTGATTACTAAGTTAGAAGGATACGGGTTGCGGGCTGTGAGGCATACTACCCAACTTATAAGTCAACTAATAGAGTAACTGAGAAATATAATATGTTTACTTATGTGAATTATCTTCCTAACCTCCCTATCAAGCACGAGGGAAAAGATAAGATTTACAGCAAAAGGAATCAAGCAGGAGGAAGTCAAGGTAATCAGATGAGAGTTCGAATTGAATTCAAGGAAGGATGTCAAATGTGTGGATGAGATACCTAGATTCTAATCCTATATGCAGGTTCACATCGGTACAGTAATGTAACCAAAGTGATAAACTCGACCTGTATGGGCTACCACAAAAACGTGTAATGCCCAGTCCAAAATTACTTAGGACTAAGTACGTATCAATGTCAGCTGTATACATATGGAGTATACTCCAATATATGGAAACCTCGTACGTGTACATAAGCTGTGAAATACAGTAAACCATGATACTAAATCTCATCCACCAAATAAAAGAGTAATAATATAATCAACTATAAATTTTTGTCATTTATTCATGTAGTTGGGCGGAGACAAATCCACTAACAACCATTTTAAATGAGAAGAGAAGTACAAGGAAATGATGAATTAAAATGGTAAGGGAAGATCCAAGAGCAGTCATCCTCGATATAGAAGGGATGACCACGATCCTGGCTAGAGCACCTACAAAACGTCATCGAAGCACACTCCTAGAGAGATCACCAGGTCCTCAGAGGGACGTAACAAGATACAAGAAGAACATACCACATAACTGAATATATAAAATGTCATAAATCACAAGTAAGGTAAATTAGCCTCATTAGTAACAAGATCCAATATCTCATCATCGAAACTGTGGACTACCCCTACAACCAAACAAGGACATGGGGTAGCACACTATTTTGTGATGCGACCTTGTCCCAAGCTTCTAGTGGGGGTGACATGACATTGACTAAGCTTACCTAACCATTCTACTATGTTCATACAGTTAAGAACAAACCTTCAACGCATGGGCACTCTGGCTACAAGGGCAGAAAACTTAGGTATGGTCCTACCAGGATACCAGGGACCTCAAAGCATAACATTCATCGATTGTCAGAGGCCAGCAAGAAATCAGGTATCAGGATCCAGGACCGTATCTCTAGCGGAGATAACCAGCAATAATAGAAAAGTGCATACGTGGCCCAAACGTTAAGGAACTGTTCTTCCTACCCTATTCACCTATTAGGTCGTATCCATGATCTTGTAACTCTACTAACTGCTAAGTCACCTAACATGCCTCTATTAGCAGTTAGACCTAACACATGCGCACTAGGGATCAGCCAACACGCAAGTACCTCTACATGCTACTCATCTCACACATATCTCGTGGTATAACTGCGTCATGTTTATGGAATGCAACTAACAAGGTAGTCCCTTAACTCTAAGTTCATAGACAAGGTTTGAAAGTAATAATAAAGTGTGACTAGCAGTTGCATTATATATAGCAGGAAGCATGGTAAGTGAATCAGGAAGAAATAACAGAAAAATAACTAAGGAACTAGAAATAACCATGTAGAAACTACAATAAGATGCAAATAATATAAACAATAAATATGCAAGGTATCTTGCCTGAGGTGGTGTGCAAAAGAGCGATGTGCAAAAGCTCGAACTGTCAGAATAGTGAAGCGATGAAAGCCAAATCCCGTATATGTCCTCGGGTGCTGATCTAGCGGTTCATAAAACGGTGGAGAAACCGCGACAAAATTAAGGCACAAAGCGGGGCTTCCATGCAGCATTGCTGCTGCCTGCTGCCGCTGCGGTCTCCGGCTCTAGCCAATGGTCGGCCGATATGCGGCACTGCATGCGCACACAGCCATGCATCGGGTCGGTGCACTTGGGCTAAGGTTTTTTGGTGTTGTATTTTTTTATATATATAGGCATCTATTAAAGAGAAGGGGCAGGCTGCTCTTCTTCGCGGGTACGGCTCAGGTGAACAGTGCCCCCCCCCCCCCCCCCGCGGGTACTGTTCACCTGAGGTATTTTTTGCCATAACAAATTATAAGAAATTCAAAAAATCAAATTAAAAAGCCCAAAAATTCCTAGAAATAGTAAAATAAATTTATAAGCTACTAGAAATATTTTTGGTATAATTAACTCCCTGTAAATATTCAAGAATCATAAGTTACTGGAATTTGTTTATATAAAATTATTCTAATAGTAATTCAAAAAATAATTAATAAATTCTAAGTAGCTAATATCTATTTTTAGTAAATCTTGTAAACAAATATAGATAATTACCATGTATGTAAAATAACATATATACTTACTAGTTTAATACAAAAATCATATACTAAAATTTAAGATATTTAATAATTTAAGAAAAATACTAAATAATTATATAAAAATATATCAAAATCAGGGGGTTTACAGCACGCGGGCACACAGCCAACGAATCGCTCGGGAGCGTGGCACACGAAACGAATTGTGCACGTGGATAAAATTGACCATGGCGCACGGAGCACGAGAGCACGTCGCACGACGCACAACAGATGAATCGTGCGGGCGTGCGACGCACGAAATGTGCTGCACGCATGGAGAAAACTGACCACGGCGAGCGTAGCGCCAGAGCACGGCACGCGGGCACGCGGCCAACGAATCGCGCGACGGCACTGTTCATCGTCCCGATAGTACCGAAGATGTACGGGAACCCATAAACACAAAAATATTAGAACTTCTTCATATGAAGTCAAAATCAAGCGATTCAAAAGCTAAAATTGGATAGAATTGAATTCTCCACAACCTGGAATGATTATTTTTCAGAAATAACAAAGTTTTAGAGATCAAAACAAGAAAAACCAAGAAAACTATTAAACATCAAAACCAAAAACTCCAAGTTATAAAGAGGCTTAGAATCAAGCAAGGAAGACAATAGAACAATAAAATTTAAGATCCATCATGAAGCAAGTTGTACTTGCCTAGGACTTGGTTGGTGGGAGGAGTAAATAAAGAAGAAGAAAAGTAAATGAAATTAAAAGAGGGGAGAGTGAGGAGTTGGTATATATATCAACCCTCTCATCTCAACCCAACCCAAACCAAACCAAGCAAAGCCAAGCCAAGTTGAACCAAGGTGAACCAAGCCAAGTCAAGGTTAAACCAAGACTAGGCTAAGCAAGACAAGTCAAAATATGGGTCACCTGACAAATGTCAGAAATCTGTACATGTATAACGAGAATACGTATAACAGAAAACGGGAGTGACAACTCTACCCACCTTAAAAGAATTCTATCCTCAGAATTTAATCAAGAGGCTGGAGGTGTCGGGGCAAGCTATACTACCTACAAGCAATCTACGACTAGCAGTTAATCAAGCAGTCATTAATGCAAGCAAAGATTTAAAAGCATAAGAGATAAGGAAGACATTATACCTTATGAGTCAAACATGTGTGGATATCGCGATCGGATATCATCCTCATGTTCACAGGTTGACTCACCCAAAGAGTGGTGACCCCAAGCAACACGGACTAAACTACTAGTCTTGTTCTTGAGTATCTTCTTCATTCAATCCAATATGGATACGAGTCTTCCTCATACGCAAGGTTGGTACCAACAACCAATTCTGAATGATCAAGGATATGGCTCAGATTCGGGATATACCGTCATAATTGGGATACATGGAATACGTCATGTACCTAACATAATGGCTTCGAAAGAGCGAGACGATAGGACACATCACCTACTTGCTCGAGAATATCAACGGCCCTATATATCTAGTACTAAACTTTTCTCGTACACCGAATCGAATGATGCCATGGGTAGGCCAGATCCTAAAAAATATGTGGTCGCCGATAGAAAACTCAAAAGGACGTTGTTGAGAATCGGTCCATTGGCGCTAATAATCTTGGGCAAATCGAAGATGATCTCTAACTTGTCTAACCACGTCGATAGTATGAGTAACTATTTCTGGACCAAGCATCTGCCTCTCGCCTACATCATCCCAGGCTAAAGGTGATCTGTACTTTCTGCCGTACAGTGCCTCAAATGGTGCCATATGGTTACTGGCCTGGAAACTGTTATTATAGGAGAACTCCACTAGATGCAGGTGATCTTCCCATGAACCACCGAAGTCAATTGTACATGATCGTAACATATCCTCAAGAGTTTGAATTGTGTGCTCTAGTGGACCATCTATCTGCGGATGATAAGCTGAACAAAACTTGAGATAAGTTCCCAAACTCTCTTAAAGACTATGCCAAAAGTGTGACGTAAACCTTGAATCTCTGTCTGATATGATATTGACTGGCACTCCATGTAATCTGACTATCTGTCTGAGGTACATCTCTCCTAGCTGATCCATCGATTGACCAATTCTGAAAGGAAGAAAATAAGCTACCTTAGTGAGTCTGTCAACTATAACCCATACAACATCCCTCCCAGCTGGAGATTTAGGTAACCCAGTTACAAATTTATAGTAATATGCTCATATTTCCATTCTGGGATCGGTAAAGGTTAAAAAAGTCCAGCTGGTCTCTGATGTTCAGTTTTAACCTGTTGGCGAACTAAACAACGAGAGATAAACCAAGCTATCTCCCTCTACATGCCATTCTACCAAAAATGCTGACGGATATCACGATACATCTTCGTACCACCCGGATGAATTGAATACTGTGAACTGTGAGCCTCTGCCAAATCTCTTGCCTGATCTCACCCCTGGGTACACAAAGATGCCTTCCATGTTGGAGTGTGCCATCTTCTTGAATGCATAACTCTTCTCTTCGTCCTGCTTCACATTCTGTCCTAAGATACTGAAGCTTAGAATCTGTTGATTGAGCTATATTGATTCTCTCAACTATGCTAGACTGAACTTGCATACTGGCCATTAATACCACGTTAGTAAGGAGAACTATCTATATACCCATATTCTGAAGATCTGCTAATAACACGAGTTGTGCTGTTAGAAAATAAGCTCATGCTCTTCTGCTCAATGCATTAGCAACTACGTTGACCTTTCCAAGATTATACTGCAGGTTGATGTCATAATCCACTAGTAACTCTAGCCATCTTCTCTGTTGCATGTTGAGATCCTTTTGGGTAAACATATACTTAAGACTTTTGTGATCGGTAAAAATCTTTACCCGATCACCATACAAGTAATGCCTCCAAAACTTAAGTATGAAAACCACTGCTGCTGACTCAAAGTCATAGGTTGGGTAATTCCTCTCATGATTACGAAGCTGACGTGACGTATAAGCTACTATCTTGCCATGTTGTATTAAGACGCATCATAATCCCTTACCTAAAGTGTCACGATACACTGAAAATCCTCCTGTCCCATCTGAAAGCGCAAGAATGGGTGTCGTTATCAATCCTTTCTTTAACTTCTCGAATGAACTCTGACACTCTGCTGTCTAAGTAAACTGCTCATCCTTGTGGGTCAACTTCGTCAAAGGTGCTAAAATCCGAACAAAGTCGGATAGAAATCATCGATAATAGCCCGCCAATCCTTGAAAACTGCAAACTTCTATGAGGGTATTGGGTACTTGCCATATCTCTATAGCTACTATCATTTGGGGGTCCACTTCCACTCCACCTTTGGTGATGATATGACCTAAGTACAAAATGTCATCAAGCCAAAATTTGCACTTGCTGAACTTTACATACAACTGGTGCTCTCTAAGACTCTGAAGGAATACTCGGAGATGATGCTCATACTCCGCTTCATTCTTACTATAGACCAAGATATTATCTATAAATATTATCACAAACTGATCGAAATAAGGCATGAATTTGTGATTCATGAGATCTATGAATACTGCTGGCGCATTGGTCGCTCCGAATGGAATAACGAGAAACTCTCGATGCCCATATCTAGATATGAATGCGGTCTTCGGGATGTCTTGCTCTTTGACTCTGATCTGATGGTACCCTGATCGTAAGTCAATCTTCGAGAATATTGCCGCTCCACTGAGTTGATCAAATAAGTCATCTATCCTAGGTAAGGGATATCTGTACTTGATTATTATGGAATTCAAGGTACGATAATCAACACATAATCTTGACGTACCATCCTTCTTCTTCACAAGAACCATTGAGACTCCCCAAGGTGATCCACTAGCATAAATGAATACCTTAGTTCTGAGTTCTTCAATTATCTTGTACAGGATCTCCAATTCTGATGGTGCCATTCTGTAGACTCTCTCTGATACTGGTGTCGTCCTTAGAATCAAATCAATAGTGAACTCTATTTCTCTCTCTGGCGGCATGCCTGGAAGCTCTTCGAGAAATACATCAGAAAATTCTTCTACTACTCTAGGAAAATGAGCTGCTTCTGCTACTGCCATCCGTAAGACTGGTGGAGAAGGTTCTACTTCGCCTCTGAAAAATAAAAATTCTTCTTCGTCGAGAATACCAAAAATAATCCTGCCAATATGGTAGTCTATTCTTGTGTATTGATCCTTCAACCAATCCATTCCTAGGACCATATCATAGTCGACCATCAAAAATTTTATCAATCTAGCGAAGAACTCTCTACCACTAACTACGATTCAATACGAGGAAAAGACTCTAACTACTCCTACAAGACCGTTACCAGTAAGTATATTGAACCTTACTGATAATGACTCGATCTCCAGTCCTGATTCGTGTTACGAATCATGCAGACATAAATGAATGTGATACACCCAAATCAAATAATATTAATGCTGGAAAAGAGTTGACAAGAATGGTACCTGCCACCATCTCACTTGATGCCAATTCTTCTACTATTGTCAGAGCCATAGCTTGACCCTATCCTCTTGGTGCTGGTCACCTTTGCTGGTAACCTCTCTTCATGTTCTGTACTTGGGCATATACCTAAGAATACTATTAATCTTGAGGCGGTAACGGCTTCGGAGGCTGGTAGTACTGTTGTTGCTGCTGCTGCATTGGTGTTGGTGCCCTAATCGATGGACTGGTTATGGTTGATGAAGATGAACTAGCTCTACGCGGATAGGACCCGATTATGTGATCTAGTTCACCATAAGCCAAGCACAATCCTTGTGCTCTATGACACTATGAAATTATATGTCTAGGCTTCCCACAATGAGAACAGCCCATTCCGGAAGATTGCTTCTACTTCTGTTGTTGAGAGTACATCAAAGTCGAGTGCTGAACCGACGAAACTGTGGTCGTCCTCCTTGGAGCTCCAATAGTCAAAGTCCAAGTTGTCGGGGCTGGTGCTGATGACTGAGGTAACTATCCATGACGCCTCTATCGTCCTCCAGCCCGATTTACTATCCTCTAGGAAGTATATTCATGCCGCCTAGTTGCTCGCAAAACTGCATCAAATATCTAGTGCTCAAACTGCTCTACCGCTAAAATAATCTCTAGGTGGAGTCCCTGCTGGAATCACTATGCTCGGTCCAATTCGGTTGATTCCAAGATGGGAGCAAACCGACTAAGTCTCGAAAACTCGACCGCATAACCATCGATCGTCCTTTCCATATGCTTGAGGTTGCTAAACCTTGTCTGCAGACCATACCGAGCTACTGCATCAAAGTACTTCGCCTGAAACATATTACTAAATACCGCACATATGACAGGCGTCACCAATCTAACTACTTGCATCGTCCACCGGTTGTGGGCTAAGTCCAATAACTGTAGGCACACAACGGCCACCTTCTCTTTCTTTGGAATCCTAACTGCCTCCAGAATGACCTCTATATCCTGAAGCCATGCGTCAACAGCAATAACATCTTTATTGCCGTCAAAGAAAGGAGGGTTCAGGAGCTTGAAATTGTTTGCTGCACTGTTCCCATGATAACCAACTCTACCTATAGCTGCTTGTACTGTCTATTGTAGGGCATTGCCCTGACAATCTTGTGATGCAAGCAAGTCTCGAATGAGTCCCATCAGGCTCTATTGTCAGGCTTGCAGGCTGGACTGGCTGAACTGGTGGCTTTGTATCCCTCAAAGGCATGACTCGATATGCTGCCCCAGAGTGCTGGGTTTGGTCCCCAGGTTGCTGCTGGTTCACTTGCTGTGCTCCACCCGGCTGATCGGTAGTACCAGAACAATGTCACTGAAGAAATGACATAGGGAAAAATAATGAAGGACCAGGATAGATCAAGGATATAAGCATGTTATCAAGTCAAGGATTAGGAAGATTAGAAGGTACGAGTATAGATCAAGCACAAATGTTGATTGAGACATCTGTTCGGTAGAACACTCACATATCTTGATTTACAAGACCTGCATGGGCCACCACTTAAACGGTGTCACCCCCAGAACCAGAATACTGGAGAGTGGAAGACAGACACAGCCAGCTACGTACATTAAAGTACAACCTACCTCAATACGATCACGGCTATCTAGATGCATGAGGGTTTATCTACAAACCATCAGTCTCTTATGGTCAAGAACAAGCCTAGTGTCTCAATCTCAAGCAAGTAAATAATTATTACAAGATGTTAGATCATCAAACATACAAGGTAAGGCATCCCAAACATTGCATATTCAGATGATCAAGAAGCTAGTCGTACAAAATATGAAGACTAGCAAGAGTTAAGTCATACATGATCAACCCTAGGATTTGCCAATCATGTAACAGCCCTTAGGCAGAAAGAAATTAAGTTTCAATACGAGCTAACACTTGTTCGGCAGCTAAATGCCTTAAAAGAATAATTTACAATAGAGTGGGAGAGCAAAATAAGAAAACTCACTCATTGTCACGGTTACGTCTAGTGTTCAACATCTAGATGGATGGCTAGTAGATCCTCTGGTGCTACTCCAAAATCTGGCCATACAAAACCAGCTGGGTCAAAACCCAGAAAGAGCAAGTACCACAAGAAAGGCTCCACTTATGAACTAAAACCAGCATACAAGAAAATAGAAGAATTCATAAAAGAACATAATTAAGTAACATATTAGACAAGCCTTAAAGTATATACAAGCTTGCATTAAGAAAACAAGAGGTAGAATATAATTTCCATGTTAATCATGAGACAATCATTCAGGTACGGCCAATCAAGTCCTACGGCTTGCTATCATTAGCTAACTAGGGTTATTACAGGCCTAATTACTAACAAGATGCAGTTAAGATATTTCTGCAGTCATAAGCCCTGCAGACTATCCAGGTTATCCATGCGAGGTTACAAGAGTTTATCAAGAATGAGTTTATCAAGAATTAAGAGAATTATTAGGTTACTTAGAGTGCAACAAATGACAGTGTACTAAAAATGTCCCTACTCGACGGTAGGCTACAAGCCCACAGGTGTGGCCGGGATAACGGGGTTGCCTGTAACTGGAAAATCTCTCTATATGAACTACTTGATCAATCTAATCGTTAACCTAGTCAGACTCATTATGAATCCCTGACTGTGATAACCAGGAATCCATGTCCTAGACACGAGGTAAGACGAGACAGGTAGCTTGTGCAGGCTCAAAAATCAACCATGGAGTCAAGACAAGAGTTACACATAGCAAGTCAGGATTGGTGTCACAACAGCGATTAAGATTACACTGTCTTGTCTGGTTTACGTGTTATGTCAAGAATATATGTCAGGAGTGCATCTCGACGGCCACAATAAAATATCAAGACGGGATCATATTATCATGTTCAAGCAAGTTACTAGCTTAGATACCAAGT
>JANAVB010024070.1:0-13596 GCA_029216955.1 Iris pallida | reverse complement strand
TAGTTAAAGTTAGTACACTAGAAAGTCGTCATTCTTGTATGTGTGGACTTACGTCAGAACGTCATCGACTAGCTACCGCTGCATGGTTAACTAGATAGTTGATGTAATTAGATATAATCAGTTATATAGTGTCGTCACAAATCGTGAAGGATATATTTAGGGAACATCATATACATATTACAAAATCTAAAGCATGGAGAGCCCGGGAGTTGGCATTACATGAAATAAATGGTAGTTATGTTTAGGAATATATTGGCTTTGAGGAATATGGTTTTAGAATTATGGAGTCGAAGCCAGTTAGTTGGTGTTTCTTAAGACTTCCGAAAGAAACGAATTTGAGAGAAATTTATTTGCTTCAAGGCGTGCATTGATTGATTTTAAGGGACTATTACCTGTTATTAGCACTGATGCCACTTTTCTTTCATCCAATATCAAGATATTTTATTTATTGCTTGTGCTCATGATCCTAATTATCAACTAATCATATTGCTTATGTTGTTGCTGAAGGTGAAAATACTGATTCTTAGTCTTGGTTTTTAAATTTGTTAGAATATCATTTGAAAGTTATTTTAATGCTTAGAGTAAAATTTTATTTATATATGATAAACAAAAGGATTAATACACGCTATGCGAGATATTTTTTCAGAATCGTCTCATTATTTTGTATTCAACATTTTAAGTAGAATATGATGAAGTCTATTATGAAGGAAAAAAATTTCATTGATTGTTAGACTCGCTTGCTAGATCGTATAATCAAACAGATGCACATTACTTGTTTGAAATAATTAAAGTTTAGAACATGATGATGTACAATTGGCTTGTTGGTACAAATGAAAAATCGTCATTTTGTACATTGGATTACAGCATATGCTCCTTGTCCTAGATTAGATATTAACACTTCTAATCTTGTTGAATGTTTTAACAATTGGATTA
Source organism: Iris pallida (assembly GCA_029216955.1). NCBI lineage: Eukaryota > Viridiplantae > Streptophyta > Magnoliopsida > Asparagales > Iridaceae > Iris > Iris pallida. The sequence goes on along the minus strand of JANAVB010024070.1, from coordinate 12,663 downwards.
AGAGCTTACGTGATAAACCAACTACAATTCTCGATGGTATTAGAGCCAAGATTATAACATTTTATGACAGAAACAGAAATTATGCTAGAAATTTAGACACGAGTTATTGTCCAAAGATGTTGAAGACTATGACATCTATTACTAACGATAGACATCAACTTCAAATATTACGAATTGATGGTCATTTGTTTGAAATATTAGACCGTGCATCGAGTAGAACATATGTTATACGGTTAAATGAAAGATCTTGTTCATGTTTAAGGTGGTATCATACTTACATACCATGTATACATGCAATATTTTCTTGTTAATATTGCAGTTATGATATTGAAGTTATCCGATAATATTTTCTACTGAGAGATTGAGAAGTGTGTACGAGCCACAATTGTGGTTTGATGGGACACAATAGAAGAAAATGTACAAGTCAACCAAGAGAATGACAACAAGAGAACTTCTTTTTCATTGTAGTACCAACATTCATGTCAACTTTTAAACATTACATAATAAAATTTTATTTCATTACAAACAATGTTTCATCTGCGGGCAACTCGTTTGTAATGCCTTCGTTCTACCGGTGTAAGGCTAAGTCGCGCTCTTCTTTGATATGTGGTCTCCTCGCTCTTCTTTCATCCTCTTCCTCGACCTCCTGAGTAGGTACCGGGGACGGGGACGTAATTAACTGTGAGTAATACGACATGCCATCAAACGAATACGCTGCGGCAGTGTTGATTTGCTGAGTCGCTATGCGTTGATTATAGGGCTGAAAGGCTGAGAAAGAGCCCATGCCCGCCTACTGTTGATTGAGGCCTTCTCCAGCGTAGTGTGGGCTAGTGTACTCTGGAGCGTACTGCTGGCTAGTGTACTCTGGAGCATACTGCTGGCTGGTGCCCTCTCCATGGTAGTTGGCTGGTGCCCTCTCCATGTTGCTGCTGGCTGGTGCCCTCTCTAGCAGCGCCTTTCTCGTCCTCTGGATCGTCCACCCTACGACGACGTGAATGTCACAGGGGAACAGTGGCACCCGATAATCGGCTGGGATACGTGTATGCAATGGAGGCATATCAGGATCCCGTCCAAGACTAAGTGAATCTACGCGAGCTAAAATATCTCGCATCCACTCCCGACCATGCGGCCACAAATAGCTCTCTGGTTCTTGGATATATTGTTGGCCCATAATAGCCTAAAATATGAAATGTACAAATTATAATTGTCATCATATATTTCTTAATTTTAAATAGTAGTAAAGTCCTACCGCTTCAGATATACCATCAACAAAAGCTCGCAGAGAAGATTTATCTACGGTTTTAGACTTGAACCGTGACTTCTCAAATTTGTATGCTCTGTTGGTCATACGAGGCGCTCCCCACCATTGTCTATAAGCCAAGTCACCTTCATCTGCATTTCGTAAATACAATCATAAGACAAATGCTACCAGTCCAAATATACTAGTAAGTTAGAACTTACATTCATCAGGATGCATTATTCGGGGCAGCTCTGCCACAATACTATCCTGGAATCGTCTATACCAGGCAGCTCTAGCAGTATCGATTCTATTTTTTGCATTGGCTATATCACAACTCATGCCAGACGGATCATCCGGAATAATCTGCCTGCAACCGAATTGCCGGAGAACGATCTGCCGGATGATACATAGTGTAACGATCGTATATAATATATGATTTGTGCAGGCTCAAATCATACGATATCCTTTTAATTTCTGGAGCATTTTCATCATCTGAGTATGGCATCAGATAACCTATTGGGTGACAATTTATACGAAAAATTTGTGATAATCTAAATGGATTGACAATTGTAGTATAAAAAACTCTAATATATTGAGTACTTACCTCTTCCATGGTACTATATCAAATTCTTCCATGTAGATTGAAGCATCCTTGTGTAAATTATGATGAGGGTCCACTATATTTGTGGCCCATCGCATAGCAAGCGAAAAATTTCAACATCACTAAAAATGATGGTTACAGGTCGGTCAATAAAGAAATGCTCGTAGCACCATACCTAAGACATAAATAATATGGTATTTTAAAAATGTATATAATTAAAATGAATTTAGCGAATTTAGGGATTAATTTTTATTACCTAAACCAGAGTCACGCGCCCACACAATTTTTTCGAACCATTTGTTCTAGTAAATTCCGTCAAGCTGGCATATAAATATGCTAAGGTAGCAGTTGTCACGCCCCGATCTGAAAAATCGCTCGTCCTCGCTAGATTTTATCCGAATATCGTCCTCGCTGGGACGTGATGCGCACGAGCCTGGAGTTGCGCTCGTGCAAGGCAAGATAACGGTTCACATAGTGATTATCTCAAATTCGTAACATAAGCAGCTGATGGAAACAAAGAATACAATAAGAATCTCTTTCATTCATAATGAACTGAAGATTACAAAGGCTCTGAATGCCCAACATATTATGCCAATTGGCTACAAACGCTCATGATCTCTCTAGACTCACAAAGGATTACATTGTTCCACATATGCCTCTTTATAGCCAAAAGTAGTCTTCGGCCGAACATCTCCATGTTGCAAGTCCGAACGCTTATGCGGTGGCCTCTTGAACGCCAAGGACTCCATGTCTCGCACGTCCAAGCCAAGCCCCGCCCCGAGTCAATCATAAGCTGAACCTGCACACAAACTAGTGGAGGATTAGTACTTCGTCCTTGCTTCGCACTGATCAAGAACCCCCGCTCGCACCCAAACCAAACACTAAGTATTTTTATGGATCATGCATCTTAATTTGTGATCTTTTATTTAGCCTTAGATGCAGTTTATGGCAATACTCATGTATAGCAACTTATCGTAAATGTGTCCAATACCGTGTTCCTGCGACAGATACAGTTAGACATAATATGGATATAAATATAGTGATCGTGCTCGTCTAGTCCCATATTGCCTAGCCTGCACGGGTTATAACTTTATATAAGAAATCATACAACTCACGCAACATTCCATCATAAACTTAGACGATACATAAGGGTCGCAGGCCCTGTGCCTGCACCCAACTCTCATCTCAGCCCACCGCCTATCTATATGAAGGTCACGGTATTTTGCACCGTAATGGACTTGGTATCTCTTATGTGTAAGCCATGATCACTTCGATATGGGTTGCTAGTCCAGTATCTGAAGGATCCCAAACTTACGACATGGCTCGCAAAGCCGAGGCTTTACCCTACCTGGTACATCTTCGTGGTGTCATGCCACTGTAACATGAGGCATCATCCTCTTTGTAGTGCTGTCTACTTCTCTTTATTACGATTATCATACAGCATTAGGCTACCTGCCTATTTGCGGTGCTACTCCGCTGTGACTTGGCTTGCAAAGCCGAGGCATTACCCCTACCTGGGAACCTCATGGTGGAGTCACCCCACTGTAGCATGGAGTTACACTCCTTGTAGTAATGCGCTACCGTGCTTCCTGTAAAGCACTCCAGGCATTCCTCTGCCTGAGAACTCATTAAGGCATTTAAGCCAACCTTCCCACAGAAACCGTTTTCCGCAGAAAATAATAGTAGACAACAGTGGTTATAGGTCCGTAACTCTCATGTCCAATAGAACATGTACCACACCGTTCCTGATATTCTTCCGATTAGTGGTCCTCCTTTGAACCAAAAGCTAGATGCCTAGTAGATAAATCTTTGAACTAATAGCATAAACTTTATGGTAGGAATACAATAATACAATATCAGAATGCCTTCAAGCCCATTTTACAGTTGTATCATCGACCAGCTGGCGCTTGAGGCCCTGGTGAACGAATCCGCCAGGTTCTCCTGACTCTGAACATCAATCACTGCAATAAACCTCTCTTGATAAGATCGTGTATGCTCTGGCTTCAACCGTACCCGTTCTTTTCTTCCGTTGAGAGTTCATTTGATGCCACTGCTGCTGTCGCCTGGTTGTCACAGTATATCGGTATTGTCGTTATCTGAGCCCCAACCACCGGAAGATCATACATAAGCTCCGAAGCCACTCTGCATCTGCAGCAGCATCCAATGTAAAGAATTCAGATTCTATGGAGGAACGAGATAACATAGTCTGCTTCTTCGACTTCCACGATATAGCAGCTCCGTCCATGGCGAATACGAATCCACCTGTGGAATACTCGCTCTCCATATCTGAACACCAGCTAGCATCACTGAAGCCTTCCACTACTGACGGATCTCCACTGTAGAAAAGTGCATATATCTGAGTTTCTTGAGATATCTCATAACACGCTTCACAGCTTTCCAGTGCTCAACGTCTGGATTGCTAGTGAACCGACTCAGCATTTCCACTGCAAAAGCTATGTCAGGCTTGTGGCAGTAGTAGCGTACATCAAGCTTCCGATGACGCTAGCGTACTCCAACTGCCTGACGCTTTCCCTCGAATTTGGCTCCAGCTTCTGATCACTCCGGTACGGTGTATCATAAAAGGAAGATCTTGATACCCGTAGCGAGTGAGCATCTTCTCAATATAATGAGATTGTGACAGCGCTATTCCAGTACCTGTCCGGGATGATCTTGAGCCCCAAGATACGTCGGCATCCCCCAAGTCCTTCATACTGAACTTGGTCGAGAGGAATTTCTTTGTCTCTGTGACGCAGCTTAAATACGTAGCTAGGATTAGCATGTCGTCTACGTAAAGACATACGATTACTCCTCTTCCGTCAGCAAATCGTATAGACACACCTGTCTGTTTCACTGACCTTGTAGCCATTTGACCTTATCACCTTGTCAAACTTCTCATGCCACATTTTGGGAGCTTGTTTCAAACCATACAGAGACTTCATCAACTTGCAGATTGTCTTCCAGACCTCTGACGACAAAACCTTCTGGTTGTTGCATGTAGATCTCTCGGTCAGCTCGCCATTAAGGAATGTCGTTTTACATCCATCTGATGTATCACCAGTTTGTGTATTGCTACTAGAGCAATTAACAATCTGATGGGTGTCATCCGAGCTACTGGAGCATAAGTGTCAAAGTAGTCGATCCCCTGCTTCTGAGCAAACCCCTTGGCCACTAGCCTGGCCTTGAACTTGTCAATGGTTCTATCTGCTTTCTTCTTCTTGAAGATCTATTTGCATCCGATGGGTCTTGCTCCTTCTGGCAGGTCAACCAATACCCATGTGTTGTTGGAGGTGATGAGTCAATCTCGTTGTCTATCGCCTCTTCCAGAATACAGCATCTCTGGTCTTCATCACCTCATCATAGGTAAGCGGATCTGCTTCCACATGATAGATGACGAAGTTATCTTTCGAAGTCTTTCGGCCTCCTCCTACGTTCGCTTAGTTGACGGCTCAGCGAGTTCTGGTTCAGCTGGTGTCTCCTTGACGACAGCTTCATCTTGGACTACTGGTTCATTAAAGACTTCTGTCTGCTTTGTACCCTCATCATTTCCAGAAGATCCACGAGAACATATTCTTGTGTTTTGCAAACTTGTCTTCAAAGTATTCAGCATCGCGAGATTCGATGATATGGTTTGACTCGATATCAAGGAATCTCCGAGCATCACTCTTCTCGGTATACCCCAAGAAGATCGCCTTCGTAGTCCTTGTCCCCAGCTTCTGAATCTTCAGATCTGGGAGCTTCACATAAGCCAGACACCCCCACACTCGAATGACATTCAAGTTAGGTCTGACTTTGAACCAGAGTTCATGAGGAGTTATGTCAGAAGTTGTATATGGCACTCTGTTCAGAATGAACGTTGCCATTAGTGTAGCTTCTCCCCGGTAACACTTTGGAAGACCCGCAGTCAACAGCATGGAGTTCATCATCTCTGTCAACGTTCTGTTCTTCCTTTCTGCTAGTCCGTTGGATTGAGGAGAGTACGGAGCCGTTGTCTCATTAATGATTCCATGTTCTTTGCAGAATGATAAGAATTCATGAGACCGATACTCCCCGCCTCGATCACTCCTTAATCTCTTGAGTTGTTGTCCAGTTTGCCGCTCACCCTCGGCCCTGAACTCCTTGAACTTCTCGAATGCTTCGTCTTTAGACTTGAGCAAGTAGACGAAAGCATACTTTGAGAAGTCATTGATGAAAGTAATAAAATACTTCATCCCGGCCTTTGTAGAGAATTGTTTGAAGTCACAGATATTTGAGTGAACCAACTCCAGAAGATCTGTGCTTCGATGGACCCTGTGAAAGGGTTTTCTTGTGATCTTCGTCTGAGCACATACTTCGCATTTCTCTACCTTACCCCCACACTTGGAGATAAGTCTTAGACTAGACATTCTGTTAATCCTTTTACAATGAACATGTCCTAGCCTATTATGCCACAACTCAAGAGAATAATCAAAAAAAGTGATTGCATTTATATTATCATGCTGGGTTACAACAAGCTGAATCTTGTACATTCCTTCAGTTTGGAAAGCTTTCCCGAAGAATGTACCCTTCTTGGACATCACCAACTGGCCAGCATTGATGTCCATCCTCAAGCCTGCGTTGCAGAGCAGACTTCCAGAGATCAGGTTCTTAGCAATTACTGGAATATGCTTCATACCTTGAAGTGTCAGAGTGTTCCCCGATGTGAGTTTCAGCTCCACCGTCCCGATCCCCAGTACTTCAGCTTGTGCCTGGTTTGCCATTATGGCCTTCTCTGAAGTTGGCTCATAAGAGACGAACCAGTCTTTGTCTGAACAGACATGGCAGGTCGTACTAGTGTCTATCCACCAGTCCAAGTCAGCCCCCACAGTTGCAACCTGTGCTATCATGGCAACTAGATTAGTAATCATAGAAACCCTACTAGGCTCACCTTGTTCTTTGGGCTTCGACTTGCATTCGAATTTGTAGTGGCCCTCCTTGCCACAATTGAAGCAAGTCACATGGGACTTGGACTTCTGCTGCTTGAAAGCAGGACCCTTCACTTTCAGATTCGTGAAGTCCTTTTTGCGATGGTCACGGGTAATGAATGAGGGTCACGATTAAGAGAACGAAATAGATTTGCTTTAATTAAGCGATTAGAGGGTCTTGATAGAGCCGAAAGAAGGACGAGTAGTTTAGGATGAAGATATAACAACATCGAGTGAGAATGGTCATAGCCGATAGGAAGGCTAGGGAAAGTTATAGTATAACACTTTCGTTCTTCTAAAATAGGTGAACGTGAAAGCAATATAGAGTTCGAAGGAGGCGTTTATCGAATACGAATACGTGATTCAAAGACGATCGAATAATTCCAAATGAATTATCAAGACAGTCGTGGATGAAATTCTAAGGGGAAAGCTCAACTACATCCCATCCACGTAGATTGATATTTGAAAAAGGCGAACCAAAGTGCACTCGGTTGATCAGACCATCATGCACCGGTTCTGATTAGACAATATGTTAGTGAGCGGCCGCTCAATAGCATAAGTCATGAACAAACTCGATAAATGGATGAGTTTGCAAAATTAGATTATAGTTGCAACATTAGTCAAAGTGGTAAAAACATAGGCACGAGATTTTAGATTAAAAGAAGGTAGAATGATTCTAAGTCATACAGTTATCCTATAGTCTTCTTGTCCAAGTCCTTGGTTGGCTAGACGGGTTAGGTCTAATAGATTCTAGGATCTAAATAAGCTTGCTAATATAGGTCACTAGGTCAAAGGGGTTGCTAGGTCATAAGGTAGTCTACCCAACTTAAAGAATTAAACTAATGGTGTTTTGGGGCAACTAACTAGTAGGGTCAATCTCTAGCAAGCACGAAGGAAAGATAAAAATAGGGATGGAAGGAAGCAAGCAAGATGCAATTGATGAGTCAAACGGTAGATAAAATCAAGGAAAGAGGTCAAGTATGTGGATGAGATCCTAGACTTCTAATCCTATACGCAGGCTTGCTTGGTACGGTAAAGTAACCAAACAATTTATCTTGACCTGCATGGGCCACCACAAAAACATGTAACGCCCCAGTCCCAAAATACGTAGGACTAGGAACGTAGACATGCCAGCTGTATTCATACGAAGTATACTCCAATATATGGAAGCCTCGTATAAATACATAAGCTATAAAATAGCAGTAGAAACCATAACTAATCTCATCCACACAAATATAAATGAAATAAAGATGTCATATAATGAGAAAGAATTGTCTTGATACAATATGTTGGGCGGAGACAAATCCACTACCAACAAAATAAGGAAAAGTACATAGAAAATGAAATGAGTGGCGAGCGAAGCGAAGACGATCCAAGTGCAATCATCCTCGAGAAATAGCAATGAACACGGCTAGAGCTAAAGCACCTGCGAAAGATAATAGCACACACCTGGGAAGATAACCAGGTCCTCAGAGGGACGTAACAAGACACATAATATCATGCCATATAAACTGAATAAATATTGCTCAAATAAATAAGTAAATCGAATTATAACATGTTCCAATACGCACATACTAAACGAGCGTACCATCCCCCCAACCAAATAAGGACAGGAGATGGTAAACTAATTCACGGTAATGTATCTTCCCATGCTATGAATCCAATATGGTATCCGGACCCCAACAAGGTTCAATACATTCTCATCGAAGTAGTAAGTCACACCTACAACCAAACAAGGACAAGATAGTGACGAACTAATTTCGCGACAAGTTATTATTCCAAGCCACGGTCAGATACAAGTACCCAAACCAAAAGTACTCGTACCTAACGGATAAGGTAGCCTACCGTTCTAAGTGAAATATAGTTAAGAACAATCCTTCCTGCACATGGGCCCTGGCTGAATAGGATCGGCGTAGTCCTCCTTGGGCACCAGAGGCCCCATCAGTAAGAGCATGACGTTCCGCAGAATCGTCAGTGATCGTCAGTAATCATGGGTAATCTGACCCGCGTCTCCGGCAGGAGCTCACGGGTTACAAAAGCGGAAAGTAGCATCGAAGCCCATACGCTAAGGAATTGTCCTCCCCGTCCAATGCCTACTGTGTTGCATCCACAACACAAACCACTATAACCGCTAAGTCAAACTAGCATGCAATCTCTATTAGTGGTTATTCCTATCGCTACGGCTTGTACGTACTGGTGGCCAGCCAATCACGCACTTTCGTATTCTATATGCGACACATAACTTCAGTGTTACCACGTGTCAAGGCCAATGAATGCAACACACATGGTGGTCCCTTAAATCTAGGTTTAATTTATAAGAAAAATAATACACAGCTGGAAATATAAATAACAATAAGTTCTAACAGGTTATGCCATGTATCACAGTTTATTTTGCATAAAGAAAATAAATAATGCATGAAATATGAGCTAAAATAAATAGACAGCAAATGGCAAGGTGTCTTGCCTGGTAGTACGCCTGGTGTGCTGCGATAATCACGGTGGCATGAACTGCGACTTCGGTGCAACAACTTATGCAATGTGATCCTCTGATGTCGGTACGGGACAGTTCCATTGGGTACCAGAAGGGTCAAGTTAGTTAGGGTGGACATAAGGTAGTCTCGAAATGGGCGAAGGAATATGAATAATAGGACTGGATACGGACAAGAGAAAAATCAAAGAAATAATGGATATATATTATATATATACAAGTTTTTAGAAAATATTTATAATACTAAAAATATTTTGGTAGTAAAATAGTTTTTAGTCTAATACTTGAAAAATATAAATCATTTCAGGCAAAAATATCCTAAGTTTGTCAAAGTAGGATTTTTAGCTAAAAAAATCTATATTTGATTATTTATAAACATTTGAAAAATACTAGAAAATCTTTGTAGGGCAAAACTGTAATTAGGTACTATAAAATAATATAAAAATATATTTCGAAATATCTCAATATTATGAGAACAAAATATAGGTCTTGGTAGATCCAAAGAAATAATAACGCTAATTAATATCCTTTTTCTCATACAATAATAATAATAATAATAATAACAATAAATATTAATAGTAATAATAACAATAATAATAATATAATAATAATAATAATAATAATAATAATAATAATAATAATAATTACAATAATAATAATAAAGTTAATAATAATAATAATAAAGATAATAATAAATAATAGTAACCGTAGCCATCATAGACTGCTGTGCTCCTTAGTAATGAGGCTCCTCATTAATTCGGAGAACAGTGCTGCTCCCATTACTGCTCCTCGTTACTGAGGACAGCAGATAAAATAATAGTAAAAAAGGTAACAATACTTAAACAAAAAAAACATACGAACTCCTCTTTATTTCTGAGAGAGAGAGATTGAGAGAGAAGGAAGGAGTGGAGTGAGAGGGGAATGGAGGGGTGCCGGCAGCGGTGAGCCGAGGAAGGAGATGGGCGCGCGGCAAGGCAGCGGTGGACGAGAGGGAGACGTGCTGAGAGGTTGGAGGCGGACGGCGCCGGAGTCGGGCCGGAAGAGGAAGACGGAGCAGTCGACCGGGTGCAGATCTAGGGCGGCGAGAGGTTTCGTTCCGGCGGGGCTCGCGGCCAGGCGGAGGAGAACGCCGGCACGGAGGAGATGGACCGAGGAGCGGCCGATGATGGGGGCTGGGTCTGTGCGGAAGGGGCTTCTCGCACGCGAGGAGCTGATGGTGGCAGCCACACGGCGGCGCGGTGGTCGAAAAGGAAAAAAGGGGTGTCGGGGTGCCGACCATAGCGGTTAGGGTTTCGGGACTAGGCTTGGCCGGGCGTGGCGCTGCTGGAAGAGGCGGAGGGAGCTCGCTTCAAGCGACGGCGGGGCTAGGGTTTCGCGGAGGAGGAAGCGGGGAGTGGGAGTTCAGCCGGTCTTGGCAGGCGGAAGAGAAAGGGCTTCACGGAGGCGGTTGGCGAAGCGAGGAAGAAGACGGGGCTCCGGCGGGAACGCGGCGGAGGGGAGTCGGAGAGGAAGAACGGAGCGGAGTTCGTCAGGCGGCACGGCGCAGCGATGTACGACCGGAGCGGCCACTGACGGGGATAGGTCAGGGTTTGGTTTTCTGTATATTTTCTTTTTCTTTTTCCTTGTTTGGTGGTGGTCTGGAGGGAATCGGCCGGTGGTACGGAGTCTCGGTGAGGTGGCCGAAGTCGGGTGTTGTGATGATGGCTGTTGTGGATGCCGGTGGTCGTGATCACTGGCTGTGGCGGAGTAGGTGATTGGTGATAGAAGTTTGGGGTTTTTGGCGTGTTGGTCGTAATGGTGGTGTTGATGGTGGTCCGGGCAGTGGTGTTGGTGAACTGGTGAAGTCGGAGAGGGCAGGGGTTCGGGTTGTGTGGATGGCCGGTGTTAGTGGTGGCTGCGGTGGTGAAGATGGAGGTGGTGGTCTTGCGACAAATTAGGTTTTAGGGTTAGGGTTAGGATTTTGGATGAATCGTGTCGGAGTTGTCGACACGGGAAAATAAATGTATTTGTAATGGATGGAATAAGAATTTGGGACGTGGAACACGGACACGGACATGAGGCACTGCACTTGTGGTGGAAGAAATATTTGTGTGGATGAATAATGAATTGGAGGAGTACCTGCCTATTTATAGGATGTGGGAATTCCCAATAAGATAAAGTTTAGGATTTGTTTAAACCCAAAATAGATAAATCAATCTATTAAATTAAATCAATCAAATCTAATCTAAATCCAAATCCAATTAAATCTAATTTAATTCCCTTAGTTTAAAATCAAATCAATAAATCAAATTTTAATATTAACTATTTAAATAAATACATAAATTCAAATCAATATTTAAATCTCCACAATAAATTAAAAAATATGCTTTCCAAAAATACTAATAATATTAATTTGAAAATTACATTAATATTTAAAATAAACTAATAAATAATTACAAATATATATGTATGCACAAATAATGTTCTTATAATTATGCTTTTCTAGCATACAAATAAAAATATTATTTATTATTAATAATTGCGAAAATGTAAGGCTTTATGAACAAAATAACAAACTTGGAAATAATTGGAACGATAACAAAATAATTATTATGTATATTATTTTGAAACTTCAAAAATAGAAAAATAATATTTTCAAAAATATGTACGCTCGCACATATTCGCACTCGTCGAGCAATTTCGAAAAACAAAATTTCGTGCGCGACGTATAATACGACTACGTGGCGTACAATACAAAATTTTAAATCCATGCAAATTTAATAATAATAAAAAAATAGTAAAAATTTAGGAGTTTTACATCCTACCCAACTTAAAAGAATTTCAACCTCGAAATTAAGAATTAGTAGGGGGTGAGAGGACACAAGGTGGTATCAATGGGGATCCAACGATGACAATGTTTTCACAAAATCATATCGTAAGAAATCGCGATCTAGATCGTAGAAAAATAATACGGTATGGTCACGGGTAATGAATGAGGGTCACGATTAAGAGAACGAAATAGATTCGCTTTAATTAAGCGATTAGAGGGTCTTGATAGAGCCGAGAGAAGGACGAGTAGTTTAGGATGAAGATATAACAACATCGAGTGAGAATGGTCATAGCCGATAGGAAGGCTAGGGGAAGTTATAGTATAACGCTTTCGTTCTTCTAAAATAGGTGAAGGTGAAAGCAATATAGAGTTCGAAGGAGGCGTTTATCGAATACGAATACGTGATTCAAAGACGATCGAATAATTCCAAATGAATTGTCAAGGCAGTCGTGGATAGAATTCTAAGGGGAAAGCTCAACTACATCCCATCCACGTAGATTGATATTTGAAAAGGCGAACCAAAGTGCACTCGGTTGATCAGACCATCATGCACCGATTCTGATTAGACAATATGTTAGTGAGCGG
>JANAVB010024069.1:0-52831 GCA_029216955.1 Iris pallida | reverse complement strand
GAAGATCGTGAAATGATTGCAGCTCTAGAAGATTGCAGCTATAGCCTGCTAGAGGACCAGACTGCAACTAACAGCAGGAATGCAGAAGAAGAAGAAGAAGAAGAAGAGGAGGGCTCTTCGTCTGAAAATATTGATGAATATATGCAAGATCCCGAAAGGGATGATGAAGAGCATATATCTCCTGATGCTGTCGATGATACTTCAGATCCTAAAAAGGACATTAAAGTGGAGGTGTCTTCAGAAAAAGTTGCTGATACTTTAAATCCTGAAGAGGATGTTGAGATAGCAATATCTCCAGAAGAAGCAGCAGATGAAAAAGCTCCGGAAGAAACTCCCGCCACCGGTCCTCAAGGTATAAAATGAAATTAGCAATCTCCTTTAGAATAGATTGATAGCTAATAACTTTATTTGTATTTCTTGCAGATCTTGAGACTCTTCCAGCACCTACGGACCTGGCTATAGTGCCCGTAACAACGGTGGTTGTTAGTAGTAGTCATCATCTATCTTGTGGTTCTGAAGCGGGCAGTAGCCAAGCTGTTGCAGCTGAAGTGACTTCTGCTCAGCTAGAGTCTATTCCTGCAGGGGATAAGCCTATTGCTGAATCGAACCAAGGTAAGACTGTCTTTATTTAATCTTCTTGATTATTGGCAAACGACTGGCAAAATGACAATTTTACTTTTGCAGAGGAACAAACAGGAGGGGCGACTAGCTCCACTCTGGCTCCTTTGTTTAAAGAGCCTGCCATCCAGACACAAAGGATCGAGCATCCTGCTGCCTCGTCTTCAACAGGAGTAGCTGCGACTCCTGGGACTCTGGCAATTAATCAGCAAGTTGTTCAATCATTCACCAGATGCTTCTTTGAATCGCTGAGACCTCTAGTTCATAAGATGATAGACAAAGAGGGAGCTGATTTCTTTATGGTTAGAAACCCAACTTCTCTTTTAGTAAGGGCTATAAGGGAGCAAGGAGACGAAGCTCAGGCTACTCTCCTGGACCACATATTGAATGAATTAGAAGTCTCCATAAAGAATTATAAGGAACTCAAAAAGAAGGAGATAGAATCTCTAGTGCAGGCTGAGTTCGAGCGGAATGGCCCAAGCAGCTGATATAGAAAGGGTGAATCTTCAAAATCTTTTGGAGGCTTATTCCACAAAGTCTGCTGAATACAACTCCAAACTAGAATCAGTAACTTTGATGGCTGAAAGAAAAGGACAGAGAACTACTGAACTGAAAGCAGAGATTGCTCGCCTCCAACAAGAGTTAGAAGAGGAAACTGCTAATCATCAACTTGTGATTGAACAATTCAATGCCTTGATTCAGGAGAAGGATGATTACGAGGCAACTCATGGTGCAGAGATTACCCGTCGGACGGTAGCCATGCCTGTTTTTAATGAAGAAACCGGGATGGAAGAGGCCAGAAGGAGGGTGACATCTACTCATGAAGAAGAGCTGCAGACTCTGAAGCAGCAGATTGACAATTTGATCATCCTCCTTCTTAAATAGAACTTTTTGTATCTTTTGTCGTAGATGTGTTTTTGTAATGCCTCGTATTTTGATAAATAAAAGACATTTTGTTGTGGCTCCATTATTTATTGCATATCTTATTTAGATATAAATAATAGAGATAGAAAATATATTCAGAGGTACGAGACATGATATATTTCTTGATGATTTTGTAGAAAATAATTATATTCATTATATCTGCTCAAGGTAATATGGACGTGACAAAATATATTGAATATTATTATTTCAATTGACAACTTAATCGAAAACGACAAGTTGCTGATGTGGATGATAAACGATGATGACTCGTCAATGTATGTAAGATGAACGGGAAAACCGTCAAGTGATGGAATGAACGGACAAACCGTCAAAATGAATGATAATGAACGGATGAACCGTCAAATGATGATGAATGAACGGGTGAACCGTCAGATGATAATGAACGGGTGAACCGTCAAGTGATGATGAATGAACGGGTGAACCGTCGGTTTGAATGACGGGTGGACCGTCAAACGATAATAAATGAACGGATGAACCATCGGATGAATGTGATAAATGAACGGATGAACCGTCGGATGAATGTGATAAATGAACGGATGAACCGTCGGATGAATGTGATAAATGAACGGATGAACCGTCAGGCATTAATGAACGGGTGAATCGTCGGATGAATGTGTCGTTTCATTATTTGAGGAACTTCTGCCTATAAATATAGCAGAAATCTGACAGGAACGAACACTTCTATTCTTCAACATAAAAATGTCGTCTGAAGAAGCGTCCAAGAAGGCTGAATCATCCCGAAGGCTCAGAAGGGTACTGAAGAACGCCCTACCGATCCAGTTCAGCCGAAGGAGGCGGAAGCAGACGAAGGTTCGTCTGCACCCAAGCCACCGTGAGACATCCTGGACTTTCTGCTTGAACCAGGCAGGACTGAAGAAGAGGAAGCCATGAGGATGGCTGCTTGCAAGTTCCTCGTGGGTTCCCGCAAGGAAGTTCTCAGCTCCTTCGCTGATCGTGTTTTCGAGAAGGACGGCAGTGGTCTGCGTCCAAATGTAGAGAAGGATGATAGTGACCTTCCTTAATATCATGTACTATCATATGATGAAATAAAATTTGCATTTTATTTATGAACTTGAACTTTGTCTGATGATTTACAAATATTTACATTCATACATAATACTTTTTAAGGAACTTGCCATTGATAGGCATCATAGCAACGCGACCATTAAGTTCTGCAAGTTGATAAGCTCCATTTGAGAAGACTTTGCTTACAACATAGGGTCCTTCCCATTTCGCATCAAATTTGCCTTTGCTCATATGAGTCATAGTCATAGGACGTCTGACCGTTAGAACAAGTTCTCCTTGTTGGAAAGTTCTGACTTTAACTTTGTGGTTGAAAGTCTTCGAGATGCGAGCTTGGTATAACTCAATATGCTGCTGAGCCATTAATCGCTTCTCATCAAGTGCTTCTAACTCTTGAAGTCGAAGAAGATCATTATTTTCTGTAGTGAGCTCGTTAGCAATGGCAATCCTTAAAGAAGGAATTTGTAGTTCCAGAGGAAGAACAGCTTCACAACCATACACCAGAGAGAAAGGTGTAAAGCCTGTAGGATTGCGGACCGTAGTTCGGTAGGCCCAAAGACATTTACCAAGTTTCTCGCTCCAATTCCGTTTGTTAGTGGATACAAACTTCTTGAGGAGCTTGATAATGGTTTTGTTGAAGGCTTCAGCTAATCTATTAGTAGCAGGATTGTAAGCTGTTGAAGCGACGTTGTCAATCCGGTGATCATCGCAGAATCTAGTGAATTTTGGCTGATGAATTGAGGTCCATTGTCATGGATGATTCTTCGGGGTACACCAAATCTGTATATGACGTGGTGTTTAACAAAACTGATGACGCTACTGGTTTTGACTTCAGCCAGAGGTATAGCTTCAGCCCACTTGGAGAAGTAATCCGTTATTGCCAGTATGAACCGATGTCCTCTAGAAGAAGGAGGATTAATGGGACCTATGACATCCATGCCCCAAGCTTCAAAAGGCCAGGAAGCAGCAGTCGGGTGTAGGAATTCCGATGGTTGGTAAATGAAGTCTGCATGGATTTGACAAGCACGACATTTTCTTGCATATTTAATGGCATCTGATACCATGGAGGGCCAGTAGTAACCCATACGTCTAATGCGATCCTGTAGTTTAGGACTAGGTTGATGTGCTCCACAGACACCATCGTGAGCTTCACGCAAAACTTGTTTAGCTTCATCACCAGCGAGACAGCGTAGGAGAAGACCATCATAAGTTCGCCGATAAAGTGTCTTGGTGGTTTGATTGTAGTAGAATCGTAGAGATCGTCATCGAATACTTGTAGCCTCCTTAGGATCTTCGGGGAGTATGTCATGAACCACGAAGTCAATGAAAGGAGTTCTCCAGTCTTCGTCAATAACATTGACTTCAGCAAGATTGCTGAATTCAATATTACGATTGTTTTCAACACAGAACAATTCTCGGTTGGAGACAACCACTATTTGTTGTCTTTTGATAGGGATGGCTAAGACAGCTGCAAGGTTGGCCAGGGCATCTGCTTTAGTATTGCAAGCTCGTCGAACATAGTCGATGAAGAAAGCTTTGAATGATGTAGCTATGTTGATTGCTGCTTCATGATAAGGCACCAGATCTTGATGACGAACTTCATAGGTTCCTCTAACCTGATTAATAACCAGCTTAGAATCACCGTAGACTTCGAGATATTCGACATCCAATTGTTTGGCTAACTGAAGGCCGATGAGTAGGGCATTGTACTCCGCTACATTTGTTGGAACAGGGTTCATCTAAAGAGTAAGCTCTTTGGATGGTCAATCCATCTGGAGAAACAAGAACAACTCCGACTCCTGCTACAATGGCACCATTTGGTCCAATTCTGGACGTACCATCAAAGAACAGACGCCAGGTTGGAAATTCTTTAGAGATCATGTTGATTTCCAATGTCTCGTCTGAAATTTTGTCATAAAGCTTGGATGTTTCTGGCACAGGATGAGCCACTAAGAAATCCGCCAGCGCTTGACCTTTGACAGACTTTTGTAGAACATATACCATGTCATATTGAGCTAGCAAGATTGCCCATGTGGCCAGCCGAGAATTGAGTGTGTTGGGCTTCTTCATGAGTACCCGAAGAGGATTAACCCGGGATATGACATGAATAGTTTGTCCAATGATGTAATGCCTTGTCTTCTGTACAACGAACATAAGAGCTAGGTATTCTTTCTCGACCGGACTATAACGGTGTTCAGCACCAATCATAGTACGACTGAGATAATAGATGGCCTGTTCATGACCTTCTTTGTTCTTTTGGGCAAGTAAAGCACCCAAGGAATGATCCATAGCACGGACGTACATTAAGAATGGAATGCCAGAGATTGGTGGCACCAAAACTGGTAGGTTCATAAGATATCTTTTGATATCGTCGAATGCTCGTTGACATTCTTCAGTCCAAATGAAAGATACACCCTTTCTCATTAGTTGAGTAAATGGTCTACAGCGTCCAGACAAGTTCGAAATGAATCTCCTGATGTACGCAAGTCGACCTTGGAATCCTCGTAGCTCTTTTAGGTTGCGTGGAGGACGCATCTCTTGAATGGCTTTGATCTTCTCGGGATCCACGTGTATACCATTAGAGGTAATAACGAAGCCGAGAAACTTACCACTAGAGACACCCAAGAACGATTTGGTGGGATTCATCTTGAGCTGATGTTGACGCATGAGATTGAAGATTGTTCTCAAATCTTGGATATGATCTTCTTTCAGACGACTTTTAACAGCGATATCATCAACATAATATTCGACTGTTTTACGAAGATGTTCTCGGAAGATGGTACTCATAGCTCGTTGGTAAGTTGTACCAGCGTTCTTGAGACCAAATGGCATCACTGTGTAGCAATAGACTCCGCGAGGAGTACGAAAAGAGGTGTGTTTTTCATCTTCAAGATTCATCTTGATCTGATTATATCCAGATAATCCATCCATGAAAGATATTCGCTCAAACCCACAGGTATTGTCAATCATGACATCCGTGATAGGGAGAGAAAATTCATCTTTTGGACATGCTTCATTAAGATCCTGGAAGTCGATGCAGACTCGAACTTTGCCGGTTTTTTTTAGAACTGGAACAACGTTGGCCACCCAGTCAGGATATTGTTCTTCTCGAATGAAGCCACAAGCAATGAGCTTCTTGACTTCATCATCGATCGCGTCCATCATTTCTGGTTTAAAACGTCGTTGTTGCTGCTTAACTGGTTTTGCATTGGGCAAAATGTTCAGTTTGTGCGTAGCAATCTTGGGATCTAAACCTGGCATGTCTTCATAACTCTAGGCAAAGACATCAATATACTCTTTAATAAGAAGAATCAATTCTTGTTTGTCTGCTTCTGGAAGATTCTTGCTGATGAAGATTGGACGAGGTGACCCACTTTTCCCTACGTCAACTTGAACTAATTGATCTTCAGTAGGAGGTTCTCGTTGTTCAAAGCGAAGTACCCATTGATTATCCATATGTTGAGCCCAAGGATCTGTTTCAGGATTTTCTTCCACATCCTCGTCATAGCTTTCTGGAAGTTCGACAGAGACCATGTTAGAGGATACAACCAGCCGATGGACTTCACCGATGCTCGTGTCAGAATCCCAAGATCTGGAATCAGAAGAATTAGAACGTTCTTCACTGTCGGAGTCAGAGACTGCTGGGGATAAAATTGGAGGGGAAGCATATCCGAGACCTTTTTTAGTCCTGCTGTAATACATCTCTGACTTTCCTTTCGGAACAGTAGTACGAATAGGAGTTCGTCTACCTTTACCGTAATTGAGACCACTTTTAAAGTTGTGAAACCCATTATTTTATTATTAATTATTTAATAGTGTTTTATTAGTATTTCAAAAATTATTATTATATTAAATAATTTTGGGTGAAAAAGAATTTCGAAAAATATTAATAAACTTGGATTTTTGATTTTCGAGCCCAGACCCAGGCCCGAGCCCTATTTCCTTCTTAATCTGATTTTGACTTGGTTATTAATTAAAAAAAAATAATAATAATAAATTTGGGCTGGTCCCGAAGGACCAGCAGTGGTGTGGAGACTCATTCTCCCAACCCATCAACTCCTCCCTATTTACTCACACATTCACTACTCCTCTTCCCCTTCCAGTAACCCCCACCACCCCTTATTAAACTCCCTCTCTTCCCACATTCTCACGAAATTACTCCAGAAGAGAAAGCAACTCAGCTCTTTTCCTCTCTAATCTCAAACTCATCATCTCTCCTCTCCCACTGAAACCTTCCCCGAGCCAAACCCCTTTTCCAGAGCCGCGCGCCCCGCCCCCAGCAGCTCCGGCCGCCGCTCGACGCTCTCGCGCCCCTCCCGAGCTCGCGCCGAGCTCTCCCGAGGCCGACTGCCTCCGTGGCCGTTCTCCGCCGCCATCCCCGCCGGATCTGCGCACCCCGCGCCTCCGACGAGTGTTCCCGAGGCCGCCCGCCACCCTCCGTGGCTAACTCCTTCCCGCGCAGCAGCCCCGAGCCCTCCGGCGGGGTTGCCCCGCGGCCATCCCGAGGCCGCCGCCCCGTCCGCCGTCCGCCGACGCCCCCGTGCCCCGGCGTGCTCCGCGCCAGCGCCACCCCCTGTGGCCAGCAGCTCCCCGTCGCGTCAGCGTGCCCCGCTGTCGTCGTTGCTGTCCGGAAACCCTCCCTGTGGATTTCCAGCACCCTTTCCCGCGGTTCTTTGCTGTTCCCGTGGATTTCCTGCTGTCCGTGGACTTTTCCGCGGTTCAGAACTTCTACCTGCTGCCGACTTAGTTCAGATTCCTTTTCCGAGATTATCCCGCGGCTCCCTGACCAACGGATCTTGGTAATTTCTGTTAATCAGAGTAGTTCGTCCCTCCCGTGAGTCGATGATGATAGATCGGTCCCCCGGTTCCCTCTCGGGAATCCGGATAGCTGCGTTATAATTTTCGTTTAGCTGCGTTAGTTTGATTTTTCCTGTGTTTTTACTTGCTGGGTTGGTGTGAATTGGTTGATATTGGATTCCTGGACTTTTCGGAAATTATTTCTGTGGTGTTGGAATTTTGGTGGATATTTATGTGGACCATTTTGGTTGGAAATGGGTTTTCCCTGGTTTGGGACATTTTGCAGGTGTTTGTTGGCGCGCTTCCCAGTTTTGGGTTTGTCCCGGAATAGAGGAAGTGCTGCCCAATTTTTACAAAATTATATTTTTAATTGATTTCAAAACTGGCTTTCGAAAATGATTTTCTAAATCGATTTTCGGGCGACGACCGTACCGGTCTGTGGGCCCCGGCGAAATGCAAACGCACCGGTCCGACCGGACGTTGAGGCATAAACCGAATTTTGAGGAAAAGGACCGAGTCTGAGACTCCTAGTTTTCTTTTATTTATTATTTTATTTTTAGGCTAAATATTATAGTCATTTAAATTCTGTATTTTATTTAATAATTCAGTCATTTTCTTATTTAATGTAAAAGAAAGATGTATCGGGCATAATCCCACCCTAGGACCAGTAGCTGTGCCCATGTATTTGTGTAGCGTAGTTATTTTCTTTTCTTTTTCTGGTGGATGTGATTTGGGTGGATTTTGGATTGATTTCATATTCGTAGATAGGACGTAATTTACGGCTTAATTACGAGTTTAGCTAAAATAAATAAAATATTATTAATTCACTGTTTGTCACTAAAAGAAAACTGTATTTTATATACATATTATGAAAACACAAAGTTTTCCAAATTGTAATTGATTCTTGCGATTTTCCAAATTGTAATCGATTCTCGTGATTTTCCAAATAATTCAATTAACCGGCTTAATCAACGCACGTAGTTGCGACGTAATCGTTGGCTGTAAATTAATACAACTTAAAACCTGACTAGGACTTACTACTAGAGATTGCAACTAGCACACTTAGTCTGGTTATTCAGGAATCTAAGTCGAGTTCTCAATTGTAGGAACTCGAAGTTACAACTGACGTTCCTCCTCGGTACCGACTCGTTCTTCCAGTCAATCTAATACAAGGCAAGTGCAGTTATGTCTATTTGGTAATTTATCTAGTAATTGTTTTATTGCAATTTTAAACCACATTGCTACACGGAACTCTCTCCTAGAGTTCGAATATTGACTCATTGATTGAATCTGATTGACTCGGGATATTGGGGGAGTAGTGTAGCGTCTATGACCAATACCCCTATATTGCATCATTGATTGTGCGAGCTGATTCCTCCTATACACGAGGATAGGCCGGACCGTATCATTAGGATATAATTGAATCATCCCAAGCCGGTCATAGTTCGTTACCTACTCAAATCATACTGTTTTCAATTGTAGAATTGTGAAAAATATTGTTAAAGTATTTCAAATTGTTTAACATTGTAAATTTCAAATTATTATTTGAATTATTGGATATTCGTAATTGTACTTTGCTCCCTCCTGACTGGAGACCCAACATTTTAGGTACCGCTGATGATGCTTTGTTCCACGGTATTTTTCCTGAGATTCCAACTAGAGGACGATGATCTCGAGACTGATGAGCTAGATGCCTAGATTTTTCTTCTTCTTTTATAATTCATGATGTTTGTGGAAAACAATGTATTACAGATGTATCTTTTATTTTATTGTAAAAAAGTTTTTTTTATAAATTATTCGAATTATTAAAGTTGTGACAATTAGACCGTGTTGTTTATTTACCTGCATGTGTGATACAGCTTACTGCCGCCGTCTCAACAACGGTGCAGGCTGGGCATGATCCGATTCGACCCAATTATTTGGGATCGGGTCGTGACATGTTTTTAGTGGTGGCCCATGCAGGTCAGAACAACAACTTAGGAAAACATACCTAGAAACAATTAGAACACTAGAACATCAATTTGTCACAACATAGGACCGAAATATATTATAAATAAATATTTTTGTTTGATTATAAACTGGTAGGATACCTTGCTTATGTATGCATCCTAAACCTTCCAGAGAATGACCATTGACCAAATCCTACTGGCGATGAGGTGTCATCTCCAGATCATACCCCATCTCCTCAACCAAGCCCAGGGTCCTTTCCCTTGCGGCTGATTGACCGTCCCCATAATACATCCAGTAAAGTTTTTTCTACACTGGCAATTCCTACCTCATCTCAAACTGAATTGCATTTCCTTGGTGGAGTATTCATTTTTGTTGCTCCACTAGTACCAGCAATCATCTTCCAAATGGTTGTCCTATTTCAAGAAATCCTGGAGTTCCAGAAAGCTCAAGATGAAGCCCAGCAGGAACAGATGAATATCACGAGAGAAGACATGAAGAACGTCATGATGTAGCCTTAGTTATCCCTAACCAAGTTAGAGCAGAACTTTTGCCCTAGGAAGGATACCCCTGAATCTAGAAGATATTTGGGTCCCATCAAGTACTCTACTTTTCGGCAGTCTTGCCGTAAGAAGCTATGGGCTTGTAACTATTGCAAGAGGCCTGGTCATCAGGCCGTTAGTTGCCGCAAGAGTTTGGGACAATGTTTGGCATATGGATCTACTAAACATCGGGTAAAGGACTGCCCCTTATCTTTCCATCAAACCAGAGCTCATATCCCAGCAACACCTGTTAGGCCACAACCTAGGGACTCTCTTCCTATCCAGCAGACCTTACCTCCTACAATAAGACATGATTCAGACTCGAAGATCATAGAAGATGAAGGACCAGATCAATGAACTGAAGGCTCTAGGATTTATTCAGGGTGGAACTTCACCTTAGGGAACACCTATCTTGTTTGTGCCCAGGAAGGATGGAACAACGGATGTACATTGATTACAAGACACTAAAGAACAAGTGCTCTCTGTCCGGATCGAGGATCTGTTTAATCTGTTTGTGTGGAGTTAGGGTGTTTCGAAGTTTGATTTAAGATCTGACTACCACCAAATCAGAGTCAGGAAGGAGGACATTTCCAAGACAGCGTTCAAATACCAAGTAAGGATAGTTTTCTGTGGTCAGGACGTTAGACTGACAAATGCTTCTGCTGTGTTCATGAATCTCATGAACAGAGATTTCCATGAGTATTTGAATCAGTTTATCTTCTCCATGGATAACATTCTGATATATTTGAAGACTGAAGAAGAGCATAAGGAACACCTGAGGAAGTTTTGGAAATTTTGAGGAAAAAGAAGTTTTATGGTAAGTTATCTGAACGTAAATTTTTCTTTGACAAGGTGGACTATTGGCCATGTTGTCAAGAGAAGAAATTTCGATGGAAGATAGCTGCTGTTGAAGAGTGGTAAACCCCAAGTTCAATTCAGAAGTTTCTTGAACTTGGCTGGCTACTATCAAAAGTTCGTGAAGGATTTCGCCAAGATTGCTGAGCCGATGGCGAAGCTCACTTGGAAGAATGAAGAGTTCATCTGAACGAAAGATTGCCAGGCGGCATTGAGGAGCTGAAGAAGAGACTTACCACTACACCAATCCTTGCGCTACCCGCAGGAACCGGTGGGTTCTCAATTTACAGTAATGTCTCTAGAAAAGGACTGGGCTGCGTTCTTCAACAACATGGGAAAGTAATTGCTTACACATGTAGGCAACTACAGACTCATGAGAAGAATCATCCCACACCTAATTTGAATTGCTGCAATTATCTTTACTTTGAAGCTATGGAAGCATGATTTTATGGAAAGGGTGTGAAAATATGTACGGACTACCAAAGTCTGAAATATGTCTTCACTCAGGAAGGGCTGAATGTTAGACTAAGAAGATGGTTGAAGCAGATGAAGGATTTCGACATCAACCTGCAGTACTATTCAGGTAAGGCTAATGTGGTCACTGATGCACTTGGTCGATACTGATGGCGAAGTTCTTAGCCAAGGAGTGGCACCTGCTAGAAGACATCGAAAAGTTTGGACTGGAGGTTATACTACCTGGAGATAGAATGACGGAGCTGGATGCTGATTCAGTATTAATGAAGTTCGAGGCTGATGGACAAAAATTAAGAGGACGTAGTTTCAAAACGAGGCACTTTGCAGACTTAGAGATCAAGTGTTGGCAAGAACACTTGAGGGTTTCTAAATTGATCAAGCAGTGGAACTCTGAAGAATGGTGCGAGACTTTGCGTATCGGCTGACAAACGGAGGAACGAGTTGATGAAAGAAATGCACCAGTCACAGTAATCCATATATTCATGAGATAATAAGATGTATCGAAATATGCCTCCATTGATTGGTGTTATGGAATAAAGAAGGACAATTCCAGGTATGGGATTTTGTCAACATGAGGAATTTAGCAAGAGAACAACAAGTTTGTTGGAGCCGTTGGACAATTCGGAGTGGGAGTAGAAGCATATAACAATGAACTTTGAGTAAGGATTGCCTTGTTCCTAAGGAGGGAAGGGCACCAATTGGATTATAGTGGACCGACTGACTAAGTCGGCACACTTTATTTTCCTTCAAAGTTGGTTTATCCACTAAGAAGTGGGCAGCATTGTACGAGAGGCACATTTACCGGATTCATGGAGTACAGCGGGACGAGCAATCAGAGAGGTCAATCCAGATGCTTGAAGATGTATTGGGATTTTGCGTCTTAGAATTTGGTAGGTCTTGGGAAGACCAAATTGCATTTGGTGAAGTTTTCCTACCAGAGGAACAATCAGTTTTAACGGAGCTGGAATTTGAGGCCAGATACATCAGGCCATTTGAAGTTTAAGACGTGTTGGAAGTAGCATACCAGTTAGTTCTACCAGCTAATCTTGAGAGTGCGCAACGTCTTCTACGTCACAGCTCAGATGCTACATTTCGGATCCGAGTCACATTTTGGATAATTCAGAGCTCAAGTTTGGACTCAACCTTTCAGTGCCAGAGAAACCAGTTGCAAGCCTAGTCAGAGTTAGGAAGAAGATCAGAATTTGAGCCATCATTTAAACTCTTATTCCTTATCTTTTCTTTTCCCGTTCTAAATTTGACCAATGCTGCTAAATTAGCCTAGTTTTGCAAGCTATCTTTTTGTCAAGCTTGATCATGACGGTATTTTATTGGGTGCATCCACTAATATATTGTCTAATCAGGACCGGTGCATGATGGTCTGATCAACCTCGTGTACTTTGGTTCGCTTTTGTATTCTTTCTGCATGGATGATATCATAAATAAAATTTTTTTTTTCCTCAACCGTCTCATCCATGACTGCCTTGGAAATCCTTATAGTTGGACCTGGGTTACGGGTGCAATACCTGTACCTATTTGTTTCTCCTACCCTGCCTTTTAAATTTCGAGGACGAAATTTTCTAAGGAGGGAAGATTGTGAAACCCATTATTTTATTATTAATTATTTAATAGTGTTTTATTAGTATTTCAAAAATTATTATTATATTAAATAATTTTGGGTGAAAAAGAATTTCGAAAAATATTAATAAACTTGGATTTTTGATTTTCGAGCCCAGACCCAGGCCCGAGCCCTATTTCCTTCTTAATCTGATTTTGACTTGGTTATTAATTAAAAAAAAAATAATAATAAATTTGGGCTGGTCCCGAAGGACCAGCAGTGGTGTGGAGACTCATTCTCCCAACCCATCAACTCCTCCCTATTTACTCACACATTCACTACTCCTCTTCCCCTTCCAGTAACCCCCACCACCCCTTATTAAACTCCCTCTCTTCCCACATTTCCACGAAATCACTCCAGAAGAGAAAGCAACTCAGCTCTTTTCCTCTCTAATCTCAAACTCATCATCTCTCCTCTCCCACTGAAACCTTCCCCGAGCCAAACCCCTTTTCCAGAGCCGCGCGCCCCACCCCCAGCAGCTCCGGCCGCCGCCCGACGCTCTCGCGCCCCTCCCGAGCTCGCGCCGAGCTCTTCCGAGGCCGACTGCCTCCGTGGCCGTTCTCCGCCGCCATCCCCGCCGAATCTGCGCACCCCGCGCCTCCGGCGAGTGTTCCCGAGGCCGCCCGCCACCCTCCGTGGCTAACTCCTTCCCGCGCAGCAGCCCCGAGCCCTCCGGCGGGGTTGCCCCGCGGCCATCCCGAGGCCGCCGCCCCGTCCGCCGTCCGCCGACGCACCCGCGCCCCGGCGTGCTCCGCGCCAGCGCCACCCCCTGTGGCCAGCAGCTCCCCGTCGCGTCAGCGTGCCCCGCTGTCGTCGTTGCTGTCCGGAAACCCTTCCTGTGGATTTCCAGCACCCTTTCCCGCGGTTCTTTGCTGTTCCCGTGGATTTCCCGCTGTCCGTGGACTTTCCCGCGGTTCAGAACTTCTACCTGCTGCCGACTTAGTTCGGATTCCTTTTCCGAGATTATCCCGCGGCTCCCTGACCAACGGATCTTGGTAATTTCTGTTAATCAGAGTAGTTCGTCCCTCCCGTGAGTCGATGATGATAGATCGGTCCCCCGGTTCTCTCTCGGGAATCCGGATAGCTGCGTTATAATTTTCGTTTAGCTGCGTTAGTTTGATTTTTCCTGTGTTTTTACTTGCTGGGTTGGTGTGAATTGGTTGATATTGGATTCCCGGACTTTTCGGGAATTATTTCTGTGGTGTTGGAATTTTGGTGGATATTTCTGTGGACCATTTTGGTTGGAAATGGGTTTTCCCTGGTTTGGGACATTTTGCAGGTGTTTGTTGGCGCGCTTCCCAGTTTTGGGTTTGTCCCGGAATAGAGGAAGTGCTGCCCAATTTTTACAAAATTATATTTTTAATTGATTTCAAAACTGGCTTTCGAAAATGATTTTCTAAACCGATTTTCGGGCGACGACCGTACCGGTCTGTGGGCCCCGGCGAAATGCAAACGCACCGGTCCGACCGGACGTTGAGGCATAAACCGAATTTTGAGGAAAAGGACCGAGTCTGAGACTCCTAGTTTTCTTTTATTTATTATTTTATTTTTAGGCTAAATATTATAGTCATTTAAATTCTGCATTTTATTTAATAATTCAGTCATTTTCTTATTTAATGTAAAAGAAAGATGTATCGGGCATAAGCCCACCCTAGGACCAGTAGCTGTGCCCATGTATTTGTGTAGCGTGGTTATTTTCTTTTCTTTTTCTGGTGGATGTGATTTGGATGGATTTTGGATTGATTTCATATTCGTAGATAGGACGTAATTTACGGCTTAATTACGAGTTTAGCTAAAATAAATAAAATATTATTAATTCACTGTTTGTCACTAAAAGAAAACTGTATTTTATATACATATTATGAAAACACAAAGTTTTCCAAATTGTAATTGATTCTTGCGATTTTCCAAATTGTAATCGATTCTCGTGATTTTCCAAATAATTCAATTAACCGGCTTAATCAACGCACGTAGTTGCGACGTAATCGTTAGCTGTAAATTAATACAACTTAAAACCTGACTAGGACTTACTACTAGAGATTGCAACTAGCACGCTTAGTCTGGTTATTCAGGAATCTAAGTCGAGTTCTCAATTGTAGGAACTCGAAGTTACAACTGACGTTCCTCCTCGGTACCGACTCGTTCTTCCAGTCAATCTAATACAGGGCAAGTGCAGTTATGTCTATTTGGTAATTTATCTAGTAATTGTTTTATTGCAATTTTAAACCACATTGCTACACGGAACTCTCTCCTAGAGTTCGAATATTGACTCATTGATTGAATCTGATTGACTCGGGATATTGGGGGAGTAGTGTAGCGTCTATGACCAATACCCCTATATTGCATCATTGATTGTGCGAGCTGATTCCTCCTATACACGAGGATAGGCCGGACCGTATCATTAGGATATAATTGAATCATCCCAAGCCGGTCATAGTTCGTTACCTACTCAAATCACACTGTTTTCAATTGTAGAATTGTGAAAAATATTGTTAAAGTATTTCAAATTGTTTAACATTGTAAATTTCAAATTATTATTTGAATTATTGGATATTCGTAATTGTACTTTGCTCCCTCCTGACTGGAGACCCAACATTTTAGGTACCGCTGATGATGCTTTGTTCCACGGTATTTTTCCTGAGATTCCAACTAGAGGACGATGATCTCGAGACTGATGAGCTAGATGCCTAGATTTTTCTTCTTCTTTTATAATTCATGATGTTTGTGGAAAACAATGTATTACAGATGTATCTTTCATTTTATTGTAAAAATTTTTTTTTTATAAATTATTCGAATTATTAAAGTTGTGACAATTAGACCGTGTTGTTTATTTACCTGCATGTGTGATACAGCTTACTGCCGCCGTCTCAACAACGGTGCAGGCTGGGCATGATTCGATTCGACCCAATTATTTGGGATCGGGTCGTGACAAAAGTCGTAGCCCACTTTTTGGATGATGTCTTTTGATTGTTGACTGTAACGACGGAGTTGAAGACGTCCTGTATCGTTACTCTTGCTATCATCCATATAGCTGAATTGTTGTTCCGGTCCTTTACTAAAAAGTATTGGACTTTCACCTTTCTTTCTAGAAGGGACAATACGGTAAGAATCATCTGGATCTTCAAATGAGACTTCGGTTTGAAGAGATTGTACAACTCCCATTGTAAATGATTGGAAGCTATCTAATATATCCAAATAGCATTTAGTATGATAAATAACATCAGTATACTGGAAAGTAGATGTTTTTTCATTAATTTGTACATTAGTATTTACAATAGGACCGTCAGCCTTAGCAGGCTTGGTCAGATTGATTACAAGAGGGGAAGAAGAAGAACGTGGAGGAGGCTTGTTACGACGGAGGTCAATAACAAGTGGCTCAAAGGAGGTGAGCTCCCTTTTTTCCTTGTTGTGAGTGAGATCAACAACAAGTGGCTTAGAAGAAGTGAGTTGCTTTTTGTCCTTATTACGACGTAAATCAATAACAAGTGGCTCAGAAGAGGTGAGCTCCCTTTGATTTTGATCAACATCAACCGACTTCTTTTGGACTGGCAAGTGAATAGCCAGTGGTTTAGAAGACTGAGGATGAGAAACTCGCCCTTTGACAGGTATGATAAGAGTGTCTTTGGGCACTGCTTCTTGTTCTTCTTCGGTGTCTAAGGCTAACACAACCTTCATGAATTCATCCTTGTACATCCGAGCGTCGTTGCAATATGCTTCAACGCCTTTAAAGGGATAGAGATCAGCAACCTCTTTTTGCACCTCTCCTTTATCATCAACATATTTGAAACATTGATGAAGAGTTGATGGAACAATATTGTGCTCATGTAGGAATGGTCTCTCCAGTAAAGCGTTGTAAGAACAACCATGATTGTCAATGATATAGAAAGTAACCTTTGTGCGAAGATTGCCTATTTGGAGTTTTAAGCGAATCTTGCCTAAAGGTTCACTTCTCCCTTGATTGAATCCAAGGATGGTGGTGATTGTACTGGAGAGGCTGTGCACAGGGATTTTCAGAGCATCGAGCATTGTCTTTGGCATAATGCTAAGAGCAGATCCTGGATCTATCAGGATACGATCAACTTTCATCGAGTCGACATATCCTGTATAGTAGAGAGGACGATCGTGTCTATTATCTTCAAGTAGCATATCATCTTATGTGAAAGTAATGTTCGGAATCAACTCCAGAACACTATGACAATGGAGACAAGAGACAGGTTCTGCTTCCGGCTTCTTGAGAAATGCTAGACAAGTCTCAGCTTGCATGAGAGCTTCACTTAGAGTTTCTCGTGTTTCTCTGGAAAGACGCAAGAGCTCAAAGATAGACAGCCTTGCTGGTGTATTGGCTAATTGAGCCAATATATCGAAATTATAAGGCTTCTCAAGCCTAGTAGGGGATGATTTCTTCAAAGGTTTATCAAACCGGACTTGTTGCTTGCCTTTATCAGCAGCCACTGGCTTGGGAGGAATAGGTACGACAACCGGTGAAGATGTAGAAGGGATCTCTTTAATAGAAACAGGTTGTGTTGGAGCAGTCTCAGAAGAAGAGGCAGGATTCTCTTGAGCTTCAGGATAATCTTTCAAGTAGGCTTTCCCTGATCTGGTGCCCAATAGTATTTCTTCATCAACTATGGGGTCAAAAGACACCATGTTGCAAATCTTTGTCTTGCCTTTGGAGCGATCTTTCTTCTTAGAAGAAGAAGGAATCTCAAACTCTGAAATAAGATCGGGATGGATCCATATAACCTCGCCATTGTCAAGAGACAAAGGAACGAGACCTTCATTCGGTGGAGAAGGGAGATTTTCAATCTCAAGAGTAGCTTTCGGAATGGGAATGACACCATGCTGTATTATCTGCGGAGGAAAATTACCGAACTGGACCGAGACCATGTTGGCGGTAACAGTCTTCTCATCTTGCTGTAGAGTAACGACGCCAGCATTGACAAGCTCTTGAATTTTACCCTTGAGCACATAACACGCTCGAGTAGGATGTCCAATGAATCGGTGGTAGACACAATACTTAGGATGATCAGTCATACCGACTTCATCAGGCTTCTTTGGGTCTGGGAGCTGGATCTTGTTACTTTTAAGTAAGCAATCGAAGATGCTTGCAGTGTCATTCTCGTCAAAAGAATACTCTACCTTAGGACGAGGTTCCCTTGGTTGAGGTGCAGAAGGAGTGGAGGTGGACGTAGGCGGAGCTACGTTGACTGCCAAAGACTCTTTGCTTTTCAAATTAATGTTCAGAGTCTCTTTGTTCTTGCGGTTGTTCTGACGATTACCGCCACCTGATGTTTGATGTTCGTCCCGATCTGGGTTAGACATTTGTACCCCCAGCTGTTTGAATTTCTCAGCACTCACTTCAGCTGCTTTGGCATTGACAATAAAAGATGGCCAGTCTTGGAATTGAGTTGACCCTGTCCACATACTGATGATAGGCAAGAGGTTTGCCTTGCAAGTGTCTATGGTAACAGCAGTAGGAGTCCCTGGAGGCATCTTCAAGGCCTCCCGGCGGAACCGTTCGATGAAACTCTCAGCAGTTTCATTTTGTTTCTGCTTGATTTTATTGAGGGCAGACATAGTCATGTCATTGAATCCCTCATAGAATCGTTCCAGAAAGATTTGCTTGAGCCCTGAAAAAGAAGTAATACAACCATCGGGCAAACTTCTATACCAGTCATATGCTACGCCGGCTAAACAATCGACAAACACTATGGTAAGAAGAGCGTCATTTGGTTGGAGTTGAATAGTCATTACCTCGAAGTGATTGATGAACTGGCTTGGTGAGGTACTGCCGTCGAAGAGAGAGATTGTTGGAATTTGTATTTGGGAGGAAATGGGACTTCCTTCCATTCAACTGGGTATGGCTGCTTGATTCCCAACCTTTGCAAGTTGTCTTTCTCTTTGAAGGCTTCGAACTGAGTCCGTAAGAGTTTGACAGCCTCATTGGCGTCTTCTGATGATGAAGAAGGAGCCGGTTGAGTCAAAGTGGTAGGAGGAGGAACAGCGTTATAAGCACTACCCCCAGCCCCTGACTGACTGGGTGTAGTTTGAACTTGTACTTGTACAGGAGGCATTTGAGGAGATACTACCCCCAGCCCTGTATTGACAGGTACCGATGATGCTATGATCTCGGGACTTGCAGCCGGTACAGTTGGTGGTGTGGCATGTTGTGCCACAATGATAGAATGCATACTGGCGACCATTTCAGCCATGGTCTTCAGTTTGTCTTCTAGAGCAGCAATTCGCTGTTCTTGATTTGCAGAAGTTGAAGCATCTGGATCTTCATTGACAACATAAGATGTCACTTCTCTTGGTACAGTGGAGACACTGTCTGTTCAGAACTTTCGCTGTATGCATCATAGTCGGAGAAAGAGTCCTCTCCTGACTGAGAAAGAGGGAAATGACCAGAAGTATCTTGAGGAAGATTCCTTTGACCGATTGTATCTCGGCTTCGGGAACGGGTATGTTGGAATACTCCCTCGGAAGATTCTTGAAGTAGATCCAAATATCGCTGGCTTGGCCTGCGAGGTTTGCCGTGCTTAGAGCACTTTCTACCCCCAGTGTTTTGAGAAGTCATGTTGACAGAAGCGTACAGGACTTCGTCTTCATCCTCTGATATCGGTTCGATTTTAGCAAAAGTTAAACGATTGAAGACAGATCGTTTTGTTGTTTGACAATAACATTGGATGATGAATTTATGATTACAATGATGATCAGATGATTGAACTGAGGGTGTTGAGGCATTATCTCGTTTTTGCCTGAGATGTTCTCGGAGATCGGAAACCATACCAGGACGGGAAAAGGTTCGAGGAATGTGTTCTTTAACAACATTCGGAACATGGTTCCGATTCTTCAAATGTTTTGTCCCCTGTGTGTACAAGGAAGTGCTCACCTCATTGGCATAGGTGTTTGGATCTTTGGCCTTGGAAATTTGTCTTTGAGTTTTGACCTTCGGCATTGGCTGTTTGCGTTTTACCGAAGTTGGCCTGTTAAGATATGTTCTTAGGTCTGCAAATTCACCCCCGGGGGTTTCTGCTTGAGACACCAACAGTTTTCCCTGTTTGGAACGGGATATCTTGAAAGTTGGAAGGTCTTGGAATTCTGCTACCGGGGTAGGCAGAATACCCCTTTGATCAGTATAAGTTCCCTTGTCATTTGAAGGAATTCTTGTACTGACTGGTGCCGAAGCACGTTCAGATTGATCTTCTACGGTAAAGACCGAAGAAGATTGAGAAAAGACCAAAGGGCCTTTTCCTTTATTTTGTGAAGAAGGGTTAGCTAAAGAGCATTTCCCTTTGTTATCTTCCAAGTCATGAGACAAGGAAGTTTGAGAAAAGACCAACGGGCCTTTTCCTTTGCTTTGAGGAGGAAGAGGAATAGCCAAAGGACTACCCTCAGTGGATTGCGCAAGAATAACAGAGTGCTTAGGGAGAGGAGCAGAGGTTTTCCCTTTGTTGTGAGAAGAGGAGAGTTTAGCCAAAGGGCTGTGACTCTTGGATTGCGTAGGAATAGTTTGCGCATGGGTGGATGGTGCACTGACCACTTGCGCATGAGAAACTCTGGCAGAGGGTGTACTAGTTCTAGCCACAGAAGCTGTGGTTTGCGCATCAGGAGTTCTTGTCTTAGAGTGCTTAGTATGCACTTTAGTTGCTGGAGTGTTGGATTGCGCAAGAAAACTTGCTGCCAACTACGCCAGGGACATAGGAGTCTTGTATTTTGACAAGGCAGCATATGAAGTGGCCTGTGCAACAGTTGCAACAGATTGTGCAGTAGTGGTTGGGACAGACTGTGCAACAGTTGTTGAAACAGACTGTGCAACAGTTGGCACAGCAGATTGCGCACTAGTCTGGCTAGCAGACTGCACAACAGAGTGCACAGCAGTCTTTGTAGCAACACTGCTAGATTGTGCAGCAGTCTTGGAGACCCATACTGGGCACACTTTGCTCTTGGCCGAAGTGGTTGCAGTACGGGGAGTGGTCTTGGAGTTGAGCATCGCCTCGTAGGCTGTCTGGTTGACTTTAACAACCAGCGTCTTCTGCGTCTTCCCGATAGACGCTACGTCACATTGAGTTGCTACTTCCTCGTCGGAGGAGAAAGTCGTCCCCAGCAGAGTCGCCATTTTGTTTGCAAAAAACAAAAGTATGAACCTTTATTGATACAAACTTTGTAAAAGATTACAATTTGAATTCTGGGAATGGTACAACTTTAGGAATCCAATCTAGATGACGATTGCTTTATCCCTTGGACGATGTGAACTTTGAAGACGAAGCTTCTGAAGTTGAAGACAACTCTGGAAACTGAAGGCAAAAGCCTCGGATGCTGAAGGCAAAAGCCTCGGAAGAATGCAACAGCACTTGGGCAAGAACTCCTGGACTCTCTGATCTCTGATTTCTGATATTTGATACTTGATTCTTGATCCTTGATCCCCTTTGAATGGAGACTTGAAACTCTATTTATAGAGTTCTGGAAATAACTAACTTTCAGTTATTCTGGACTGCGCATGATGGATTGTGCAGCAATTGGTTTACGCAGCAATGGACTGCGCAGGCAGTTGTTGGATCATGGGCTAACTGTCTTGGACACATGGCATCATTTGATTGAAATGCGTATGATCATGTACAGGCAGTTGCCACGAAATGAGCAATTGATGGCATGAATGCCACGTGTATTTTATCATTTGTACTAATAGAACGTGCACATTGAATTGCGCAGGTATTGGATTGCGCCAACTTGGACCGCGCAGGCTTTGGTTTGCGCAGGATTAGACTGCGCTGGGAAATGGATCACGCTGCCAGCTGTCAGCCGTCCTCGAGCGTTGTGCGGCGCAATAAACGAACAGTCTCCTCGTTCTTCGTGCTGTCAGCTGTTAGAAAGATTTGATTGTGTCAGGTAATGATGACTTTTGCCACGTCAGCTTGCGCAGTTGGGAGCGTACGCAATCCAGTATGCGCAATCTGAAGAGTGCGCAATCTGATGTCTGCGTAGTTCATTTAAAAGTTGTATTTCTTGATTTTCTGACTTTGTTGATAGGTGCAACTTGATTTTTTTAGGACCTACAGAGTCACGGGAAGAAAACCGTGTCCTGGCAGTTTACAAGCTTATCCGAGGCCGTCCGGAGCAAAATCATACCGAGCGGCTTGCACAATTTGGCACAAAACGCCTACCGAACAATGGATAGTGCCCTCATATCCGCCTTCGTGGAGAGATGGCACCCGAAGACCAACACATTTCATCTCCCAGCAGGGGAGATGACCATTACACTCGACGACGTCTACCAGATATTGGAGCTGCCAGTGACCGGGCGTGTAATGACCAAAGAACATTACACGAATGAGAAATCCGTGAAATGGTACGAGAAGATCATCAAGTTCTTCTCAACTCACCTTGGAGTTACGGCTACGAGTTTTACAACTCTACCAGGCTTCAAGAAGTCGTACGGAATTCCTCTATCATTTTTGGTAGACCAGTTCATGGATATGGAGGTGGATGACGATGATACGGTCGACGCGGTGGCTCGTGCGTATATGTTGTTCGTCCTGGGAACGGTCGGCATTCTGGACAAGTCCGGTACGTCGATACATGCTCGGTACATGCTAAACTTATCTGAAGTGGATGACTTCATCGAGATATCCTGGGGAAGCGGTATCCTGGCCAACCTTTACCGCGAGCTCGGTATCGCATCCCGTGTCGGGACTAAGACTATGGCCGGCTGTCAGACTCTGCTACATGTAAGAAAACTTCTAACAATTTAATCTTGTATACTTAAATCTGTTGTTTTAATTTTTACTATTCATTTATAAATTGAATAGGCATGGATATACGAGCACTTTCCGATGCTTAGACGGGCTGACGAAAACCCAGCGTATCTTGAACACCTTCCCCGAGTGTGTCGATGGAGGCCATCCCAGCTGGAAACAAAAAATTGGCAAACACTGGCTTCCATTCGTGAAGTATTAGACAGTTTGGTGCCAGAAGAGGTACTATTTTTTGACTAACTTTTTCATGTTAATTTTGTATTGTTGTTAACTTTATTCCTACAGATTTTTTGGAATCCATACCGGGATTTACGTGAGTTGAATCGTGAGGTCCAACCAGTTTCTTTATTTCATGGCATGATCACATGCTATGAAATCACGGAGCCGTACATGCCCGACAGAGTACTCCGTCAGTTTGGCTTCGTGCAAACTGTGTCGAAGCGCACACTACGGCTGTTGGAGCCTCCGTACGGAACCCAACCTTTAAGTTACAAACCGGCAGAATTCGACTGGGTGACCGACTTTTACTCGGAGTGGCAACGACATGTACTTCGGGAATCTGAGAGACGATCGGTCACCGAGATGGCCGAGTGCAGCGAGGACTACATGCAGTACTTCATGGGGGTCGGACATCCTAAGTTGTCGAACCCTACCAACCCGGGTCCCGTGGCCGTCGGAGCAGTTGGAGCTCTTCCTTCCAAGAATGTCTTGTATGCTGGGTTGGTAAGAATAGTGAGTTCCGTATTTGTAATAAGACTGAGATTTTTATGTTTGTAGACTTAATTCATTTATACTTTCATTTTCAGTCTCAAAGGGTGAAGGAGTTGGCGCAGACACTCCGGAGAGGTTGCCAAAGTGATGACTGTGTCGCCGTCGCCAACGAGCTTGATCGCATCGACGACGTGGTCGACTTCCCCTTCATGAACAATAGGGAGTCTCGTTCCAAGGCCCGGCATGATATGTAGATGGATTTCGATATTTTTCATGATTCAAACTTTAGTTGGCTGTGGATTAGTAACGTACATTTGATGAATTATTGTGGATATTTTGCTTGTTTGAAACTTAATTTGGATGTGGAATATTTGGGACTAAGTAGTTGTGATAAATTATTGTATTTGTGATGATTTTAACTCTTTGTGGCAATTTGAACTCTGTGGCAATTTGAACTTTGTGGCAATTTGAACTCTGTGGCAATTTGAACTCTGTGGCAATTTCAACTTTTGTGATGAATCTTAACTCTGTGGCAATTTGTGATGAATTTTAACTCTGTGTGTTGAGTCCCACAAAGAAATCATCACACAGAGACTCATAGTTAGGACTGCCAGCATCCTGGCAGTCCTACTTCAGTGTAGGACTGCCATGGTTGTGGCAGTCCTAACTATGAATCTCTGTGTGAATTTCATTCATACATAAATTCATCACAGAGACTCATAGTTAGGACTGCCCAACCCATGGCAGTCCTACACTGAAGTAGGACTGCCAGGGTCCTGGCAGTCCTAACCAAAACTTGCTGTTACATCAAGTTTTGGATAGGACTGCCAGCATCCTGGCAGTCCTACTTCAGTGTAGGACTGCCATGGTTGTGGTAGTCCTAACTATGAATCTCTGTGTGAATTTTATTCACACATAAATTCATCACAGAGACTCATAGTTAGGACTGCCCAACCCATGGCAGTCCTACACTGAAGTAGGACTGCCAGGGTCCTGGCAGTCCTAACCAAAACTTGCTGTAACAACAAGTTTTGGTTAGGACTGCCAGGACCCTGGCAGTCCTACTTCAGTGTAGGACTGCCATGGGTTGGGCAGTCCTAACTATGAGTCTCTGTGAGAATTTCATTCACACATAAATTAATCACAGAGATTCTTAGATAGGACTACCACACTCATGGCAGTCCTACACTGAAGTAGGACTGCCAGGATGCTGGCAGTCCTATCCAAAACTTGCTGTAACAGCAAGTTTTGGTTAGGACTGCCAGGACCCTGGCAGTCCTACTTCAGTGTAGGACTGCCATGAGTGTGGCAGTCCTGATACTGATACTCTGTAACAGTTTCTCAACTGAAACGATGTGACAGTGGACACTCACATAACACAGATAAGACACAGGTAGGTACATATAACACATGTTGGGTAGGCACATATAACATAGGTAGACACAGTTGAACACATATAACACAGGCAGGCATATATAGTACACAGGTAGGCACATATAACACAGGTACGCAAAATCAAACACATATAACTCAAAATTTACTCTATATATATTACTGGACTTCATATTTCACTGTATACAAAAGTGGTCCTCCATATACAAAATGTTAGACTGTAAATATATCTATACTTAGTCGATTTCGACGTCGTAGTGGTCAGCATGTAAGTCTCTTGGTTCCTCAATCTTCAACAACCTCTTACAATGGTTGATCTGCTCAACGAAAGGTGTGGTCCAAGCGATGGCTTCGACCGGTGCTCTTTTGTACCAAACTGTTGAAGGTGGAGGAATCAGAGAATGAGCGATCATCTTTAGTACAACAAAGTGATCCCCGATCAGACCTCTAGTACATAGGTTAGACACTCCGTGGTCTGTCGGAGGAGCGCACATCGAAAAGAATGTATTGTTAATATCCGACGAGATAAGTACAACAGGTATCATGTACCTATTAGCAAATAAATAGCCGGCAGACGGGACTGACATGTAGTGGCATGTCCCGGTAACACTGTCGGTGCAAGGGATACTTAACAACAAACTTGCAACCGTTTCTTCGCTTAGGATGCGGGAGTAGAATGAAAGACGAGTCTCTAACTCCTCGTACAGCTCCTGCCTCACCCGTCTCCATCCGTCTTTGTCATCATAACCAAGATGTATTGCAAGGGCATGAAATCCGCAATGGCCATCACCGGGGACATCGACAATAGACCAAATGTAACTTCGAAGCGCAGGTTGAAATTTGTCAATATACAAACACGTTGTTTGGCTTGCAACTGTATCTTTTCTTGGGAGATCCATTTTCTCCATTTTTCGGCGAACGACAAGCTTGCCCTTCCGTGCAGGCGAAGGTTGCTGTAAGCTTCGTTCAACATGCTCAAAGTACGATGGATCTCTCCTAGTTGACTCCAGCCTTCTCTTCTGTGAACTAGTCAATCTTGTTTGAGGCCTGCCTTTAGGATTGGAAACAACGGTCGGCTCATGCATTGTAGTAGTGACCGGACATGCAATTTCTTGCATTTTAATCTCAATGGACTGCCGCTCCGCTGCTACTGAGGCTAACCACCTTGCGTGGAGAAGTTTCAGTTATGGTAAAGAGAAGAAATCATCGTCCGGCTTCACCACAGGCATCATAGACAACTGCCTCCAACGATGATCGACTGCTTCAACTGGAATAGGAATGGATTCACGACGATATTCATTAATCTGATGTGCACAAGGGAGGCCCAGTGTATGTCGATGTACACACCTGCAAACCTCGGGATTAAGTCCGATAAACTTTGATCTTTCAATCTCATCAGCTATTAAGGCCAACGCCTTGTGAGATACCACGCGCATTAAAGCATCTAAGAGTACTTCCTTTCTATGCTCATGCTTGACTATATTCAAACTCATCTCAAATGATGCCTTAATTTCATTCACCGTCCGGTCTACTGATAAATGTATAGCTTGCCAAACAGAGACGAAGTTGCCGAGAGATGATTTTAGGTGCCTCTTCAATAAAGAATGTGCTCCTTCGACACGGTTGGTAGTTGTCGTGCCGTAATGCTTCACCACATTCGACCATGCTAAGACGAATTGTTCTTTGTGCGGTTCAAGCCATGTATCTTTGATGTAAGAATGCATGCCGGCTCCCTCGCCTCCCACTTTTGCTTGAACAAGTACCATGCGGCGTCGTAACTGGCAATCGTAGATGCTCGCCACACACAATTCCAATCATTGTAGAATTCGTCAAAAATTTACATGTCAATTTTACCATCCTCCTTCCGAAACTTCAACTTACATTGGGCTTGAATATTACGATTGACATGCCAAGTGCATAGCAATGTATCCGCTTGAGAAAAAACAATGCGAATAGCATTAATGAGGGCATACTCTCTGTCGGTAACAAATACTGACGGCTCTGTATGACCAGTGTAAAGTGTTTTCAGCTTCTCCAACGTCCATGTGTAGTCTTCAAGCTTCTCACTCTTCATGAAGCAAAATGCCACTGGAAATGTTTTCCAAGTAGAGGTGAACCCGACAACATAAAAGAGAGGCATCTTGAACTTATTTGTCTTGTACGTGCAATCAAGGACTAACACGTCGGCAAAGGACCTGGCCAAATTTGTGCAATCAGGATGAGCCCAAAAGAGTGATAATACTTCATTACTCTGGGGATGTCTTCTATGGAACTCAACATAATGATTATCAGCAAGCAACTTGAGCACTTCTTGCATCGCCATTCTTGATTTCGTCCGGACAGCGTTTGAAGAAGCTAGGGCGTTGTATATTGACTTCATTGTAGACATGTTCTTCTCATCTTCATGTCGTATGACGGAATATATTTGTCTCGGTGCAACTCCGGAGGTGGACAAGTCTTCGACTATCTTCTTCTCCGTATTGTTCAACCGTCCGACATACGGATGACCCAATAGTGTCTCGGCAATCTCATGATTGTGGGTTCCATTCTTCACTTCTACTGTCCATTTTCCTTCTTTTTCGTTTCTGATATGTATCGTGAATGGACAACCACATTTCCTCGTTCCAACATTTCTTCTTGGAACTTTACTTTGGATAACTGTGTTTTTCTTGTGCGTCCTGAACACACCACCTCTTTCACAGCCCACCACCACAGTTTGTCGTTCCGGTCGATTTCGGGCCGATCTGGATATCACTAGAACAATGTTGTTTTCCCGTCCGACTTCTCGACACCAATGTACCGCACCCTCGCTTGATTCAAAACATAGATCGGTCCAAAATAAATGGGCTACATTGACTGCAATTGGAGACGGTACCGCAAAATCGGAAGATCTCAAGTCCTACAATAAATGTTCTTTGGTTAGTACAATTAGACAAAATCCTAAAGTAAATAGGTTTCATAGATTAGTCCCGTGCATAAGATTGGTATCCATAAATAGCAAATTGTGTTAATAGCAAGACCGTCTTCTGTGAAGGACTGCAATAAAACTCTGCATTCTAGTATCATAGACTAGGACTGCCAGAGTGGTGGCAGTCCTTCACAGAAGAATGACTGCCAGGACCCTGACAGTCCTACATATTTGTAGGACTGCCAGGGTCCTGGCAGTCCTTCTTCTGTGAAGGACTGCCACCACTCTGGCAGTCCTAGTCTATGATCTGGACTGCCAGAGTGTTGGCAGTCCTTTGTGTCACAGCACGATTTTAAGTGCGATGACAAGTTCAAATGTAGTTACCAAGAGAGCTTCCGATGCATCAAAGTTGTCTTCGGACGTTGCGGGAACGTGTTCTTCGGACGTGGCGGGAACGTTTGATGATTCCGGTTGATCCATGTTCAATATTTTTCTATATTTAACACATAATTCAACTTTAATATGTGAAATTCTTGTTTAAAACATGAAACATATTATAGTTCGATGACTTACCAAAAATTTGGAGAAGTCAATGACCTAGAGTTGAGGGAGAGAACAATTTGCCAAAAATAGGGAGAAAAGAAAATAATTAGGGTTTTAATTCTTTGACCTAAGAGAAGAGAAGGAGAGAAGAAAATAGTTGAGGGAGAAAAGAAAAGAGAAAAAGGAGAGAGAAAATGAAAATTGGTATTTATAGGTGTGCTTAGGCTAGCCCCTAGCAAAATTTTTGGATGGAAAACTTGTAATAAACTTAAAAAATTTTGGGCTAGCCCCTAGCAAAAAGGGTGGTGCCCTTAGAAAAAACCTTTCAAAATTTGTTTTAATTACGGGTGTGTTTGGTAGGAGGGAAAAGTGGAAGGAAGGAAAATAGAAGAGGGAAAAGTGGAGGGAAAGACTCATTTTCTCTTGTTTGGTATGGAAGAAAAATAGGAAGGAAGGAAAAGTGGAGGGATTACTTTTCCCTCATAACCTAAGAAATCCAATCCCCCAAAAGTGGGAGGAAAAGTAGAAGAAAAAGTGGATGCTTGTAGTAATTAACAATTATACCCACATATGAATCTATTATTTAAAAATTATTCATGAAGTCAAATGATAAATAAGTGATATTAATTGA
This sequence comes from Iris pallida, assembly GCA_029216955.1. Lineage (NCBI taxonomy): Eukaryota > Viridiplantae > Streptophyta > Magnoliopsida > Asparagales > Iridaceae > Iris > Iris pallida. The sequence continues at coordinate 24,075 of JANAVB010024069.1, read as the reverse complement.
GGATAGAATTGGTAAACCCTATATTTTTTACTTTCTTTCCTTCCACGTTTTTTTCTATACCAAACGAAGGAAAATGCATTCCTTATCTTTTCCATCATTGCTACCAAACACAAAGGAAGGAAATGATTTTTCCTTTCCACAAGGAAGGAAAATAAATCCTACTCTTTTTCTCTCCTTCCACTTTTCCATCATTCCTACCAAACACAGCCTACAAGTTTGCCAATGAAAAATTTAATAAGGGCTATCCCATGGTTTGGTATAAAAGTCAATTTTTTCTATTTTTTGCTCTTCTTCTTTCTCAACCCATCCAAGAAGAAGAACAAGAAGAACAAGAACAAGAAGAACAAGAAAAAGAAGAACAACAACAACAACAACAAAAATGTTAAACCCTAATATTTGTGGAAACCCTAATATTGTTATCCCTAATTTTTTTTCTCATTTCCAATTTCGATGGCACCCAAAGGCTCCTCATAATATACAAACCCTAATATTGGTGGAAACCCCAATATTGATGTTCAACTAGTGCAAACAAGGACTGCCCAATTTTTTGTCAGTCCTACAAACTGAATGGACTGCCAGAAAACTGGGCAGTCCTAAGTCACAGCATGTAAAACAAAGGACTGCCCAGTTTTCTGGCAGTCCTTACTGTATGCAGGACTGCTAGAAAACTAGACAGTCCTGCATACAGTAAGGACTGCCAAAAAACTGGGCAGTCCTTTGTTTCACATGCTGTGACTTAGGACTGTCCTATTTTCTGGCAGTACATTCAGTTTGTAGGACTGCCATAAAATTGGGCAGTCCGGGTCGATGCAGAGTTTTCTCGTTCGTGCATACTTGGGTTTAATTTAAATGGATAATTCCCCACTCCGAATGTAGTTTAATTCAAATGGGCTACAAACAATTGAAATAAACAATATAATGGATGCTTAAATTTATCAAATTAATTTCTAGGGTTTTGGAATCAAATAGAGAGAATTTGGGTGCCATCGATCTTCTTGAGAAGGAAATTTGGAAGAGAAGAGGAAGAAGAAGAGAAAATTTCTAGGGTGGAGGAAATTTCTAGAATTTTTCAAATTAACTTCTTGCTTGGGGATGGAGGAATGGTGGAGGAGAAGAGGAAGAAGAAGAAGAAGAAGAAGAGAGGAGTTGGGGTTTTGGAAGAGAGAGAAGAAAATTTACAAATGAATGAAAAACTATAGGTTTGGGGGGTGAGTTTGGGACAGCCCTATGATCAAAAAAATGGGTTGTCTTGAGTAAAATCTCCCAAAATCTGGGCTAGCCCCAATCCGGACTAGCCCTGATAACATTTTGATGTGCCCTTATAATTAGCCTTTCTAAAATTTTGTTTCTATATTATATACAACCCTCTTCGTACCGATTTGGCTTTAGGGGCTGTTTGGTTGGAAGGATTTGGGTCTGGATTTGCCCAAAATCTGGAATTTGGAGTTGGTTGTGCAAATCAATTGTTTGGTTGGCAGGAGGGAGGAAAATAGATTTTGCATTGGGTTCCGTGTGCAATTTAAGTCCCCTGCTTTTAAGAGCACTCCCACATCCTCTTTTCTTACTTGGATGTGGAGGAATAAATCTAGCCAAGATCACCTCTTTGATGTGCCAGTCCGACGGCCACCTCTCCGGCTGTCATGCCCCGCTCCCGTAGGAGCGAACGTCCTCGCTAAGGCGTGATGCCGCACGAGCCTAGGTTGCGCTCGTGCAAGGCGGGTTCCATAACGGCCGATTTCAGCGGCTGCGACGGGGTCGTCGCACAGAAGTCTCAAGCAGAGACATTGAATAATAGCAGCGGAATTTGAAGCAAAACACGAGTCATCGCAAAATACTCTTTTATTGATATTGAAACAAAGGTTACAATGGGGCACAAGGTCAAGATTACAAGTCTCTCAAGCTCACTCAAGCTCACATTACAAGTCAGTCAGCTCTCTCTCATCTCTCAATACATATCTTGAGCCAGCGGATGCTTTTGGAAGGCGACGTCCATACATTATGTCCTGTATAAGTCTTGACTCCATGCGGCCGCACGCTTCGAATCGCCAAGGAACTCCGTGCCTCAATGCATCCAAGCGAGCTCCGCGCCACGAGCTTCTACCTGTGCCTGCACATAAAAACTATGTGGGTGTCAGTACTCAACTGTACTGGTGGAATGAGCTCCTCGCCCACCCATACAAAACCAACACGCTTGATTTACTTCGTGCAACATAGTCCCTTCTTATCAATTGTCTTTCTACTCTTGCCTTAGGATCAGTTTTAGGACCGACGCCTTGGCCTATTCTGTGTCTCTAGACCATCTCGTGCTTGCAACAACAATGTTAACTCATACTTTGCCTCTAGACCCTTCTCGTGCCAACAACGTTAACCTATCAAGTCGTGTTTGCCTTACGGCCCAAAATCAGAGATGCAACTACACGATAGACTCCATTTCCGTGTGACCGTACTACAAACCCTTGCTGAGGTCGTGCCTCGCAACTCAGTGAGACTTAACCATATCGCCGCCTCGCGGCCCTTGCTACTTTGATCATCAACTGACCCAATGACCTGTGAACTTAGTGTCACTTAACCAACTTGCCTTGCGGCAATTTCTGACTTAAACTGGAACAACTCAAACCCAACTTTTGTAACTCACATGTCCACACTTGAGACTCGATGCCATATCTCGTGCTGAAGCACGACTCATATGTTGAAACCCAATCTTAGGCTCAAACTTTGTGTTCTAACTGTACACACATCCAACTCGACTTAATCCAAAGGCATACACGCGGATAGCCGCTATTTGCCGACATCTATATGAACTTGGTCACTAGCATAACAAGCTATCCTGAGACGTATAGCTTGGTTAAATCGGGGACCTTTCAACGCAAGTAGCTAGCTCCGTTGTAAGCCCCCGCTTTAACCCGTGCTAAAACCTTATGCACAACTATACCCTATTTCCTCCCAGGCCGAGTCGGTCCCATGGCCCAGGGTTGCCGCTCGAGGAAACATCCCCTTTGTCGACAAGTTGTTCATGACCATGCAAGACTCGACTCAAACTGACGTCTCACACAGTCATCCTTCTTTCAGTGTTACCCTCTCTTCCAAAACCATGTTCAAGACTTCTATCCTTGAGATCCCTCGACGACCCACGGTCGCGAGCCTTCTTCCTTGATGCCATATCCTTTTTACTCAACTTAGGAATGCCCATTTGATAGCCCTTTTTCTAAACTCGACTTGAAACCAACTGTAGCTCGTGCCTTAAACACTAAGTCCGTACATTGTGCCTTAAGCCAACCGTGTTCTACGCAACACTACCGCCCGAGTCATACTTTATATGATGGGCCTTGAGATCGTGGGACTACTTAACTTTGACAAACCGCGAAAGAGCGAGACGGTACTTGTAATGTCTTTGGTTGACCGGCATAACTTTGCCTAACTTAACTTCGCAACAACTTAACGAGCAAAGGCTGCGTCAAACTTGCCTTAATGGATCGTGCCGTGCACGCATTCGACTTGAACGACCAAGTCACTCGGGTGCCTAGACTTAGGTCACAAGCCGCTCAACGCACTTAACTCATGGGCAAGCCAAGGCTATGCCAAGCCTTGGACGATGGGACCGTGCATGCTTTATGAAGCATTCATACGGGCGATGCCTATGACTTAGGCTACGATCATAGCTTCGCCTACTCAACCAACTTTCCTTCTCCCAAGCCACGGGACGAAGGATCGAGTGTCATTTTCAAAGTATGCCGTGTACCAACTCTAAGCCGACCGTTGGACCTTTCCATATTCTAACTCAATCCGACCCGTCGGGACTATTCCCTTTAGCTATGTGAATTCGTCTCTTTTATTATCAAGCCTACTTGTGCAAGTTAAAAATATGCGATTTATTATGTGAAGGCTAAGATGAGGCAAGTTCACCAAAACTACCCCACCTGAGCGAGCGGTCGCCTCGACCGAGCGATGTCTTCGAGCAGCCGTTGCAAGGCTAAGTCCGAACGCCGTCGGCGTTTTGATTCCTCTGATTGACTGAGCGGGACGGGGCACTACACCGGCGACCCGCTCCTCGCTCTCCATAGCATAAGGAACACCACATGCCTCCTCCGGCTGTAATGCCCCGCTCCGTACGGCGCATTACGCTGAGACGTTGACTCAAAGAGTCGCATTGACCGAATGAAATGTATCGATGCAAATCGATATGAGAGTTACGTTGTCCCGAGCAACGCATCGAACTAAGTCGATACGAAGAGTTGTATTGTCCCAAAGAATGCATCGAGTTGAATCGATGCGAAGTGCCGCATTGTCCCGAAGGATAAGTGCGTTAAGACGGCTCGAAGATTCTAAGAAATCGAATCGACCAAGGCGCAAGTCCGAATCGATGCAAATATTTATTTTACTTGGTTTCATGTGCAGGTTATACGTTTACGCTGAAATATTAGAGGTCGACATTTTGCCTTATTCAGAAAGGGGTCCGCAAAACCAATCGTCGTCTTGTGACAGACTGAGGCGTTGGCATGGTAAGCCAAGTCGGACGTATAATTCAATGAAGCACGAAGTGCTCGAATGGCTAAGTCAGTAGAGTTGGCCGTGCAACGAAGTTATGAAATCGAGCTGCATCGGCTCGGCGAAACGATAAGGCGTATCGACTCAAGGTGGGAGGATTGACTCTTCTTTTTACTCCTTCATGCCTAAGTCAGAATATATCATTGTATGCCAAGTTAACCTATCGACGCCAAGAGCGTGGTCCGATCGGAAGATAAATCGTAGTGTGTGTCGAACACTAGTTAGAGCAATTGAAATGAAACGTGCATCAAATGCACGAGTCGCTATGGAATATTGGATCTCGCAAAGGCGAGCGCCTCGGTGCGCAAGCCGCAAGAACATGGGATAACTGTATTCGGCGAGTGCCTTCGTGCACGAGTTAGAAATACTAACACATTGAAAGAAAATGAGGGCGAGTGCCCTAGTGCATGAGCCATGTACAATAAACACTAAGGCATAAAACATGAAAACACGGCTTCGATGTGTGTACCAAGTGCACGACGCGAGGGAAAAAATGATAAATGTGTCGAAACGTGCGTACGTGCATGAGATCATAAAAGATGGCTTCGTTACGAAAGAATACACTTGTGACATGAATGTGGCGGAACTGTCGGATATGACATGATGCCTCGAAAGGTGTTCGGGACCTTCGAGTCGTTCGGTTGATGAATATTGAGTTGAAGCATGATGCCATTGAACATTGAAACGAAGTATGAAATGTAAGAACATAGAAAGTTAATAGAAGAAATATGAAATGATAAAGTCTGAGTCTCGGACTCAACACTATGTTTGGTTGTTTGATAAAGTCTGAGTCTCGAACTCAAGACTACGTTTGGTTGTTTGAATTATAGGGCGTTGCTTGGTCGAATGGACTTGAGATAATTGTGATAATCTTTCATGCACGGAACGTTCCCTCCGAACGGGCTGCGCCGGGGCACTGGGACCGTTCGGCTAGGAGGGATATAATCTTTGATAGGCGCACATCCGTAAGACGATTAGCAACCGCTTAGCGAGATGTAAAATGTCGCAAATGATGGTATGCACGTAGTAAGCTTTGGTTGTTTGGGATAGCAACCCAACCCGTGAAGCGCCGGGCTACCCAAATTCAAGAAAGAAAAGAAAAAAAGAAAAGAAAGAGAGAAAACAAAGAAAGAAAAGAAAAAGAGAGAAAAAAAGATAAAGAGAAATGCTTTTAGTCCATTTTGGCGCGAATATGCCAACGACCTTTTCATATAGTTAAGGAACGATAGGTTGAAAGTGCAGGCACGTATGTGTCCCGCACACATAGATCCTGCATAGAAAGCACTTATAACATGACAGGGAAGGAATGGGGCGTATTCACCTTGCGTCGGTGCAAGGGCGAGTGCGTCTATGCTGGTGAGAAGTCGCATCACGAAACAAACACGAGATTGCTTGCCTGCTTGCCTATTCAATTCGAATAACATGCTTGCCATGATAACATGCTTTACGCTTTCGAATATGCCATGAAATCGACCCTAAGGAGAATATAGCAAGATCATAAGCTAAGTTGCATGATTGAACATAAATACTAAAATATCGGTTTAGTAAGTTGGTCTTTTCGTCAGTACATGCAAGGATGAACGTACTGATCCCCCACCAGCTTTCATGCAGGGTACAGGGAATGGATTGCTCGCAGCAAAGCTTCGCTTGATCGCGCAGAGGCATGGAATGTCATAGCGTTTGAAGCGTGCGATCGCATTGATGCTCGGACTTACAACATGATTGATGCGGCCGAGATATAGAAGGCATGATATATGGAACGGTAAAATCCTTTGTGGGCAAGAGAGAACTTGAGTGTTGTAGCCAACCTGGCAAATTTAGTTAGGCTATTGAAAGCCTTTGTAATCTCAGTTCGAATATCAATAAAGAGAACTATTTCGTATACTCTGTTTTCCTTTCGTTGTTAATATCAAATCAAAGATAACCATTTGAGAACTTGTCATCTTGCCTTGCACGAGCGCAATTCCAGGCTCGCGTGGCATCACGTCCCCTGCGAGGACGATGGTTCGAGTAATTCCGGGTCGGGGCATGACAAATTGGTATCAGAGCTCTAGGCTCAATTTTCTCAGGATGTTTGCTTTGTTTCAATTCCAAAGAGTTGCCTACCACAAATTGAAATCACTCTTGACTCTACTCGATGCCGCACTGGATGTTCCATTCAATAAGTCTAATACAAAGTCGGGTAACGTTACCGCAAGTACTTCGAATTTACATGATGTTGCAGAGAAAGTCGTGAAACATTTCATTACATTGAATGCAACGAGCCAACATGTTGAATGAGAAATAAAACGATGCATAAAGTACAATGGGTTGTGAATATTGGTTGTACCAATACAAAAACTTAAATAATGTGTTACGGAAAGTGCAACGAGTTGATTTTGAATGTGCGTTGCAATGAAAGTGATAAGTTAATATCAAATGTGTTGAACGGATTTGAGCATTGACTTTGAATGCCGGGAATAAATTGTTGCACGAGGTGCAACAAATGTTGAAAATAAATCGTTGCACGAGGTACAATGAATGTCAAAAATAAGTCGTTGCACGATGTGCAACGCGTGTCGGAAGTAAATTGTTGCACGTAGTGCAACGCATATCAAAGTAATCGTTGCACGGAGTGCAAAAGAGATTGGAAATAAATCGTTGCACGAGATGCAACGGAAGGAACTGAAATCATAAATCGATAGAATGAATCTTTCGATTGCACACCGAACTTGTGTTGGCAAATGAAAACATTGGCCGAGTTGTGTCGGGTTTTAATTTAATCAAAGTTACGGCTGTGATCAAGCACGATCACTGCAAAAATCGTGAGTCGGAAGAGATTGTTGGTTCATAGTGAGTATAATGTGAGGGAAATGACTTGAATTCCGAGTGGTATATGTCATACCACGTATGCGATGAATGACTCGATTCCGAGTGGTATATGATATACCACTTGTGCGATAAATTGTATCGACGCATTGTGAGAATTGCGGAAGGTTTGTCTGCAACGGACGGGAGAGTACCGAGACTCGATTGGAAACTTGTATAACGGTATGTCAATGCAAGTGTTCTTTGAAAATCGATTGGAACGATAAGGCGAGACTCGTATCAATGAATGATACGTCGGACGGAAATTATAAGTCGTTCGGACGACCGAGACTAGCGGAACGATTATGCCTTGAAGCAATAATTGGATCGACGGAAAAGGAAAACTCGAACTTACAAATGAGTCGCACGACTTGCGAACTCGATAGAAATATTGGACGAGGCGAATCGAATCGCATGACTTACGATCTCGATAGAAATGTTGGACGAGGCGAACTATAATCGGATCGCACGATGTGCGACTTCGGTGAAGAGTTGGTTGATGCGGATAAATAGTACCTAAGAGATAGTTGGTTACGTTACGGCGAAACTCATTTAAGTACGACTGAAACACGCAAAAATTAGAGGGCGTGATCGTATAACTCGAGGGTTCGAAGTTGGATAATCGGTAACTCGGTTACGCGATCAAAGCATAACTGAATGCAACGAATCGAAAAACGATTTGAGACGTACGGAAATGTTTGTAGAGAACTTGGACGTATGCAATGTAAGTTATCGACGTTGAAATAGAATCAAAGTTGACCTTTACGCTATTGAAATTGATACGACGAATCGAGATCGATACGTAAGGAAACGTAAGCACAATGTGAGAATACAAAATGGAGTGTGCCTTGCGCTATCAAAATTTTGGTAAATAACAATACGAGAATGAACAAACTGGTTGATCATGAACTTTGTGATTGATCAAGACGAGACTATAAGTCATCGACAATTGTTCGATGCGTATAACATCTCGTGTGTCGACCGTAAATAAGATAGACTCGAACTCAATGCGAGGAGAAGCTTCGTGAATATCATAATCATCGACGGTAGTGCATAACTTTACTCGAAGGATAGTTGCGCATCAGTTGCGCCAATAGAAATAGTTTTGTCCGAAATTGGATAGTCGCATAGAAATCGTCGGAACGTGATTTGGCTTTTAAATAAGATATAGCATGGTTCGTAGTAACTGTCCTTCGGTGATGATCCATAATTATCGAGCGTAGCTTCGGGGCAGCTGACCCTAGAAGACTTGACCGCCAAATCAAATTGAATGTTGCAGACCGTAAGATGACCCATGCGTTATCGTATACAAAATTGCATAGATAGCAAATATTATGTGGTGCATGTTGACGATAAGTATGCGATCAAAAATTGTTGGAACAACTTTCGATTGAGAATGATGTAGCTAGATTTTGAGTATTCATTGGATGAGTGCTTAAATGGTTATGTTGGTCGATGATCAAACTAGAATTCACCAATGGACTTGGTGATTTGGATAGGCGATTGTAATAATCGTGCTATGCACGAGAAAGAATGATAAGGGAATGACTTACGAGTTATGTCTTTAGATTTGGATTCACCTTGCAATTGAGCTTGCGTGAATCGAACTTATATTCGATATTGCGAGACGGATAAGTTAGGAATTTGGCTAGTGAATTCCTACTCGTTAGGAATCGAACGTAAGATGCATCGTAGAGACTTTGGGTCAAAATGATTGTTGCCTTGAGCACCGTTGCCTCGATATAATCTGTTGTGTCGGATAGATTATGGCCTTTATGCAATGTCAATTTAAAGTTGCGTCGAGAAAATTTAAGCATGGTGTCTAGGCAAGTAACCTAGCGGGCGTAGTCCTGAATGTTGATGCATTTGTAAGTCAACAAGGAAATTGTATCGAGATAAGTTGCATAGCTAGACTTCGGAAATAGTTGGGTGGAAACTTCGAACGCCAGGCGTTGCGGAGGATCGTTGCGATCGGATGCACGACGGCTCGACGCGACGCATAAAGTTGATAGTCTATACAAAATATACGAAATAAGGAATGCGATTTTGAATCGCGTCGCGTGAAGTGACTTTATTGAATGAATCACATATGTATCGAATATGTGTATGCGATAAAATTCTTAGAACAGTTGCTAAAGATAAGTCCGATAGAGAGTACGAGATGACAAACATATGATTGAAATTACCTGTCAGCTTTGTTCCAATTTGCTACCACTGGACTTGGTCGAAATACATATATCTTTGGGAAGCCTTGAATATAGGTACGAATCCAAATCGAGTTGTATACAAAATTCAAATCGAGCTGCATGTAGTACTTTAAAATATTAAGTGAAAAGCTTGCAAGATAGTGTAAAACTGAACAACATTGGTGGGACGAGATCGTGAAACGATCTATAAAACACTTAATCGAAGTGTTGGTTTTGGTTCGAGGACGAACATTATTTTGAGTGGTATATTCTGTAATGCCCCGCTCCGTACGGCGTATTATGCTGAGACGTTGACTCAAAGAATCGCGTTGACCGAATGAAATGTATCGATGCGAATCGATATGAGAGTTACGTTGTCCCGAGCAACGCATTGAACTAACTCGATACGAAGAGTTACATTATTCCAAAGAATGCATCAAGTTGAATTGATGCGAAGCACCGTATTGCCTCGAAGGATAAGTCTATTTAGACGGCTCGAAGATTCTAAGAAATCGAATCGACCAAGGCGCAAGTCCGAATCGATACAAGTATTGATTTTAGTTGGTTTCATGTGCAGGCTATACGTTTACGCTGAAATATAGAGGTCAACATTTTGCCTTATTCAGAAAAGGGTCCGCAAAACCAATCGTCGCCTTGTGACGGACTGAGGCGTTGGCACGGTAAGCCAAGTCGGACGTATAATTCAATGAAGCACGAAGTGCTCGAATGACTAAGTCAGGAGAGTTGGCCGTGCAACGAAGTTATGAAATCGAGCCGTATCGGCTCGGCGAAACGACAAGGCGTATCGACTCAAGGTGGGAGGATTGACTCTTCTTTTTACTCCTTCATGCCTAAGTTAGAATATATCATTGTATGCTAAGTTAACCTATCGATGCCATGAGCGTGGTCCGATCGAAAGATAAATCGTAGTGTGTGTCGAACACTAGTTAGAGCAATTGAAATGAAACGTGCATCAAATGCACGAGTCGCTATAGAACATTGGATATCGCAAAGGCGAGCACCTCAGTGCACAAGCCGCAAGAACATGGGATATCTGTATTCGGTGAGTGCCTTCGTGCATGAGCCATTCCGTGCCTTCGTGTACGAGTTAGAAAGTGTCACGACCCGCTACCTAAATTGTTAGGCCAGGCCGAGCCATGTCCAGCCTACGCTTGGTAGAAGCGTAGTAAGCCGTTCTAGAAGATAGTCAGGATAGTACTAAGTGTGCTAAAGATTTATATTTAAAGCATTTGAGATTGTCACAACACAGCATTTATAGATGAAAGCAAATATGTTTTAAAGTTTAGTACACTTCCAAAGTAATAACTGGAGACAAAGTCCAGTAACTAAATAAAAGTTGTAATAACTCTAAGTCTATAGTCGACTGGCAATATCTAAGCAAGGTTCCCTGCTGGGGCCTCTTCTGGAGCAAAGGCCAGGTCCTCAAAAGCAGCTCCATAAAAAGTATCGCAAAGCATTTTCTCCTCGGAAAGTACACCTATAACGTTATCCTGTCAGGACGGGAGCAAGTACTTGTACTACAAACATATTATACTGATCATGTGATGGAAAGAAATGAAATAACATAATCATGGCATATCTTGATTTATCCAGTTTTAGATACAGTTTAACATGGCAATATATTTGTTTTAAAACTGTAGCATGTACGTGATCGGTCAATAGGTAGTAGGATGTACTGTGGTACATATCAATTTCTGAAGTGCACATACGTACACTTAACGGCATCGGTGTATGTACATACATAAATGCGAGATCAGACATACGACAAAGTTACATATAGAATATAACAGTGCACGGTAAATACATACGGAGAAGGGGGACATAATCACGTACTTTACTAACAGTTTCCCCTTAACCCGTTTTATAACATGTGAGCGATACTATAAAACATGTCATGTATTGAGAACTAGTAAGAAGCATGTGAAGATACTGAGAATCCATATAAAGTATGTAATGATACGACTTTGCAGTTTATTCAGAAAGCAGTGTTCTAACATGATTCATTTACAGTTTATTTATTATAGGCAGCAAATAAGTTTGTAGAGGTACTTGCCTTGAGCAAAGCAAGAGTAATAGTATGAAGGTACAGATGTCCGGTGTCCTGTAAAAATGATATACAACTCAGCCTCTAAGTTATGATTAAGATTACACTAGTGTTGTGACACGGCTCCTAATAGGGCACTAGCTATGCGAAGCTCTAGTAGTCCAAAGTGAGGTGTTACAACGTCTAGACTAACAAGTAGGTCTCTATACTAAGGTAGGGTAAGGTCCCGATACTAAAATATCCCAAAAACACACAAAAACACACAAGTCAATATTAATTAATTAATTAATCAAACAGTACAATATGTTCCAATAATTTTTAAGATAGTTATATAGTTTTATTTTATATGAAATGATATACTAAATTGATCCTTGTTAATTATAGAAATTTAATATAAACTTTCTGGAATTTATAATCCAGTGTAAGTATTTATTAAAAATCAGAATACAAGTGTACATTGAAAATGAGTTCCAGTTTGGTATTTTTTATAAAATACTAAAGTTACTTATTAAATGCTGGAAAAATTATAATAAATTAGCTAAATTAACATAGTATTTAAATATAATTTTTTCCAGATTTTTATAGCACTTAAAATATATATAAAAATTCAAAAACAGCAAGTAACAATAAATAATTAATTATTTAATATTTTTGTCCATGTATTCGAAATTGAACCGAAGTCCAGATACAGGACCCGAAGCTGTGAATCAAGTCCAATATGACTTGACTAGACCCCGAATATGCGTAGGCTCACCTGAGTCCGATCAGAGTGGTCGTTTGTACAACGTACGTAAATCGTAAATAATGCGTAATTTAAATATATATAATTTAAATTGCAGAAATTGAAAGCGTACATATTACAGTATAGGCACTGTATTTATAAATACGTATTACAGTATAGGTACTGTATTTATTTACATATTACAGTATAGGCACTTTATTTATATTGACATAAATTTAAATGACATAATTTAAATACATATTACAGTATAGGCACTGTATTTATATTGACATAATAATATAAATGACTTGAATTTAAATGACATAATTTAAACGATTGAATTGAAATATATACATAATAAATATATGAGGTGTTTATCAAAAACACAAATAAAATCAATACTATTTATCATAATTTATTTAAAGAGAAATTATATATATACATATGTATTTAAACATATGTAGATATATATACCAAGTTATATACATATATATTTATATAGGTATTTAAAAAAATATATAAAAATGTAATTTCCATAATTTTGTATTTATAGAAATAGTATATTATGTATTTATACAGTATTTAATATTTATTATGTTATATTTATATCTATATCTATCTATATCTATATCTATATCTATATCTATATCTATATCTATATCTATATATATATATATATATATATATATATAAAATATATATATATATATATATATATATATATATATATATATATATATATATATATATATATATATATATATATATATATATATATATATATATATATATATATATATAAGAACTAACAAAACTAAAAGAAAACTAAAAGAAAACTGCCCACAGAAAGGGGGAACTCACGCATTCTGCACTGGCCAGTGGGCCATTTGGCCCGTTGTGTTAGAATAGGGCTCGGATCTATTTATTTCTAAATGAATCTTATAGATATCTAAAACTAAATTGATCTCAAAAATGGTGGTTCATAGCCTAAGGGGGGGCTCGAACTCGGGTATGCAATGGTGTGTGTCTGAGCCCCACTCGGCTAGCCAGTAGGCTAGCACAAGCTTGCTGATAAAGTAGGACTTGTATTAACTAAATACTGAATTGAAATGTATAACCTAAATAACAACTCGTGTCCTGACTGTTTAGGACACGAGATCTAGACGAGTCCTGTGTCTTTGTTCAGCATGACACGCACGTCGCCATTACGGTGTGTCCGATCTTACCTACGCATTGCTCAGGCTTAGGCGAGTCTAGGGTCGTATTTTTGAGACACAGGGCGACACAGAAGACATGGTGACACGTACGTGTCCAGTGGAAGCTGTCACTCCCCGTTCCCAGAATGCGTATTTTTATACATGTACAACTCATATATATTTATTTAGTATTTATCATGTATTATCCAGTAATTAAATTCCTTTAATTTCATGTTAATTAATTATCTGCATTTTTCTTCCTGCTGTGATTCTCTGTTTTAGTCTTATGTGGTTCGGCAATGGTTGGTTATTTTTTTGGTTCATGATGGTTCACATGAACCGAACCCACCTACCACCCCCCTTTTCTATTTAAAGCTCCCATCCCCTTCTCTCTCTTCATAAACTCTCATTCCTCACCATTTACTTCTTCTTCTTCCTCATCACTCTCTCCACCTACCAGGAGAAGGCAAGTACATATTGCTTCTCCTTCACCCATTTTTATGGTTCATTTGTCTTCCTCTTGTGATCCTAAGAGAGTTTAGTACTTAGCATTTTTTATTTCTTTGGCTTGTTTCTTCCAGATCTAAGTTATTGTGTTTTCGGTTATTCATGGGTTTTGATCCACCAAACTGGCGTGTTTTCAGAAATAGATAGTTTCATGTGGTAGAGCTTCTCATTCTACACCATTCTGAACCATGGGAACCTTATTTCTGGCTTGGAACGAAGGCTCCATAAGATTGGAGTTCGGGAGATGTTGTACGCTCACGTTCTTACGTGCGTGCGTAAATTTTTAGTCACACTCACGTTCTTACGTGCGTGCGTGAATTTTTAGTCACGCTCACGTTCTTACGTGCGTGCGTGAATTTGAGTTATGCTCACGTCTTTACGTGCCAGCGTGAATTTTTAGTCACGCTCACGTTCTTACGTGCGTGCGTGAATTTGAGTTACGCTCACGTCTTTACGTGCCAGCGTAAATTTTTAGTCACGCTCACGTTCTTACGTGCGTGCGTGAATTTGAATTACGCTCACGTCTTACGTGCCAGCGTGACATTTGAGTTACGCTCACGTCTTTACGTGCCAGCGTGGCATTTGAGTTACGCACACGTCTTTGCGTGTGTGCGTGAATTTCTTTTCACGCTCACGTTGTGCGTGCGTGCGTGAATTATTTTTCACGCTCACGCTGTGCGTGCGTGCATGAATTACTTTTCACGCTCACGCTGTACGTGCGTGAATTACTTTTCACGCTCACGCTTGCCAGCGTGAATCACTTTATACGCTCACTCCTACCTACTAACTTGGCGTACCCTTTTTACGCGTACGATTCTTGCGTGACTTGTTGGCCTTAGCATAGACTTGTTGGCGTGACTTGTTGGCCTTAGCATAGATTTGTTGGCGTGACTTTCTAACCTGGGTGTTTCTATTTGTTCTATAATTTATTCATTTAATGGTGGCATGATAATTCTCCTATTATATCCTTATGCCTTTTTGCATGAACTCGATAATCTTAGCATGTTAATATTTTTAATACATATGGTTGTATAGAACGTGCCCTGTGTCTTGATTGGTTTATGGATACCCAGTAAGACTGGAACTTAACCCTGAGAGTTATAGACTCGACCCCATTTAATACTAATTGACTTTCATGCCTTGTCACCATTGATAATAATGGTTATCTTGACTAAAATTGATCATGTGTTCCTAGTTGGAACTAAGAGACTAGCTAGTCATCTTATTGAATTAAATGAATGAGACACGTTCATGTTATGAACTATTGTAATCGATTAGCCGATCCCGAATATTGACATACAGGCAGGTGCAGGCTTCAATTTATTTATTTATTTCTCTACAGAGCAGCATATGTACTTCATGGTCAAGGCATGATTTCTCCGTGGTTAGATTTGATTGTTGCATTACGCTATGTAAGACCTACAACCTAGCCGTACGGGTATCGTTGTAGAGTTGCGCATATCGTACCCCGTACGAAAGTACTCATTTGAATGACCATGATCCACGGCATGGGATTTCACTCAACGTAGAGACTATTAAGTTAATAAAATAATGATTGCATGGAGAGAATGGATCCCCGAGTTCTTACATGGCAGCCCTCTTGGGACTAGTAGTGCCCGATAGGCCGGCTGGTCCCCACAGATACTGTAAATCTGCCACACGGGCAGGGAGCGGTATCTGGTTATATTATTGTATATTGTATATTGATGACGGGCGTCCCGCTGGGACTCGTCTAATTCATGATTGGCACAATTGATTGACTGGATAAACTAGCCTTGCTTGCACATAGTAAGAACTGAGGAATCCCTATTTGCATAATTCCAGGATAACTTGGAACTCACAATAGCAAGCCGTAGGAGTTGATTGGCCATTCAAGATGATTTTTTGTGTACTGTACCTACTCTGTTGCCTAACTGAGATGATCAGAATGTCAGGACATGACGGGCCAACTTCTGTCCTTGTTTGGTTGGGAGGTTGGTTCGAAGTGTCGTGATGTTATATGAATCCTAGTGGAAAGCAGAGATCTATTATTATATTCTCTTACTTACTGGTTTAATCCTTTATATCGTGCTTCCTTGTGGTACTTGCTATTAGAGGTCTAACCTCTCTGGTTTTGCATGGCCAGATTTAGAGCCGGTTCCCGAGGACTCAGCTTACTTCCACCTCCAAGATGGTCAATACTAGAAGAATGATCGTAGGAGGACTCGAGTAGGTTCCTTACTTCACCGCTCATTTTGTTATTTACTTTATACTTAGCCGTTTGGCACCGACATGTTAGTCGGATTGTCTTGTACTCACTTTTACATAATTGTAACTAAGTCAGACTGCAGCTGCTAATAATTGTGTATACTTGCTACATCTTCTGGCTATGTTTTGTAAAGCCAGATATCAAGAACATTTTGATTTAAGCATTTGGGACGCCTTACTGCTTTATCTTACATGTTCTCTATTACTGTTTCTTGTTTGAACGATTGAGACAATAGATGTGAAGTGACCATAGTAAGACTTTCATGTAGTATGCACCCCCTCGTCTGGTTAGACAACATTGATCGTATTATACGGTATTCATCAACCCGTAATACGTAGCTGGCTGAGTCATTCTCCCGCTCTCCAGTATTCTGGTTCTGGGGCGTGACAAGGTTTTAGTGGTGGCCCATGCAGGTCTGATTTCATACTTGTGGGGTGTTTTGATTTATAGGATGTCTCAATCACACGTGTCCCCCCTTGATCTCATGATTCGTTGTTCTCAACCCTTGCTTGACATTCCGGTATCGTTTGACTTCATTGATACTTCATGTCCGGTTGTTTGATTGTTCTCCTGTCCCTTTTCTTAGGGACACTTCGTTCGCATCGGTCAGAGCTGGACAACAAAAGGGGCAACATGGGCACCATGACCAGGTTGGTCAGCAACAAGGGCCAGTCTCACCTCAGGAGACTATCCAAAGAGAAGTGATAGTAGAACCAGCAGCTGAACCGCAGTATCCGAAAGTTCCAACACCACCCATAGTTCCACCTACCCCTATAGAAGTGGACACACCAGCCCTTCTGGAGATCATGAGAGGAATGATGGCTACTCAGCAACATCAGATGTTGGCCCAGCAACACATGCACACTCAGCTACAAGAGCAGAATGTGTTGCTCAACCAAGGATTGCAGACGGCTTTGGAAAGAGGAATGAGGACTGATTCAGGAGCATCAGCCAGGTTTTGTAAGTACAACCCCTGCCGTTTCGAGGGCACGGAGGATGCCATCTCAGCAGATGCATGGCTTAAGGTTATTGAGGCTATTCTGACAGCAGCTAAGGTACCGGCGGAAGAACGTGTGGATCTAGTGAAGTTGTTACTTCAGGATCTCGCACGTGATTGGTAGGAATCAGAGAAAGTGGGCATCAGACGTCCTGTGGCTTGGGACGACTTCACTGCAAGATTCAAGACCAAGTACTATGGAGTTGTGGCACGGTTTGAGCTACAACAGAAGTTTATCAACCTCAGGCAGGCCGGCAAGACTATAGATGCTTATGCAGCGGAGTTCTGCAGATTGAGTAGATTCGTCCCAGAGATGGTAGCAACAGAGAGCCAGAGGGCCATGAGGTTTCAGCAAGGGTTTCATCTTGAACTCTTGCAATTGATAGAGGGGCACAATTACCAAACTTTTGACGAAGTATTGACGGCAACTCGAAGGCATGAGATCACCATTCAGAGGCTTGCGGCAAGGACTGGGGGTCAGAAGAGATCCCACAGTCAGATTGAAGAAGGAGGGGGAGCAGCGCCCCGAACAACAGCACCATCCACTGGCATTCGTATCCACGATGTGGCGATACGAGGACCAGCACCACCAAGGCAGCAGCAACAGCAACAGAGGAAGAACCAGCAACCCCCGACAGGCTGCACTTATTGTGGGAAGGTAGGACACACTAGAGATGTGTGTCGGACATTGAACGGACAATATTTGATATATAGAAATCAGACCTTCGGGTTACCACATGTCCCATGAATTCGAGGTCAGGAGGACCAGGGCAACAGTTTTCTGCTCTGCCAGTACCAGGGGTAGGCTAGTATCGAGGACCAGCGGTGGCAGTAAGGCCGTTGGCACAGCGTCCGTTAATGCCGCAGGCTCAGATGTTTCGGCAGCAGGGGCCGCCGATGCAGCAACACCAGTATAGACCACCCCAGCATCATCAAGGAAGGGGCCAGCAACAACATCAGGCTAGGCCGCAGCATGGAAACCAGCAAGGAGGTCGAGGGCAAGCATTCACTCTGTCCTTGGAAGAGGCATTAGCATCGGGAGATGTTGTGGCAGGTAACATTCTCGTCGCCTCATATCCCGCAGTAGCATTGTTTGATTTGGGAGCATCCCATTCATTTATATATGTACAATTTACGACACAACTAGGAATGGAGTTCGAGGAATTGCCAGGGAGGTTGAATATACTCACTGGTAATGGGCTCGTAGGAGTTAGTAGAGTTATTTTAGCATGTAGCGTTTTAGTTTGCGGGTATTCCCTACCCGCCCGGTTGATAGAATTTTATGTTGGAAATTTAGACGTTATCTTAGGCATGGACTGGCTGAAAGATAGTCATGCGACAATAGATTGTCGTAGAGGGAGTGTGTCTTTTGATATTCCAGGTATGAAGAGATTCACCTTAGTCAGATCAGGGGCAACTCAACAAGAGCAGGGAGTAATAACGGCAATGGAAGGAGTTCAGATTCCGAAGGTAGTTGAAGAGTTTCTAGACGTATTTCCTGAAGAACTTCCAGGTCTACCACCGGTTAGGGACATTGAGTTCAGTATAGAATTGGCACCTGGAACTAAACCGATATCAGATCGAGTTTACAGAATGACGGATTCAGAGCAGGCCAAGGTATATCAGCACATAGAGGAACTGAAGGAGAAGAAGTTCATCCAAGCTAGCATATCACCGTGGGCAGCACCAGTGGTACTTGTGGAGAAGAATGATGGGTCATCCAGATTATGCATAGACTACAGGAAGCTTAACGCGGCAACAATGTACCCATTACCCAGGATCGACGACTTATTTGATTAGTTGAGCAAATCTAGAGTTTTCTCCAAGATAGATCTTCGTTCAGGGTACCATCAGGTGAGGGTTCGGAAGGAAGATATTTCCAAGACAGCATTCAGGTCGAAGTATGGGCATTATGAATTCTTAGTAATGCCGTTTGGTTTGACCAATGCTCCAGTAATATTCATGGATTTGATGAATCGCATCTTTATGCCATACTTAGACCAGTTTGTCGTTGTATTTCTTGACGACATTCTCGTATACTCTGCTAGTGAAGAGGAGCATGAAGACCACCTCAGAAAAGTGTTACAGGTTCTGAGAGAGAACCAGTTGTATGCCAAGCTCAGCAAGTGTGAGTTTTGGTCGGATCATATTTCATTTTGGGTCACATCATATCAGGAGCTGGAGTAGCAGTAGATCCCAAGAAGGTAGAAGCAGTAGAAAGTTGGCCAGTACCCAAGACCGTAGCAGATGTGCGGAGTTTCTTAGGATATTACAGAAGGTTTGTGTCAGACTTTGCAAGGCTTTCAGCACCCATGACCCGCTTGACCCGGAAGGATGTACCATTCGTTTGGTCGACAGAATGTCAGGCATCATTCGAGACTTTGAAGCAGAAGTTGATATCAGCACCTATTTAACATTGCCAGTTGGACCCGGAGGTTTTACAGTATATTGTGATGCGTCAGGTAAAGGACTTGGATGTGTCCTTATGCAACATGGGAAGGTGATAGCATATGCATCTAGGCAGCTTCGGGACCACGAGAAGAATTACCCAACTCATGATTTGGAGTTAGCGGCAGTAGTGTTTGCTCTGAAGCTATGGAGGCATTACTTATATGGTGACCGAGTGGACATGTATACAGACCATAAAAGTCTGAAGTACATCTTTACTCAGAAGGAACTAAACATGAGGCAGAGAAGATGGCTGGAGTTGATCAAGGATTATGACGTAGAGCTTCAGTATCATCCAGGCAAGGCTAATGTAGTGCAGACGCTCTTAGCAGGAGAGGCGGCGTATTTATGTTGACAACACAGAGGCATATCTTAGAAGACCTTCAGAGATGGGCATCGAAGTTATACTTCTAGTGATGTAGGAGTTCTAACAGTCTGCAAGTTCAATCCGACTTGGTAGGCAGGATCAAGGCAGCTCAGGCACAAGACCCAAGGATTCAGAAGCTTAGGGTAGAATGTAAGTCAGGACTCAGGAAGGAGATAGAATTCATGAAGATGGTACACTTAGGTTTGGATCACGTCTATGTGTGCCTAGTGGAGATATCAGACAGGAGGTTATGGCAGAAGCTCACAGTTCTCAGTATTCTATTCACCCTGGAGGGACCAAGATGTACCAAGATATCAAGCATTTCTGGTAACGGGATGAAGAGGGAGATAGCTAGATTTGTTTCCGTTGCTTGGTATGTCAGCAAGTGAAGGCAGAACAGCAGAGGCCAGCTGGGTTATTGCAACCGCTTCCTATCCCGGAATGGAAATGGAGCATATTACAATAGACTTTGTGACCGGTTTACCGAGATCACCAAGTGGTAAGGACGCTATTTGGGTAATAGTGGACCGACTTACAAAGGTAGCACACTTTCTTTCTTTCAGAGTAGGACAATCTACAGAAAAGTTGGCAGAATTGTATATGCAATAGATAGTCAGGCAGCATGGAGTCCCTGTCAGTATTGTGTCGGACCGAGATACCCGTTTATATCACATTTGGAAGAGCTTACATCATAGTCTGGGTACCAAGTTAAGATTTAGCACGGCTTACCATCCGCAGACAGATGGGCAATCAGAAAGAACAATTCAGACCTTAGAAGATATGTTACGAGCTTGCACTCTAGATTTTGGAGGGTCTTGGGAGAGTCACCTGCACTTAGTCGAGTTCTCATACAACAATAGTTATCAAGCCAGTATCCAGATGGCGCCATTCGAAGCACTATATGGTAAGAAGTGCAGGTCGCGCGCTTGCATGGGATGATATCAGAGAGAGGAAGATGTTTGGCCCAGAATGATTATTCAGACGGTTGAAGTGGTTAAGGGAATTAGAGAGCGACTTCGAGTTGCGCAGGACCGGCATCGTCATTGGGCGGACCAGCATCGTAGGTCGTTAGAGTTCTCTGTTGGGGACCACGTATTCTTGCGGATCTCACCTACTCGTGGGGTCATTAGATTTGGCGTTCGCGGGAAATTGAGTCCGCGGTACATGGGCCCATTTGTTATCCTTGATCGGATATGCGATGTTGCTTATTGTTTATCCCTCCCACCTTCGTTACGAGAGGTACATGACGTGTTTCATGTATCTCAGTTACGTAGGTATGTATCGGACCCAAGCCATATCCTTGATCATTCTGAGCTGGTTGTTGGTACCAACCTGTCTACGAGGAACAACCTGTGTCTATTTTGGACCGAAGAGAGAAGATACTTAAGAACCGAACAATTAGTCTTGTCCGTGTTGCTTGGGGTCATCACTCCTTGGAGTCAACGTGGGAACGTGAGATATCCGATCACGGTATCCACACCTGTTTGACTCACAAGGTATATCTCTTTCTGTATACTTGATTGTCCTAAATCTTCATGCTTATCACCTTATGGGTAGAGCTACTTGATATCGTAGATTGATGAATTTACATATATAGTACTTGCTTTTGATATGGTAAAAATGATTGCTTGCTCACTAGAATTGCTTGTATTAGTTTAGCTCCGATATTTCTACCTGCTTGGATTTGAAATTCCGAGGACGAATTTTTCTAAGGTGGGTAGAGATGTCACTCCCGTTCCCAGAATGCGTATTTTTATACATGTACAACTCATATTATTTATTTAGTATTTATTATGTATTATCCTGTAATTAAATTCTTTAATTTCATGTTAATTAATTATCTGCATTTTTCTTCCTGCTGTTATTCTCTGTTTAGTTTATGTGGTTCGGCAATGGTTGGTTATTTTTTGGTTCATGATGGTTCACATGAACCGAACCCACCTACCACCCCCTTTTCTATTTAAAGCTCCCATCCCCTTCTCTCTCTTCATAAACTCTCATTCCTCACCATTTACGTCTTCTTCTTCCTCATCACTCTCTCCACCTACCAGGAGAAGGCAAGTACATCTTGCTTCTCCTTCACCCATTTTTATGGTTCATTTGTCTTCCTCTTGTGATCCTAAGAGAGTTTAGTACTTAGCATTTTTGATTTCTTTGGCTTGTTTCTTCCAGATCTAAGTTATTGTTTTCGGTTGTTCATGGGTTTTGATCCACCAAACTGGCGTGTTTTTGGAAATAGATAGTTCCATGTGGTAGAGCTTCTCATTCTACACCATTCTGAACCATGGGAACCATTTCTGGCTTGGAACGAAGGCTCCATAAGATTGGAGTTCGAGATGTTGTACGCTCACGTTCTTACGTGCGTGCGTGAATTTTTAGTCACGCTCACGTTCTTACGTGCGTGCATGAATTTTTAGTCACGCTCACGTTCTTATGCGTGCGTGAATTTTAGTCACGCTCACGTTCTACGTGCGTGCGTGAATTTGAGTTACGCTCACGTCTTTACGTGCCAGCGTGAATTTTCAGTCACGCTCACGTTTATTACGTGCGTGCGTGAATTTGAGTTACGCTCACGTCTTTACGTGCCAGCGTGAATTTTTAGTCACGCTCACGTTCTTACGTGCGTGCGTGAATTTGAGTTACGCTCACGTCTTTACGTGCCAGCGTGACATTTGAGTTACGCTCACGTCTTTACGTGCCAGCGTGACATTTGAGTTACGCTCACGTCTTTACGTGCCAGCGTGACATTTGAGTTATGCACACGTCTTTGCGTGTGTGCGTGAATTTCTTTTCACGCTCACGCTGTGCGTGCGTGCGTGAATTATTTTTCACGCTCAGCTGTGCGTGCGTGCATGAATTACTTTTCACGCTCACGCTGTGCGTGCGTGAATTACTTTTGACGCTCACGCTTGCCAGCGTGAATCACTTTATACGCTCACTCCTACCTACTAACTTGGCGTACCCTTTTTATGCGTACGATTCTTGCGTGACTTGTTGGCCTTAGCATAGACTTGTTGGCGTGACTTGTTGGCCTTAGCATAGACTTGTTGGCGTGACTTCCTGACCTGGGTGTTTCTATTTGTTCTATAATTTATTCATTTAATGGTGGCATGATAATTCTCCTATTATATCCTTATGCCTTTTTGCATGAACTCGATAATCTTAGCCTGTTAATATTTTAATACATATGGTTGTGTAGAACGTGCCCTGTGTCTTGATTGGTTTATGGATACCCAGTAAGACTGGAACTTAACCCTGAGAGTTATAGACTCGACCCCATTTAATACTAATTGACTTTCATGCCTTGTCACCATTGATAATAATGGTTATCTTGACTAAAATTGATCATGCGTTCCTAGTTGGAACTAAGAGACTGGCTAGTCGTCTTATTGAATTAATGAATGAGACACGTTCATGTTATGAACTATTGTAATCGATTAGCCGATCCCGAATATTGACATACAGGCAGGTGCAGGCTTCAATTTATTTATTTATTTCTCTACAGAGCAGCATGTGTACTTTATGGTCAAGGCATGATTTCTCCGTGGTTAGATTTGATTGTTGTATTACGCTATGTAAGACCTACAACCTAGCCGCACGGGTATCGTTGTAGAGTTGCGCATATCGTACCCGTACGAAAGTACTCATTTGAATGACCATGATCCACGGCATGGGATTTCACTCAACGTAGAGACTATTAAGTTAAATAAAATAATGATTGCATGGAGAGAATGGATCCCCGAGTTCTTACATGGCAGTCCTCTTGGGACTAGTAGTGCCCGACAGGCCGGCTGGTCCCCACAGATACTGCAAATCTGCCACCCCACGATACTGCAAATCTGCCACACGGGCAGGAGCGATATCTGGTTATATTATTGTATATTGTATATTGATGACGGGCGTCCCGCTGGGACTCGTCTAATTCATGATTGGCACAATTGATTGACT
>JANAVB010024068.1:0-46527 GCA_029216955.1 Iris pallida | reverse complement strand
TATGTCGGTCTCCTTCGACCTATTATCTGTACCCACAACCGGAGTACGACAAGGATAATAGGTCCACAAATGTCCGCTGTTGACCACGAATATCTCCCGTAAAACCTCCCCTGCCATGTCCTCACTACCTCTGAGCAGGAAGGTTCCACGGTAAAACCCTCATGCTTGCCATGTCCTCATGACCTCTGAGCAAATATATTGGTTTTCTTTTCACCCTATTATCTGTATCCCGAACCAGGATACGCCAAGGATAATAGGTCCACAAATATTCCTTTGCTAAGCTTCTTAGCATAAATCTACTACCCCACCATGCCCCGGGAGCCCAGCTGCTCTACGGCATTCTTTTTTTAAGCACCGAGAACATCCATGACCACTTTGCCACGGCTGTTCCGGACATCCTGTCCAAACTTGTTATCCGTACCTAAAACCAAGGTACACCTAGGATAACAGGTCCACAAATAAATCCCCCAGCAAGTCCAGTTCCACAAAACACCCAAGTACAAAGAAAGAAAAGATGAGACGAAACATATCCATTTTCAAAGTTCCACATCCTCCGGGATTATATCGCTGCTACAAGATAGAAATAAAGAGAAAACAAGCAAGACAAGACAGAGGAACAACTATGGTTCAGAGGCACACAACGTCAAGAAGTAGTCCGTCAGCGAGGCAGTCGACCGCTCAAACCACCGACTAGTTCGACATATTGACTCTGAAGTCAACTACGTCGCCCAGATGAGCAAAGATTCCACTGGGGAATAAAGTCCCCAGATTTGATATAACCCCACTCTTTCAGAATAAGTACCCAGTCATAATCTACACTAGGGATACAAAGTTCACACAGAACCAAAAGTAACCATTACAAGAAAAGAGGGAAGCAAGTACATTCCATTCATTGGAATGTCCAGCTACATTCACACAATTAACAAACAAAAACCAAAGGAAATTCTTCATTACTTCTTCAGACGAAAAGGGAAAACATAAACCACAGCTAAACAGACAGAAACATACAAGGAATCCCTAAAACCTAGTTACAGAAACGCATATACCACTCCCTCAACCACTTCACATACGAGGGATGCAGTTGAAGGAGATCCTCGTCCAGAATAGGAGCATCAGAATTCCCAGAGCTACCGCCCCCAACAGCCTCGACATTTGGAGAGAGACCATCCTGCGCAGACGACGGTTCCTCCTTCTTCGTCTCTGTCACAAAGGGAGACCCCTGGTCGATGGCAGGAGGCGGCGACTCTTCTGTCACTGCAACCTCAGCGTCCAGCGGAGATACTGCAAGAACAAAACAACAAAATGAAGTAAAAGATATTCTAAAGAGACATGCGGCTCGTTGAAGGTAACTCACATACGGGTCGAACATGGGGAAAACCTCATACGGATTCAAGTCATGGGACGTATATGCGGACCACGTAAGTTGAACTCACATGCGGCTCCTACATAAAGCATACCCCATACGACTTGATCATGAGATGTGTAGGCGGACCCCGTAACTCGCATGGAGCATACTCCATGCGGCTCGGTCACAGGATATATATGCAGACTACGTAAGTTGAACTTGTATGCGGCTCAGACATGGGGTACATCCCATGCGGCACGATCAGAGGACATGTATACGAACTACGTAGTTTTTTTACACAAAGTAGGCAGTAGAGCAGACCCTATCTTCTACACAGTTGTTACCTTCGATGGCGACGTGAACGTCAAGGCGGACAGGGGAAACGACAGTCGAGGACGAAGCTAATTTCTTTTTCTTTGCCTTAGCCTTCTTCACAACTTTGGAAATCCTAGGCGCCATTTCGGTTTGTCAGATGAAGGAAGGAGACAAAGACAGAAGCTTTTGGTCAAGAAAAAGTCTAAAAAAATCCAACCGAACATACGCATATTTATAGACAGAAGGACTATGAACCGACGCCTCGTACGACGTGATCGACCCTTCGGCTGTCGAGGCAAACTGGACAATCAAAAGAATAAAAACTTTGGGATCCTCCCCAAAAAGACGGCGTTAATTCGAAAACAAATCAAGAGCATTTAATGAAGATTTGCACACGTAGTCAGGACACGTGGCAAAGAGCCTATGCGGACAGATGAATCTATGCGGCTGGGACACTTATGCGGCATGAACGGGACCATACTTCTTATTCAAAGTATTTCAATTTTGCAAATTGAAAACTTTGAAGGGGGTCCTGTAGAAGCATGGAAAATATCAGAATAATGGTCCATACGGCTCCGGATACGAAGCCTATGCGGCTCATATCGGAGCTGTCTTATATAGTTCAAAGGAAGACTCTCTGTCTCATGCGGCTCGAGAGTGTATGCGGTTCAGCAGGAATATGCAGCTCGATCCGTGCCACGTGTCCCCCTGAGATCCTTCCCTATAGTTGGCCCTTTGAATAGTGGCTTCATTTAATGCTCTGACACGATTTGACGACTGTGGCAGCTCTGGCATAAAGTGTCATAATGACTCTGCCATAATGACAGACTCTTCGGAAAAAGAAGAAGATCTCTGACCCGATCCGTCAGAAATCCTAGGTTGCCACGTGGCAAATCTCATGCGACTTAAAATAGAGAACAGCTTCATGCGGCTCACGGAGAAGTCACCCTATATGACTAGCAGAAATCAGCCATATGCGGCCCACTGAGAGCTCAGCCCCTGCGGCTCAATACAATGCTAGCTCATGCGGCTCGCAAAGACTATGCATATGCGGCTCATTGAGAGTTTGTTCCCTGCGGTTCGATGAAGTACTGTCCCATACAGCTCATGAAGATTATCTCCCTGCGGTTCAATTCTTGCCTATCCCATGCGGCTCTGGCAGGACCCACAATTAAAACACGTGGCATCGGATCAATCAACGATTTAACCGAATCTCAACAAATATATTTGACATCATCATCATAATTACTGAGATCAAGGCATATCATTTATCATCAAGTCAATGGGACACGTGGCGAGCAAGCGGGCATTGGTATAATCAATCATGAAGATTTAAAGCAATCAACATTAATTGCTCACAAGATTCGGTGCTATCCTCATTAATGGCCGAGATTCATTATAATCAGGACCAAGGGTTCAGATAGATTGAAGGAGCGCCGACATTCCAAAACAATGATCATTAGCAAACCCTAATGATCATACCCCACTCTTATAAATAGCCAGCATATTTCTTTGCATAAAGACCGGCAACAAAAGAATAAAAAATATACAGAGTCAGAGAGAGAATACACAGAGAGAGAGAAGCCAGAAGAGCAACAGAGGAGCAAAAAGAGCACTTCTTCGTCAACGCCAACCATCTTTTCACAAGGAGCCAAGGCTGCATACCGATCGTCCAAGGAGTAAGGCAGGGCTGCCGTCGCCTTTCCGAGCCTCTATCGTCACCCCCCAGAATCTAAAATAAACAATTGTACTTAGATTACTGTACCTAGGTTTTCATCCCCAGGCTTTCTTTGTACAAGCGAGTTTGTATTGTGAGTCTAAGTTCAGTCCTCCGATAATTGTTCTGTACTTTTACAGTCAATGGCAAACAAAAGCTAAGGTGAAGGAGACGCAATTTGGCAAGTCTTTGAAGGAACCAACTCCCGAAGGCATGGATCGGCCTTAAATCTTTAACATACTGGCACAACTGGCTAATATACCTGCCAGGTTGTCTTTATTCGATCTACTGCGACTCTCCAAAGAAACGAGAAAAGCTTTATGTGAGGCATTACTACATGTCGATTCTTATCTTGCTGAAGTCAAAGCCCCCGCCAAAGATCCAGTCTCCTGTCTTCACTGCCATAGCATTATGAAAGTGGTACCCAACATCACCTTCTCACAAAAGGACATGCTACTCGAAAACAATCGTCATGATAGACCTCTGTACTATACAGGATATATCGAAGCGATTAAGGTAGATCAGATGCATATCGATCCAGGTTCCTCCCTCAGCATCATCCTTAGAAGTTTACTCCAGATTCTAGGGATCCCTCTGCATAAGCTGTCTGCAACCAATACAACTATCATGGCTTTTAATGCTAGAAGAAGCCAGCCGCTGGGCAAAATCCATCTCAAGTGCTAGATTGGTGATCTTCGAACAGAGGTTTCTTGCTATGTAATCGATGTCAATGTGTCCTACAACATCTTGTTGGGACGTCCGTGGATACACAAGAACATGATCGTTCTACCATTTACTAGTGCTTCAAGTACATCAATGGCAATGGCATCGTAAAGACGGAGTTCGCCGATCTCAATCCTTTTAAGGGTATTGAAGCCTACTATGGAGATTCGGTACTTTATCAATCTCAGCCTCCCAAGGATTACGACAACGAAGCTGACGATGAAGCTGAAGTTAATTCACCGCCAGTGACGGTCCCTGGTTATCCGAGTCAAAGGATGTACTACTCCAAAAAGTACTTCAAAGCCTCTCATAATCTGGATCAAAAGAAGAATCCTGATATTGCCAAACTATTGACTATCACTCTCTGCAAAACGACTCAGATGGAGCCTGCTGAAGTTTGTCCTCCCAATCCTGATGAGTTACCCTACGTGGTGAACTTGACCAAGTCTGTGGCTCCTGTTCGGACAATGATCCCCTCAAAAAGTATATCAATACTTAAAATAATGTACCTTCAGTGGTTGATGTTATCCCTGAAGAAGAACTTGCAAATTTTCTAAGTAAAGGTTTATCTTTGAATTACTCCGATGTCTACCAATATGTAAACCAGTACATAGATACGTTATACGCCCTAGAGCATGTCATAGGACCACATCTCTGTATGTCGGTTACGATGCCTCGTCTGTGGGAAAAAGTCTGGCCAAAAGATATCCATTACTTCATCGTTCCAGCTAGAAAGAAGGGTAAAGAATTGATCATCTTCGATCGAATAATCGGAGAAAGAAAGTTCGTTCTGGACTTTACTACTCCCAATCGCAATACTGAAGCTGACTATGATTCTAAAAAATGTAACTTTATCGATATAGTTGGCAGGCCAAGAATATTATCAAGAACATGGAATATGATATAAAAAACGACCAGGGACTAAACTACGGTCAAGGACGACGATTGCCAATACGTCACTTTGCTCCTCCCAGCAAACCCAAGAACTATTATCAACAAAACGGTGTTGGTTTGGGTTATGTTACTCCTCCAACATCTCCTGAAGGATCAGACGTCGAAGTGGATCGTTGTTCTTATTCTTCTGATTCCTATCTCTGGGATTCAGACTCCAGCATTGGAGACATATTTAAAGCAACTTTGTCCGTCAACATGGTATCAGTTGACCAAATTATAGAAGATGTCCACACTACCAAAATTTATCGTTTTAGTGATGGCCACATCCGTCGCTAAACCGACGGTAATTACTATTAGCGACCGATAACCGACGAATTTTGGCCAAAAAATTCCGTCGACAATCAGCTCGTCGCTAATAACGTTCCGTCGCTAAGTTGTCATCACATGACTGAATAGCGACGGATTGTCGACGTCACAATACGAAGCATTAGCGACGTATTTCCGACGAACTTTCGTCTATTTCAACTATTAAGTACTGAAATGTGTCGGCAATAGCGACGTAAAATGCCGTCGGTAACCCGTTGTAACAGCGTATCAGATCGTATCATTCTGTCGCTAATCTATCGGTATTCGTCGGTAGCTAACGATGGATTAGCGACGGTATTCTGACGGAGTATCCGTCGATCAGGTTCTGGAAATGCTTGGTATTTCCAGCACCATGGCAACGGAAGAGTAGTCGCTAATACGTCGCGACCGCGTCGCTACAGCGACGAGTTGCTCACTGATTATCCGTCGCCATGATTCTAAAAATGTCATGCATTTCCAGAACCATGTCGACGGATATTCCGTCGCTACGCAGTCGCCATATAGAGCGACGGATTAGCGGCTGATTATCAGTCGCCCTGGAGACGGATTGCCGTCGCTATTCTGTCGAAGATTATACCACCAAAACCTTGTCGACGGATAATCCGTCGATCACCCGTCGCTACCTGGAAACAGTTTAAAAACTCCAGATAGCGACGGCTTATCCGTCGAAAACCCGTCGGTAACTGGGATTATCCGTCGCTAAACGGTCACTAGTCCGTCGCTAACGGAGTTTTTTGGGAAAAAAATTGCAACACTTTTCCTGTTCACAAATATATGCATAAACCAAACCAATATATAATGCACACCAATTATCCAACAATCACACAGACCAAATATATAATGCACACCAATTATCCAAGAATCACATAGACTAAATATGCACATACGAATTTAATGCACACCAATTATCCAACAATCACAGACCAAACCAAATTAATATAAAATAAATATCAATTATCCTAAAGAGTAACATAATATCCGGTGCTATAAGCCGATTATAGCGCAATTAGTTCAAAGCTCTCACAAATAATCCAAATTTTCTTAATACAATTTTAAGAAGGAGGTCGATTGTCCGTTCCCGTATTCGACCGACGAATATACTCCTCCATAAGGTACGGAGGCAAGGCGTCGTAGACAGTGCTCGGAAGTCGGCGAAGATGCTCTGCGGACATGAGATCCAGGAGTGCCGTCACAGCCGTAGGCGGTAGCAAAGGGGCTTCAGGGTTGAAAGAAAGATGGCCCACGGAAGACAGACCGACACCTACAGTCGACGGACCAGTAGAAGATGGACGAGCACCATCAGCAGACGTACCGGCAGCAGCAGACGGACCGACAGTAGCAGACGCAGGCGGAAAGTGCGTGGCAAATTGCTTCTGCAAGGACGACACCGCCTCGTGCAGCTGCGTAAGCTACGACCTAACATTATCGTCTGCCCGGACCACGGAAGGAGGCGGTGTCGGTGGAAATCTCTGTGTCGCCATATGCAATGGCCCTAGGGAGCCGACTCCGTACAGGAACCCTTTCTTAAAGCCGCCGACGGTATCTACGAACAAGTCGTTCCGAGCGGCCAAAGAAGAGGGCGTCCGGAAGGGCGTCCTTTTATCGACATCCTCGGTGTCAGTTAACTGAGCCCGACTAAGGGCCTCACGATACGCAATCTATCAAATGAATGTGTTTATATAAGATTTACCTAAATTGTAATCTAAATCCTATGTTTCACTAAGTTAAGTGTGAATCCTAAGTTTACATAAGTTATAGTCCGAATACTTTTAATTCTAACGTTAATCTCATAAACATAAGTACTTACATCAGTCTCCTTGGCCCTCTCGTCGACGAAGCTCCCGTCCTTCCGTCTTTTGTATGTATGCTGGAATACGTCGTGCATGGTGACCGATTCTGGCGCCCTTTCCTCCTTCACCGCCCGTTGGGCCTGTATACGAAATTTCCGTAGAAACTAATTAACTCCTTTAATTAATAATACCTAATTCGATAGTGAAATAAATTTACGGTTGCTCACCAGATCTGCAAGTATCGCTGCGTGAGACCTTGATCCCCCGTACGAAGGCCCGCGGCAGATCGGTTCACCTTCGCCTTCTCCGATTTCTCCTTGTACGTAGGGTTATCCATCATGCCTAAGAGGTCCTCATAATACTCCTGCCGGATCCAATTCGGCCTCGTATGCCCCATTTTTAGGTCATGAATCATATCCCGTATCTTCTTCGAGCATGCGCTTCTGTAGGTCCTGCGGATCCCCTCCTCGCGATAGGGGGGCCACCAGTACGTTCTCTAACACAGAAAATCAATTATCACGTAATTTACAAAATGGTTGATTAAAGAATCACATAGACTTAACCAAAAAAATATAGATATATACCCTCAACTCGTCGAGCCAGACGTACTGCACGTTTGGGGGCACCGACGTAAAGTTGAGGTAGGAACCGTAGAAGTTAGCCCGGATAATTTCTCCAAGGGCCCTGCCAACATTAAACGGAAAAAACCTACAAAGAAGAAACGACTGGATTAACTTGAATAAATGAATGAAATTTAATAAATTAACTTAAATTTACTTACGAGGTCCCTGCGGGCCATAGCTCTCGTCGGAACTCGTCTCTCGGCCTCTCTGGTACCGTCGGAGGATCCGCGGGTCCGCGTATGTACTCCCCAGTAACCGGATGGAACCGAGTATGGGGTACTCCGGGGCCCACTGTGCAGTAACTGGGGCATCCCCTGGTGGATCCGCTGCTGGTGGTTCCCATAGCGGATCGGATCCGCTAGCAGATCCGAACTGATGCCTCGATGAAGTAGTCGATCGAGGACGGGATGTGTCTGTGCCCGAGGTACTCTCCGGGTCGGGCTCGCTCGATGGGGTCACATCTCGGGAACTTTGAATGCGACCACGACCACCAGCACCAGTACGACCACGACCACGACCACCACCACCCACCACCACCCACGACCAGCACCACGACCACGGCCAGCCATCATAACCTGTAAATAGAACACATAAACATAATTAACAATATGAAAGTGTAAATGGATATAAAAAACTAAACTAAAATATACATACCACCAGTAGAGAGACGAGTGCCGCCGCGACGAAAAAGACTAGGAGTGCCATCTGCAATAAGTAAATAATCGAATGAAAAAAACATGAATTCACGTAATTGCTTTTATGAGGTCAAACTTAATTCACGTAATTGGAAGTGTTTTACTATACAACAATATTTAACCTAATCATCGTCTTCGTTCTCATCCTCGGCCTCGTCTTCATCATCATCCTCCTCATCCTCATCCTCATCCTCATCCTTATCTTCAACGTCGATTTCATCTGTATCCTCATCCCCATCAAATTATTATTCTTCTTCTTCTTCTCTTCTTCTTCTTCTTCTTCTTCTGCCTCAAAATTTGGGACAAGACGCCTCTTTCTCCCCTGGTTGACAACTAAGTCTTGTGTATCAACCTCTTTCCCCTCTATTTTCCTCAACAATATCTTCAACATCCATTGTATCTGAGTATTGTCCCAAGTATTAGGACTTTTCGATCTGGTCCTCTTGGTATGCTGGGTCTCCAACGTTGAATGTATTTCTAGATTTAATCTTGCATACTGCCCACCAGTTAAATCGATCTCTACGACGCCTTGGGTAGCTTATATAGTAGACTTGAACAGCCTGATTTGCTATTGCAAATGTATCGGACCCTCTATACCTCCTGCGATGATTTATATCGACGAATCCAAATTGTTTATCGATTCTCCAACCGATATTTGGTGTCGTATCGAACCACTCACATTTGAACATCACAATATGCATATCATATGGGCCAGTATATTGTAAATCTACAATATCCCGAAGCACTCCATAATAGTCAAAGTCCGGCTCGTCGTCATAGACGGTGCCTCTTATGCAAACACCGGAATCCTTGGTATTGATGTCGTCATTGATAAATTCGACATTTATAGCATTCTAAGTTGACTTAAACCTGAAGCCATTAACGACATAGCCTGGCCAAGTCTTTATTTGCTTCTTCGGTCCCAGTGCCAGATAACGAACACTGTCATGAGTGAGTGTTGTTTCAGGCAATAAAACCTGTAAACAAATATTTACAATTTAAATGTTTCAGATATATTAATAATCTCAATTATAATCACAGTTACTTACGTATTTGCGAAACCATGACGAAAATGTACAATCAACCTCTCTTTGAAGTCCCTCATCGGTAATATCGGGTCTCCTCATTTTGATTTCATCTCTAAATACACTACTAGAGAAAATAAGAAATATACGTGTAGTCACTTACTTCATCAAATTTAAGATTATAACGAGTGCAAGTGTACTGACTTACTTCTCCAAATCTCTCACTTCTTGTATGTCACAGTTTAACAAGACATATCGGTGAGCGGCATCATACTCGTCGTCTGTCAACCATCATCTTTTACTAGCCCCAACAGGCTTGCCCTTTACATTGAATCTTCCTCTATCCTCAACGTCCTCGTCATTCCTTTGAGGTCTATTTCGATTTGTTTTAACATGAGTATCGAAATAAATGGAGCAGAAGTTTGAAACCTCTTCGATAAGATATGCTTCGCATATCGAAGCCTCTATATGAGCTTTGTTGCCAACTTTCTTCTTTAGATGGTGTAGGTATCTAGAGAGACAAATTATCTTGAGAATTAAGAAAGAATTTTAAAATAAATAGAAATTTAGCTTAAATTATATCGATATTTATGTACCTTTCAAATGGGTACATCCATCGATAATGAACAGATGCACCGACACGGGCTTCGTATGCTAGATGAATCGGTAGATGTTCCATGCTGTCGAAGAAGCCAGGAGGAAATATTTTCTCCAACTTGCAAATTGTTAAGATAATCTTCTTCTCAAGTTCAACCCTGTGTTGCACAGTCAACTTAGTTGAACAAATATCCCTAAAAAATATTGATAGTTCGGCCAACGGAACCCATACAGCAGAAGACAACAACTCTTTCAAAACAATGGGCATTAATCTTTCCATAAACACGTAGCAGCTCCCCTTTGTATCAAGTTCAGATAAGGACGCTTGCATATCTCGGCAATGTCTTGTCTTGCTTTTGGATTGTCCTTCGTCTTTCCTTTAATGTCCATGACGGTATTGAAGACATTATCGAACACATTCTTTTCGATATGCATAAGATCAAGATTATGCCTTATAAGATTATCTTTCCAATAAGGCAAGTCCCAGATACTCCGTTTGGTCCAGTTATGGGTTTGTCCGAACCCATCGACACGATTGTTCGATGGATCTTCCATTACAGTAGGAAAATCCTTTACATCTTTCCAAATATCGTATCCCGATAATCTGACAGGCGGATGAGAAAATTCTTGTTTTCCAGCTCTGAATGCGTCCTTGTTCTTTCTCCAAGGATGACTCGCGGGCAGAAATTGACGATGACAATCAAAGAAAGAAGTTTTTCCTCCATGCTTAAGGCAGAATGCCTTACTATTTTGTATGCATATCGGACAAGACAGGGTGCCGTGAGTACTCCATCCCGACAGTATACCGTATGCGGAAAAATCATTGATTGTCCACATCAGTGAAGCTCTCATCTGAAAGTTCTGTTTCCTGGAAATATCATACGTCGCGACGCCGATCTCCCACAGCTGTTTTAGCTCATCCACCAACGGCTGTAAATATATATCGATATTCTTCGTCGAATTTTTGGGACCCGGTATGATAGCTGTCAAGAACATATAAGGAGTCTTCA
This sequence comes from Iris pallida, assembly GCA_029216955.1. Classification (NCBI taxonomy): domain Eukaryota; kingdom Viridiplantae; phylum Streptophyta; class Magnoliopsida; order Asparagales; family Iridaceae; genus Iris; species Iris pallida. The sequence goes on along the minus strand of JANAVB010024068.1, from coordinate 35,427 downwards.
TACACATCCATGATGGCAGATTGTAAGGGGTCAGAATGACCGGCCAGCAGGAGTATTGAGATCTCGACTGCCCGAAAGGGGCGTATCCATCAGAACATAGCCCCATGCGTACATTTCTGGGCTCTGCAGCAAAATCTGGATGGCAAAAATCGAAATATTTCCACGCCTCTCCATCCGAAGGATGTGACAATTCTCCATCGTCCTTTGTACGTTCTTCGTTGTGCCACGTCATGTGTTCTACTGTATTCTAAGACATATACATCCTCTGCAAGTGCTTCGTGATCGACAAGTAATGCATATACTTGTAAGGACGTCGTTTTCTAGTTGACTTTCCTTTTTCTCTGACTTCTTTGTAACGATCAGCATTACAGAAGCGGCAACTTTCTACATCCTCATTCTCCTTATAGTATAACATGTATCCGTTGCGACAACAATCTATCTTGTCGTACCCCAGTCCCAGTTGTCGGACCATCATCTTCGACTTGCAGAAGTTTTTTGGAAGATCTTTTGATTCCTTCGGTAACACCTCCTTCATTAGTTGTGTAATCCGATCATAGCAAGTTTGTGGCAAGTTAAAATCGGACTTTATGTTCAACAACCGCATCGTCACTGACAGTACGGAATGTAGATCACAACCAGAATATAAAGAAGTTTCAGCATCCTGAAACATATCATAGAACTCCTTTGCCTCGGGATTAGGATCCTCCAGATTAAAATTAGGCCCTGCCGCGTCGTACACCATATCTCGTGCAAGGTTCTGCACGTCTCCATAATCAACGGAGCATTCGTCGTCATCGACGACAAAATCCGTTGCAGCATTATCATCAAAAGCATAAGTAGCAGCATTCGCAACCTGTCTTTCGGTATATAGTTCACCTTGCGATGACCACAGGCCGTAATCATGTACAAAACCCTTACGGGTCAAATGTGTTGGCCCATTGGTCATATGGTCAACCTGATTTTAATAATTGATCAAACTCTGTCTGGATATACGAAGCTAGTCGGAACATCTCGGATTCTTGGACATAATCAAGATTGGCTATCCACTCCATTCAAGACCGAAGATCTGTTTGCCTACTCGAGTCTGTAATTTTTTATGCAATGTATTTTTCATTTTATTTGAGTCTAGGAATATGTTGTACACCGAGTCGTACTGGCAAATAGGCTATCCCTAAATGAGTTCAAAATGTTTTTAAAATGACCTCTCAAAAAGGTTTACAAAAAGGTTTTCAAAAAGGTTTTCAAAAATCACCAAAAGCTTTTTCAAAAACCCTAACTAAACCTTGACTTAACCCTGACAGAACTTGGACCGAGTTCGGCCAGAGTTCGGCCAGAGTTCGGTTGGTGGCCATTGTGATTTGAATCTTTGGAACTTGGTCCTCCTGCAGTTGCGGATATGACCGAGATTTACTCAAAGAGTTCTGCCCGAATTCTGTCCAAATTCTGACAGAAGTCTGTCTTTGGAACTCCTATAAATAGAGAAGGATTTTGATCATTTCAATTCACTCATTCACTTTCAATCTTCTCTCTATCTAAAGCTTTCAGTCTTCCAAAGAGTTTTCTAGAGCTTTCAATTTCAGATCCCAAGCCAGTTACAATCCTCTAGTCAAATTGCCAGTGCGGTACGGTCTAGAAGTTTCTGAAAGATTATAATCAGAAGGCTTGATTGAAGAATATCTCTTCACATTTGAAGTTGGACGAGTTCTTCGTATCAAAGCTCGCGTTGTAGAAGTTGCAAGGACTTCGTAAGAAAACTTTCAGTTTTTCCAATAGTGGTTTCAACTGGTAGCAAGAGTTCTACCGACTGGATTAGTCCTCAACAGAGGGATACCAGTATACATCGCTGTCTTTGCGTTTGCTCTCTTAACTTTGCCTTTACATTATTTTAGTTGTGATTAATATTCTGTGATTGTACTGCTAACATTTTTAATTAGCATTATTCCGCTGCCAACTCTATTCACCCCCCTCTAGAGTATTACGCTTTACTATTTTGTTCCTACAATTGGTATCAAAGCGGGTGTTACAGGTAAAGCAAAGGTAACAGTGCAATTATTTATTTTAATTAACTGTTATATAGATCACAGCACAACACATGGCAACTGTGAAATTCACAAGTGAAGGCCAGGCCACAAACAGACCCCCACTGTTTGATGGAACGAATTATACATATTGGAAAACACGGATGAGTTTCTTCTTGAAATCTCTTGATTTTGATTTATGGTCCATTGTTCTTTGATGGCTATCAAAAGCCACCTCGTATAAATATTGATGGAGTTTTAGTTGAAAAACTCCATAGCATATACAGAAGAAGAAAAAAAAAGGGCCAGTCTTGACGCACGTGCCATTAATGCTCTCTTTTGTGCTTTAGACAGAACTGAATTTAACAAGGTGTCTATCTGTACAACGGCTAATGAAGTATGGAAGCTACTCGAAGTCACACATGAAGGCACGACTCAAGTCAAGGAATCTAAAGTCAGCAGACTTACTCAAGAGTACGAGGCGTTCAAAATGAAGCCCAACGAAACAGTTACACAAATGTTCGAGAGGTTCTTGGATATTGTAAATCCTTTGTCATCCCTAGGTAAAGATTACAGTAACCATGAAAGATTCGCAAACTCCTGCGAGCTCTCACCAAGAACTAGATTCCAAAGGCTACTACAATCATTGAAGGGAACGACCTCACAACTATATCCCTCGAAGTACTCATGGGTAAGCTACTCACTCATGAACTGGAGCTACAAGATTTTGAAGAGCCTGTACCAAAGGAGAAGACTATCGCCCTCAAGGCTCAGCACAGAAAAGTTGCTGAAGATGACTCAGACAGCAGTGGATCTGACGCTGAAGATCAAGCACTCCTAGCAAGGAAGTTCAAAAGATTCATGAGACATGAGAAGAGAGTCAAAGAAAACAACAGCAACAACTAGTACCAAGAAGATGCTATCTGCTATGGTTATAAGAAGAAGGGACACATGAAGAAGGATTGTCCCACAAACTCATCATCAAGCAAGAAGAGCAACAGGTATAAAAAAGGAAACCTGAAGAGATCAACATCACGGAAATATGCCAACACCAACATATGGCATGAAAGTGAAGCCAGGGACTCAGAAGACGAACAATCAGAAGACGCTGCAAACGTATGCTTTATGGCATCCGATCAGGTACCTACTGAACCTGTAGTTGATACTTATGATGACTTCACCTTTGAACAATTAGGAGATGCCTTCAGTGACCTGATGACTGATTACAGGAAACTGCGTAGTAAGTATCAGACCTCTAAGAAGGTACTCAAAGAGTACAAAGGTGAAATAGGTAGACTTACCGACCTACTAGCTGAGGTTAGAAATAATGTTAGTGAGTCTGGTGAGCTTTCTTCAATAAAGCTCTTATTATACGAGACTACTAAGTCATCTGAAGAGAAAGACAAAATTATTGACCAACTCAAGGAAGAACTTTCTATAGAGAAGAAAAGTCTTCAATGTGCACAAATCAGAATGGAATCACTTACTTCTGATTATACTAAGTTGTATGACACTTCCAAAAGATTGGAAATTAGGTTAGGAAAACAGCCTGAGCCTGCTGCTTCCTACCCTAACACGTGTCACTTACCGAGAAATCAGAACATTCCCAAGCCAAACACTGTCAGACCTAACCCTATCAAACCTTTTCCCCAAAAGGTTAAGCCTAAACAAGATTATAGGTATGCTTTCTTCTATACTAGAAAACCCAAACCTACCAACCATGCACACCACTCAGCTTTCAACACTCGACATGCACAATATCATTATTGTGGCCTCATTGGTCATATATCATCTGCATGTAGAATAAGAAAGCTTGTAGATTTAAATGTTTATGCCTGGATACCTAAAGCTAACAATTCAGGACCCTACAAGAAATGGGTACCAAAGGTTACATCTGCAAACTGTTTTGTAGGTGGAACACCCTTCACATGCTAGAAGCAAATGGATCCTCGACAGCGGTTGCTCGTGGCATATGACCGGTGACGCAACCCTATTTGCAACACTGTCGAAGAAAAAGAAGGAAGGCTATGTCTCCTTCGGTAATAATTTGAAAGGGTACATTATTGGTATCGGTGATGTTGGTAAGTCTCCCTATCCTGTAATTAAGGATGTCTGTCTGGTTACCGCGTTGAAACATAACCTACTCAGCATAAGTCATCTAGCTGATCATGGTTATGGCATCAACTTTGGCAAAAACAAATGTACTATAGTTGATAGCTCAACTGGTAGTACTATCTTTGAAGGTATCAGGGAAGACAATATATGTTTTCTATTTGTTAGAAGAAACTAACATTTCAGGTAGATGCTTAATGGCCAAGAGTGATGAGAGTCATCTGTGGCATATGAGACTCGGTCACGCTAATATGGATACAATATCAAGATTATCCACAAAGAAGCTAGTACGCGATTTACCGGACATTACATTCAAGAAGGATTCGGTATGCAGTCAATGTGAAAGGAACAAAGCTACCAGATCCACTTTTAAGTCAGTAAACGCAGTATGTACTACTAGACCTCTACAATTGCTTCATATGGACTTATTTGGTCCTAGCAGAGTTGCTAGCCTCGGAGGTAAACTTTATGCTTTCGTAATTGTAGATGATTTCTCTAGATACACGTGGGTATATTTCTTGACACGCAAGAATGATGCATTATCCGAATTTGTCGCCTTTTGCAAGAAAGTTCAGAATGAAAAAGGTTACATGATCACTTGCATTAGAAGCGATCATGGTGGCGAATTCGAGAATGCTGATTTTGAGCAATTTTGTGACACACACAGTTTTATACACGAGTTCTCCTGCCCTAGGACTCCATAACAAAATGAAGTTGTGGAACGTAAGAACAGAACTCTAACCGAAATGGCCAGAGTGATGTTAAACCAGTTTAGTCTACCCAAATATTTCTGGGCTGAAGCTGTCAACACAGCTTGCTTTGTTCTCAATAGAGTTCTAATTCGACCCAAATCGAAGAAGACTCCATTTGAGTTATGGTTTGATAGAATTCCATCAGTTTTATACTTTAGAATTTTTGGTTATAAATGTTTTATTCTTAACACAAAAGACAATTTGGGAAAATTTGATGAAAAGGCCGATGAAGGTATATTTTTAGGTTATACGGCCAAGAGCAAAGGATACAGAGTCTTCAACAAATGTACCATGATCATCGAAGAGTCAATCAATGTCATTTTTGATGAATTGAATCAAATGACGATTGATGACAATGACGAAGATACATCTGTACCAAGCTCAACTCCAACTGATTCTCAACCAAGCTCTGCACTAGCTGAACCTCCTAGAGAAGATCCATGAACCAGCTACCTTCAGAATGAAGCGAAAATGTTGAAATTTATAGCTAATCATCCAAAGGATTTGGTAATTGGTGATATTACCAAGGGAGTAAGTACTCGTACATCCTGTAGAGATAATGTTTCTAGTGTTGCATTTATTTCACAGCTAGAACCCAAAACTATTGATGAAGCATGTAGTGATAGTTTTCGGATAGATGCTATGCAAGAGGAATTAAACCAATTTAAACGGAATCAAGTTTGGGAACTTGTTCCCAGGCCTGTTGATCATCCGGTCATTGGCACCCGTTGGGTATTCCGAAACAAACTGAATGAGAATGGTTTAGTGACTCGTAATAAGGCTCAACTCGTAGCTCAAGGATACAATCAAGAAGAAGGTATCGACTACGATGAGACTTATGCCCCAGTTGCGAGATTAGAATCCATTCGCATGTTATGTTCATTTGCATGTTTTCATGATTTTAAAACTTTTTCAAATGGATGTGAAGAGTGCTTTTTTAAATGGATTTATAAAAGAAGATGTTTTTGTAGCACAACCTCCAGGTTTTACGGATTTTAAAAACCCAGATCATGTTTTCAAGTTGAAGAAAGCTCTATACGGTTTAAAACAAGCCCCTCGTGCTTGGTATGATCGTCTAAGATCTTTTCTACTTGACAACGGTTTTTCAAAAGGGAAGGTTGACACTACACTGTTTATTAAATCTTTTAATGGCAAGCTGCTTTTAATTCAAATCTATGTTGATGATATTATATTTGGATCTACTGATGAATCTCTGTGTCAAGAATTTTCTAAGTGTATGCAGAATGAGTTTGAGATGAACATGATGGGAGAACTGAAATTCTTTCTCGGATTGCAAATCAAACAAACTGATAATGGGACATTCATAAATCAAGCCAAGTATACAAAAGACTTGCTAAGGAAGTTCGATCTGGACAATGTCAAACCTATTGGCACTCCAATGGCAACTTCAACAAAGCTTGATTCAGATGAACAAGGCAAGCCAGTCGACACACGTAAGTATCGAGGTATGATTGGTAGTTTACTTTATTTAACTTCTAGTCGTCCAGATATAATATTTAGTTTTTGTCTATGTGCATGTTTTCAAGCTAACCCAAAGGAATCACATCTGTTTGCAGTTAAGCGTATCTTTCGATACCTTAAAGGCACTTCTTCTGTTGGCTTGTGGTATCCCAAAACTAAGTCCTTTGACCTTATTGGTTATTCGGATGCAGATTTTGCTGGATGCAAAGTTGATAGAAAAAGTACAAGTGGCACATGTCATTTCCTAGGCAAAGCTTTAGTCTCTTGGTTTAGTAAAAAGCAAAATTCTGTAGCCCTATCAACAACAGAGGCTGAGTACATCGCTGTAGGACGTTGTTGCGCTCAGATTTTGTGGATAAAATAAACCCTAGAAGACTATGATTTATTTTACACACATATTCCCATTTTCTGTGATAACACGAGCACTATTAATTTGACTAAGAATCCAGTATGTCACTCTCGTACTAAACATATGGAGATTCGACATCATTTTCTTAGAGATCATCATCAAAATGGAGATATAAACCTTGTGTACATAGATACTGAAAATCAATTAACTGACATCTTCACTAAACCTCTAGCGGAAGATCGTTTCAATTTACGTCGAGAATTAGGAATTTTGGACGTCAATAATATTAATTAATTTTGTTTTATGATTATATATCATTATGCAAAAACTGTGTTAGAGACAAGCCAATAAAGAGTCTGTCTGTCACCACAACTACGGTTGAAGCGAAGTGGTACTTAAGAGTTCCCCGGTGAACCTCCGCCAGCTGGGACAGTACTCCTACAGCTAATCTGAGACAGTTGTTGTGTAACGACATTTAATTCATAAAATAATATTAATTATGTTAATTGAAGGCCAAAATAACTAATCTTTGAATTAAATATTTGACATGAGACAATGAAAAAGAATGGCATAAATCAACTTTGAAGAACCCTAGGCGAATTCGGCCAGAGCTCTGACCAAATTCGGCCCGAGTTCGGTTGAGGGTATCTGTGTATATATCCAGAACCCGAGAGCTACTTCTCTTTTATTGCTTCCAAAACCATTTCAAACAGCAGCAGCAGCCGACCCGAGCCATCAAACCCTAGTTCTTTACCAATCTTTTCCTTCCAATCTACTTGGTGAAATCTCTCCAAAATTTGGAATCGTGCGGAGATCGTCATTCTCTACAACATATCTTGATCTCGTGAGGTATAACTTCTTCTCTCTCCACCTTTCAATAGTGCATTTTTATTCCAATTTGCACATATGGCTCCTAAATTCAATCCATCTAAGAGGAAGAAGACGACCCCGAGTGAGGAAGGGTCATCTTCGCATCCACATACGGATTCACTCTTTTCGCCGGTCCAAACGAGCGATGGTGCGTTCGATGGGTTTTTCTTTCAAACCCTCGACCAAGCCCTACTGTGGTATGGTGATTTTTCTATGCGATCCATATGCACAGGCGCTCCAGTCAAATGGACTGTGTTTCCTGATCATCGTCATTTGTTTGAGGCATTAGGGTTACACTTATTTGTTAAAATATGCTTTCCTATAGCAACTAATGCCATTAGATTGTTCTATTGCAATCTCATATTAGACACTTTCGATGTGACCACACGTGTTGGAGGTATTGATATCAATTTCGATGATAGCCTCTTAGCGGAGATCCTTGGTATCCCGAACGAAGGTGAACCGCTAGTCGATATTACTGATTTTGACTTTCTCGAAGGCACGACATTCGCAAGTTTCAAAGCGGAACTCTGTGCACCTGATAGAGTATGCTCTGGAAAGTTCAAGGCTAACAACCTGAACTTGTTTAACTATGAATTGCATCGCATCATCTATTCCACTATTCTTCCTAAATCCACTTCAAAGGATGATGTGACTTTTCTTGAGCTGTCTGCCATGTATCACATTCTTAAGGGGATTCCATTTTCTGTCCCTAAGACCATGATTCAGATGATGGGTCGTTGTCGTGCAAGAGATAGAAATCTCTCTTACGCGATGATTCTCCCACGCATCTTTCAGCGCTTTGACATCGATCTGTCGACTTGTACTCAGGATCCTGAGCCCAAGTTTCTTCAGTTATCTCGTCGTAGCATGACTGCTATAGCTCCACCTACTGCTTCTCCTACTGCACCTCCTCCACCACCTCATCAGTATGCCATGACATTTGAGGGCATACATCAGCACTTATCTGCTTTGTACGTCTCGACGACGGACATGGCTCGCGAGCGTGAGTTCTACGACGTCACCCGTTATCAGGCGATGGCAAACTCCTTGGCTGATCTTCGTTTTGCTTAGACTGGTCATTTAGCCAGTTCCATCCCTCAAGATCCAGCTTTTTCGGGTTACCGCTGTGAGGATGAGGCTGTCCATGCCTACTTCCAGCCAGGTAATGCCTATGATTGGTATCGTGCACCTCGTGACTACGTTGGTGAGTTCTATGCTGGCGCCCCTACTCATCCTTCTGGCGCTGGTACTTCTGGTGCTGGTCCTTCAGGACATGCTGGTCGAGTTGACGTTGGTGATGACGAGGATAGTGATGAGGAGATGTGATTTGATTTTTTAGTGGCATTCTATTGTATACTTGGAAATGCTCCAACATTCCAAGTTTTTATCAGTATTTCTTTTTATCAGTACTTTTGATATTTATCAGCACTTTGTAGTATGCTTTCAATACTTTTATCTTTATGGACATGCTTATGGTGTTTCGTTTATGATATTTCAGTTTATTTCAGCACTTTGTTTTAGCACTATCTCTTTATACTGCTTCTTCATTACAAACTGCCTGTGAAATAGCATGCCTGAGATTTCTTTTATGTTTTTGAAACAATAGCATGCCTGTGATAATATTCTTTAGAGACAATACATGCCTGCAATGATATCTCTCTAATTTTTATGCCTTATCTCTTTTATATGTTTTCTCACTATTTGTTCCTTATGCATTAATTGCCGGAGAGCCTTCTGCATTAAATGCGGGGGAGCCTTCTCTTGTGCAATTATTTTGCTAAGTGACAAAGGGGAAGAAAATTAAAGATCTAACATTTTTTTTGAGATGTACAGGATATGAACAATTTCTACTTTTTGATATTTTGAACAAGCTTAGCTTAATGTTATATCATTCATAGTTTGTCAATTATCAAAATGGGGGAGATTGTTAGCCCATTGGTCATATGGTCAACCTGATTTTAATAATTGATCAAACTCTGTCTGGATATACGAAGCTAGTCAGGACATCTCAGATTCTTGGACATAATCAAGATTGTCTATCCACTCCATTCAAGACCGAAGATCTGTTTGCCTACTCGAGTCTGTAATTTTTTATGCAATGTATTTTTTATTTTATTGGAGTCTAGGAATATGTTGTACACCGAGTCGTACTGGCAAATAGGCTATCCCTAAATGAGTTCAAAATGTTTTTAAAATGACCTCTCAAAAAGGTTTACAAAAAGGTTTTCAAAAAGGTTTTCAAAAAGGTTTTCAAAAATCACCAAAAACATTTTCAAAAACCCTAACTAAACCCTGACTTAACCCTGACAGAACTCGGACCGAGTTCGGCCAGAGTTCGGCCAGAGTTCGGTTGGTGGCCGTTGTGATTTTGAATCTTTGGAACTTGGTCCTCCTGCAGTTGCGAATTTGACCGAGATTTACTCAAAGAGTTCTGCCCGAATTCTGCCCGAATTCTGACAGAAGTCTATCTTTGGAACTCCTATAAATAGAGAAGGATTTCGATCATTTCAATTCACTCATTCACTTTCAATCTTCTCTCTATCTAAAGCTTTCAGTCTTCCAAAGAGTTTTCTAGAGCTTTCAATTTCAGATCCCAAGCCAGTTACAATCCTCTAGTCAAATTGCCAGTACGGTACGGTCTAGAAGTTTCTGAGAGATTGTAATCAGAAGGCTTGATTGAAGAATACCTCTTCACATTTGAAGTTGGACGAGTTCTTCGTATCAAAGCTCGCGTTGTAGAAGTTGCAAGGACTTCGTAAGAAAACTTGCGGTTTTTCCAATAGTGGATTCAACTGGTAGCAAGAGTTCTACCGACTGGATTAGTCCTCAACAGAGGGATACCAGTATAAATTGCTGTCTTTGCGTTTGCTCTCTTAACTTTGCCTTTACATTATTTTAGTTGTGATTAATATTCTGTGATTGTGCAGCTAATTTTTAATTAGCATTATTCCGCTGCCAACTCTATTCACCCCCCCTCTAGAGTATTACGCTTTACTATTTCGTTCCTACAAAATGATCTCTTACACTCACCACTTCTTCGTAACGTCTATTGCGACAATTACGACATGGATACTTGATTTTGTTACCGTCCATAAACTGAGCTTTGCTCATGGCATACTTAAGAAACACTTCCACGCCTGCCTGAAAATCGTCACTCACACCTATTCTGCTCTCGTGTTGTGTTTGTACATCCATGTACGATCAACGAAATAACGATCCATCACAGATTAGATGTAAAAATCTGTATAGTAAGACAAACTAAACAGAATTAGTATAATCATGTAACTGGTGGATCCGCTAGTATTCTAGCTCGAGAAGAGAAAAAATAAATACAGTTGTTACTAATAGTTCGATACCGATAGTGCGATACCGATAACGATACCGATAGTGCGATATCGATACCGATACCGATAGTTCGATACCGATAGCATGGTTTAAAGTATCGGCCGATACCGATCAGATACGGCCGATACCGATACGGTTTGGCATGTTCCGATCCGATACCGACCGATACCAAATATTGACCGATACCGACTATGGGGGTCTTTGTTCCGGTCAATTCGGCAAAACCAATCGGTAAGGGTGACTACTATTCATATAATTTCAAAACTACTAAGAAATAACGCTAAAATACTTAAAATTATGCCTAAATGTATAAAATATATGTTTTTAAATATAAATAATTTATTAATAATTATTTGTTTTCCGATACCAAAGTCCGATACTCCGATACGAAACCGCCGATACTACCGATATCGCCGATACCAATACTCATAGGAATAGTCCGAAATCGATTCCGATACCGATTGTGAACCTTGACCGATAGCTACCGATACCGATACTGATAGTGCGATACCGATACCAAACTGAGTCAATCTATCTATTTCTAAATTGCAAGAGTCCACTTCTAGGATATGGGAGCTATATCCTAAATATCTAGTCTAAAATTAACTTGGTTAGGATACTAGAGTGTCCTATATATATCTAGCAAGCACTACCTTAGTCTAGTCACACTAGTATTAATTATCTATAATTCCTACCATTTCTACAATCACACATTACACCCCAAGCCGTCCTGCATGCTAATTATAATAGGCATATATATGTATATCACAGTTAGATGTATAGACCATGAACCCAAACACTGACTTATGCAGATGAAGAACTCGCACTGTCCTTGACACAGTGAACATATACACCATAAACCCAAACTCCATATTCACATTTACTAATCCAAACACCACCAAACTAATGGATAACACCCAATATGGATAACACATTATTTAGCCAATATGTAAACTCAGATGAATTTGATAAGCAAAGCCCTCCGCCGCCTCCGACCAAAGCCCGCCGCAACAAGCCCGCCGCCCAGCCCCCGACCAAAGCCCGCCGCCCCAAGCCCGCCGTCCAGGCCCCGACGCCCCCGCCCCAAGCCAGCCACCCAGCCCCCGACGCCCCTGCCCTAAGCCCGCCGCCCAGGCCCCGCCCCCGCCCCAAGCCAGCCGCCCAGCCCCCGATGCCCTCGCCCCAAGCCTGAATGTCCCCAAGCCCGCCGGCCCCGCTGCCCCTACGTCGACACCGCGACACAGAGAGAGAGAGAGAGAGAGAGAAAGAGGATTACCTTCGGAAGAGAGAGAGGAGAGGACGTCGTCACCATTCACCGAAGCCGCGCGAGAGAGAGAGACAGAGAGAGAGAGAGAAGAGAGATTGAATTTGGGGGAAATGCCAAAAGTTCTTCCCGTCTTTTCATTTAAGTCTGGAACTAAATTGTAGCGGCGGAATAGCGACTGCTAATAATCCGTCGCCATGTAGTCGCTATTATTGATTATCCTACTGAATATCCGTCGCTACGTAGTCGAAGATATGTCCCGCCAATTCTCTACACAATTTCCGCCAAATAATCAACTGTGTAGCGACGACGGAAACTCCGTCGCTATAAAACCGACACTCTAGTGACGGATGTGCGACCTTTCCTCCCCCTAAAATTAAAATAAAAATGACAAAGGCTGGTAGTCGGTAATCAGTCGCTGAGCGGCCACGAAACCGTCGCTAATTCCGACGGAATATTTTCATCGCTAATAGTCCGTCGCTAAATAAGCATATTTTGGTAGTGCCATCAATCGATCTCGAACAATGGGCTCAAAAGACGGACACCAGATAGAAGTTACGTTTCGAACAACGTGAACAACCTACTGAAGACGAAGTTGTCCAAGTTAATTTGGGAGATGAATCATCTCTTAAACCAATCTTTATCAGCAAAAGTCTGTCTGGTGAAGAACGACAATCTCTTATACAGCCTATAAGAGAATATATTGGCGTCTTTGCATGGAGCTATGAAGACATGCCAGGCTTGGACCCTAAAGTTGCTATATACCGCCTAAATATCTCGTCTAAAGCTAAGCCAGTGAAGCAGCAGCAACGGCGGTTCCGACCAGATATCTTGGAGGCCATCGAGAGTGAAGTCAAGAAGCTTATTTCAAGTGGGTTCATTTGCGAAGAACAGCACCCTGACTGGGTCGCTAACATTGTTTCAGTCATGAAAAAGAACGGTAAAGTTTGAGTCTATATCGATTATCGTGATTTAAACTCTGCATACCCAAAAGATGAGTTTCCTTTACCGAATCACCGACGTAATGATCGACAATACTTGCGGCTTCAAGCGGATATCCTTCATGGCTAGGTTTTCAGGCTATAACCAGATCAAGATGTTCCCGATAAGGAGAAAATATACATCTTTTCGAACACCGTTGGGGGTATACTGCTATACGGTGATGCCCTTCGGATTGAAAAATGCAGGGCGACATACCAGCGAGCTATGAACATAATTTTTTACGATCGTTTGCACAAAATAGTAGAATGCTACGTAGACGATATCGCAGTTAAAATTCGTCTCAAGGGCAACCAATTCCAAGATTTGAGAACGGTGTTCGAACTAATGCGTGCGTACCAACTCAAGATGAATCTAACCAAGTCTTTTCTGGGAGTCTCCAGCGGCAAGTTTCTTGGTTTTGTTATCACTTCAAAGGGCTATCCTCGATATGCGTCCTCCAAGAAATCTTAAAGAGCTATGCGGACTTCAAGGAAGGCTAGCCTACATCAGACGATTCATCTCAAATCTTTTTGGAAGGTGTCAACCGTTACTCAGCTCATGAAGAAAGAAGTATCTTTCATCTGGACTGAACAATGTCAATGCGTATTTGACGACATCAAGAAGTATCTCATAAGCCCTCCATTGTTGGTGGCTCCGATAATTGGAAAGCCTTTCTTGTTATATGTTCGCGCTATGGATCATTCCCTTGGTGCCCTATTAGCTCCGAAGAATGAAGATAGCCATGAACCGGCAATCTACTACTTAGTTGCAAGATGGTGGGTGCCAAGCACAGATACACATCTGTGGAAAAGGAATGTCTCGTACTGGTATTTGCTATCCAGAAGACACGTCACTATGTGTCTGGGCAGACTATCCACATCATATCTAAAGTCAATCCTCTCAGAATACTCATGACTAAACCAGGTTCTCTTAATTCCTATTTAGCTATATGGGCAATGTTGTTGACTCCATACGATATGATGTTCGTCCCTCAGAAGGCAGTAAAAGGCCAAGCATTAGCTGATTTCTTAGCAGCTCATCCGGTGCCAGAATCTTTCAAACTCTACGATGAATCCCGGATGAAGTAGTGTAGTCTAACACTACAACTGAGGAAATCCCTATTTGGCGAATGTTCTTTAACGGTGCATCAAGAACAGGACCTAAAGGAAATATTATGGTCGAAGTAGGCATCTTGCTGGTGTCACCCAACCATCTGGTTATACACCATGCATATTCTCTCGTGGAACCTTATACCAATAATGTGGCCGAATATAACACCCTACCGATCGGCCTTCAATTGGCAAAATAATTGGGAGTTGACTATCTAGAAGCTTACAACGATTCTAAGCTAATAGTTAGTCAGGTCTGAGGGGATTATGAAGTTCATCACGAAGATCTCATCCCATATCACAAATCGACAATCGAATTGGCTTCTACTTTCGTTGGATTCTTCATCGAGCACGTGCCTCGATTATAGAATATAGAAGCAAATGCTTTAGCTGGTCTTGCTGCTTCCCTGACCGTTCCTGTCAACACTCAGCATTCGATTACAGTATCTGGTAGAGATTTATTCTATGTAAAAAATGTCTTGCATATTCATCACAGTTACGCAATAGAAACAAACGTCGACGTTAAAGACTGGAGATTTCCTTTCTTAGACTAAGTTGTCTACAAAATCCTGCCTGAGGACCCAAAGGAAGCAGTGTCTGTCCAAAGGTGATCCCTCTGATTTTACTATGATACAGCTACCAAAATGCTGTACCGACGCTCTTACGATGGGCTACTGTTACGATGTTTATCAGACACAAAAGCCAAATATGCACTCCATGAGGCTCATGACCAAATTTACGGTACACATCAACCAGGCCCCAAATTACAAGATCGCCTCAGACGAATGTGGTATTATTGGCCCACAATGATAGCGGATGCTGTTAAATATGCAAAGAAGTGTAGGGCTTGTCAGTTCCACGTCAATTTCATTCATTAACCTTCGGAGTTTCTACACCCGACGGCGACATCTTGGCCTTTTGAAGCCTATGGTATGGATGTTATCGGCCCAATCAGTCTGCCATCCTCCAGAGGACATCGGTTTATCCTAGCTATAACCGATTACTTCTCCAAATGGGCAAAAGATATACCGTTCATCGAAGTAAAGACATCAAACATGATCAGTTTCGTCAAACATTACGTTATCTACCGCTTCAGCCTACCTCGTAGGATCATCCATGATAATGGTCCATAATTTACGAGCCATGCATTCTATCGATTTTGCGATAAGAATCAAATTCAGAATGTAACCTCTACTGCTGACAATCCAGTAGCTAATGGATTAGCAGAAGCCTTCAATAAGACTATCATCAAACTTCTCAAGAAGTTCGTGTCTTCAAACAAGCGTGATTGGAATGAGAAGCTCGGCGAATATCTTTGGGCCTATCGTACAACGGCCCGAACTCCAATAGGCAGTACGCCGTTCTCTCTGGTTTATGGGAGTAAAGCAGTTCTTTTCCTAGAAATCCAGATTCCCACTCTCGAGTAGCCTTAGCTAGTGAGTTTACTGCCGAAGAAAGTTACCGTCTACGACTACAAGAGCTGAGCGTATTAAGCTATACCAAGCACGCCTTTCTAGAGCCTTTAATAAAAAGGTGAAGGAAAGAATCTTTCAAGTTGAAGATCTGGTCTTAGCAGTGAGAACAATGGTCATGACGTACAAGACAAAAAGAAAATTCCAGCCTAAATGGGAAGGTCCTTTCGTTGTAGAATTAGTGTATTCTAACGATGCGTATCGACTAACTAAGCCTGATGGTGACTTGCTTATGATGCTGATCAATGACAAGTTCCTAAAGAAATATTATGTGTAACCTTTATGTACAACGTTCACATATATCCTGTTTTAATCATGTAAATGTACAGTGCAATGTTTATGTGATTCGAAAAATCATCTTTCTATTATTCGTATTTCAAGAGTCTTGAATACGCCATGGATAATAGGTCCTCTAAAAAAGATTCTCCAGGAGTTATTTTTGTTTTGAACTCTGCCCAAACTTGGTCTCATGAAAATAATCACGTCTATATTACCTCTGAACTATTTTTCGATAATTATTTCCCCAATGAGATAATTAAGAAATGTTTTGCCACGTCCATATAACCTCTGAGCAAAACATTCGTCAAAGATAATCACGTTTATATTAACTCTGAATTATCTATCCTACATAATGTTATATATCGTCCACGTCCATATTATCTCTGGTCAGATATATAACATCCTCTGCTATAGCGTCCTCATTACGTCTACAAGCAGTTTCTTTCAACTTATTACCTATGTTCGAGAATCTTGAACATAATACAGATAATAAGTCCACATCAAATTTTCCAGCAGAATACCTACCAGAAATATCTCTTCGTCAAACATAATTACGTCCATATGACCTCTGAATTATTTACTGACTCCTATTTAAATGTTATATACCGGTCCACGTCCATATTACCTCTGGTCGAGGTATAAAACATTTTATGCTATTACGTCCACATTATCTCTATTAGCAGCGACTTTCAACTTATTACCTACATTCAAGAACCTTGAATATAAAACGGGTAATGAGTCCACATCCAATTCTCCAACGGAATACCCACCAGAAATATCCTTACTACGTCCACATTACTTCTAGTTCTGATATTTTACAAACTTCATTCATGAATTTTGAAAGCCAAACGATTCTTTATTAAAAACATCTATTAAAGACAGAGAAAAGAAAAAGATACAAGAGTCTTGACAGCTAATTGAGCCTATTACAAAGAAGATCTAAGGGATACACAATCGATTGATGCTATCGCTTAGAGCCGCAATCTCGGTCTCAGACTTGGTAGTAGCACGACGACGCGCTTCTTCCTGTAGGACAGCTTCATCTTGGAAGGGGATCAGTTTCACGTGCTCTCCTCCAACTTTACCAGCTGTTCTTTTAATTGGTCTAAAGTTGTGGCAATCACGACAGGCTGAACCGAATAATCCTCTTGTTCAGACACAACTATCCTCAAGTTGGCCTCCAGTTGGGCAATCATTTTGGATCTGCATGATGTGATTATTTTCTCAGTGATTTGGGTAGCCAGCTTATTCTTCGAAGCAATACGAGCCTCACTCGCGGTGTTGAACTGCTCATGTTGATCAGCCAATTCGCTGATCTCTTGAGCAAGGGCGTCCTTTCTTGTAACCACCACTTTTCTAAATGAGAGTAATTTTGAAATTTTGTAAAAAATTATCATTTAATATTAAATAATAATTTATGGTGAATTTTAATTAATTTAAAACTATTTAAATTGATGTATTGTGATTTTGATGTTTTGATAGTGTAACCTTAGAACTGTTTAGCCTAGAGACTAACCATGACCTTGAGGCCTAACCCATATGATTAGATTAGAATTACCACTTTTTAGGCTAAGAATATTTTGGACATTTTTTATATTTTAATATTTTAGGAATTTTTATATTTTAATATTGATTTTATGGGATTTGTTAAGTCGAGTTCGATTTTTATCTCGTTCCGACTTGTGTTAGTGACCCGAGTAGCTTAGACTCTAGATGGGATCCCAAGATTAGTTAGTCATGGCCCACAAACCCCACTAATTATGTTAGTAAGTTTAGACTAATCTCACTTGTTAGATTTGTTAAGTTAGAGGCTTAAACTTAACCCTTTTGATCCCAAACTTGAACCTAACTTAAAATTAACCAAGAGGGATTAGTAGGGGCCTTATTGGGCTTTCCTCCAAGGCCCAAATAGGGCAATGATGGCAGCCACTATAGGTAGGTTAGTCTCCCTTCCTTTTATTTCATTCCATCTTGCCTTTTTTTCCCCAAATTTGTTCTTCCCCAAACTTGAGAGCTTCCCTCTTGATTTTGATCTCCAAATCCCTCTATTCTTCTTACAGTCTTCCATTATTTCTTCTCATTCAACCAAGGAGGAGGTGCTAGCAAGAATTCGGAGCAAGGAACAAGGAAGGGTGTCTATTTTGCAAGAGCTTTCGTGTCGAAACCGTGTCCTTTGAGTGTATCATTGGGATCCCACTTCCAATAGGTATAACCATCTCTCTATTTCAATTTCTCTTGCATTTTAGTTAGATTTGAATCCATAGGATCTACCCCATGCATGTATAACCATTAGATTTTAATTTGAGGCTCTTTGGAGTCCTCTTTAGGAAGTTTGAATAGGTTTGGTATCGTACTTGTGGAGTTTCCAATATAGGATACTCCATGTATTTGTGTTTATACAAATAGACTATTTTGTGATTTAATTTTAGTTTTAGGATGGTTAAATAGTGGACTAATCTTAGTTAGGATGGTTAGAATGAGTTTCATTTGGATAGCAATGTTGGTATCCAAGTATCTTGGCCTACATGTGTTTCTTTTGTCCAAACAACCCAAATTCGTCATAATATTCATCCACATTTTTAGTAGCCACAGCAACTTAGAAATGTCATAACTTTTAGCTTAGAACTCCGATTAATCTCCTTTTTTTTAAAAGAACCGTACGAAGTTAGCTTTCCAAATATATATATTAATAGGTCAAATTCATTTTAAACTTTATGTAGAACTGTTTGAGTGTCAGCTGTACGAAATACGAATGCGTTTTGGTATTTTTGCGATTTGGGAGCTTCGGATACGAAAATACGATCCGTTTGAAGTTTCTGAAAGCTAATATGAAGGGCTACAACATTTAATCTTAGAATTTAGTGAAGGCCCAATTGGTACAGTATTGTTTTAAATAGAAGAGTGACTATACGACATAGGCTTTTTGTGTAACCTATGAGCCTATATAGTATGGATATTAATGAATGTAGGTATCATAGGTTGTTGAGTATATGTATATAGTACATATATATATTATTGTTGTCACGACCTGCACCCCACTGTGAGGGTACGAAACGTAACAACGCCAGCCTACCCGCAGTGTCAGCGGTAGAACGTTGTCCTAGGTCAATCATCTAACAACATAAAGGTACTGTACAGTATATATACTCTAATGGAGGACATAACCGAACAGTCTCAATCACATCTAAGGCAGATACAGAATAGTAAGGTAGATAGAAGATCAAAAGCACAATTTAATACAAATAAGAGGGAGAAAATCTAAGTGTCTAAGATAACAACTCAAGAACATCCAGCTCAATACAAGTCTCTAAATATAACAACATCTCAGAAGAATAACAAAATCAAATAACAAAGCTGAAAGAAAACTAAAGCCTAGCTATCTAGCCTAGACTCTGGGAGTAGCATCCTGTACTGCAGCTGGATCCTCCAGAGGAACCAGGTCGCAGGTTGTCTAATCTGCTCTAATAGGTGGTACATAGGGCCTCCTCCTCATCCTCTGTAATATTTTCAACAGGTCCAGTCAGGACAGGAGCGAGTACAGTACATCTCAACATATCATAGTAGGTTAGAAAATATAATCATGCAGTAAAGTAAGATACATGAACTGAAGAAAAATAGTATGTAAACAGAGAGAACTGTAATAGAAATATCTACTATACATAGAGAGCTAGTAGTGACTAGTGAGTCAGAGTAAAATATAAACATGTGAATGGCATAGGAGATTCATGACTACACTAAGAGAGTGATTCATGACTACAGCTACTAGGATAATATTCACATGTCAATTTCTACTCCCCATCCCCAATCGATACACAAGGATCTGTTCAAGTTATGTTAAGATTCATGAAACTTCACATGGCTCATAAAATGAGTGATACGTAAGGTGATTATGATGGCTCTGTGAAATGAGAGTACATGTGTCACAAGCGATTCGTGAATCAGAGAAGCATAGATACGTGATGATTGTGAAACGCACAAAACATGCAGTATCCGATGCTCCCGAGGGGGATAACATCTCATGAAAAGATCCATATAGTACCAATCCGTGTGACCAACGTGACATATCAAGTAAAGTAATTTAAAGCAGAAAATAATTCTAAACAGGATATAAATGATCATAGAATGTACTCGCCTGGTATCTGAGTGTCCGAGATAAAAATACTCCGATGAGTGGTGTCTGGCTCCTATAGAACAGTACAAGTCACAACAAGTCTAAAATAAGGAAATAGACTGCTACAATGCATCTACATGATGTTTGGGTCAATCTAGCTAAAGTCAACCTTTGGTCAACTCTAGTCAACTTAGAAGTCAAACTAGGTCAACTAAGTCAAACCTAAGTCAAACAAGTCTCACTAGGCCTAACTAGTCTATCCTAGCAAGCCCACATCAAATCTAGACTATACAAGTCGACTACACATGTAACTGGCATTCAAATCCATACCCATAGGCTATGAGTCCTAGGCTATAGGCTATATTACCTATATACCCACCCACATATCACATATACACATATCAACGTATATCACATATAGCTTTACCTTACACATTGGAATTCCCATTACCCTACACTATCATTTACACATTCACATTGGGTTAGACATTTAGATACATACCTATAGATATATACACATAGCTATATATATATATACATAGAGGGGGTGACATAACATGGCAATGTCGGTGCATATATAAGAGTGTGTGTATATGTGTAGTGTTGTGAGGGTGTGGCATGGTACATGGGTTATAGGCTATTGTATTTTAGTTTACATGAGATTGTGTGTGTAGGAGATGTGATAGGGTGTTGATTGTGTTTAGGCTTGTGTAGTATGACAGGAAGTAGGATTGTGTGTGTTTGTCAATAAGTCACATGTGACAGGGGTTTTAAAGAAGGTGGTGTGTGTGTGACTATTTGTGTACAAGCAATGAGGCATGTGCCAATACCTTGGCATCCCCAATCCATTACCTATACCCATCTATATAAGCCATGTGTATATTTCTAAATATAAAATCCTCTATTCCCTTATACACCTTAGTCCTACATATATAGGGTATGCTTTCCCTATATTCAAACCTATCCATTGCCATCCAATCACTAGCAACCACCATACTAATTGCCAAGTCTACTGATCAATGCCAAACCTTGCCTAGCCAGGCCTTGGCAGGGCCAAACAGAGCCAGGCCTTCCATCTAGCAAGCCAAGGCAAGGTCAGGCCAAGGCAAGGCAAAACATTGCTCCTGGACTGCTACTGCTGATGGAAAACATGCATCAATGCTCAAAACAGTGAGCCAACAACAAAACAGGTCCAGACCATTCAATGGCCAGACCCCTACCTGCTATCCAGTCACTCAAGACTCCCTACTGCTATGCCTAACCCTCACTCCTCACTATACATACACGAAATCTATATATAACATACATATAGACAAATATATAAATTCAGATATATATAACTCTACCTATATATATCTAAACCTATGAACTAGAACAAATTGAAAACTGACACATACAAATAGACATTCAAACCCAATAATTTCAGTCTAGGATCTCAGTTTTTATCACAGGTAAATCTCAGGTACATCAGTTCTCAGGAAAAGTGTACTGTATAGTGACTTAATTCTCAGATTTCTCAGTTTACAACCAATCTCAGTTTTTCTCTAAACTCAGATTTCTGTATAAACCATTCCAGTTTTCAAATCTAGTATCCCAAGTATCAATTCACAGTCCAATCAACCCACATTTCATTTCTACATGTTCCATTTAAATCTCAGTGTATGTTATTAATTGAATTCAAAACAAATACCTCTAAACATTGAATATCATAATCAAAATTATACCCAATTCGAAATATCAGTTCATATCACCAATCCAACTGATTTCGAAAATCCTCATTCTTGTTAACATCAAACCAATCATGAATCAATCTTGACAGTGAACTAACGTGCAGGCAGCCTCGTGCACGTGTGAGTCGGTCTAGGACACGACATACGACACAAGACACCACGTGGTCGTGTCAAGGCGTTCGCCAGGTATAGGGCTTAGTGTCTGACACCCTGACACACAACCACAACGTGTCCAGAAGCGACACGAACCCCGTGTCAGTGAGCCCTGTGCGCGTGTAACAGTGTAGTAAAAAATCCATGCACTCACGATTTCTCACTCGACACGACAAGACTTGACATGAAACTTTGGGGCAGCCTTGTCAGATATTGCCCCTAACCCCGTGTCAAGTTTATGTGTCCACGTATCCTGTGTCGAGAGAAAATGAGCCCGTGATGCAGGACACGGCCTACGGGCCCGTGCTGCGTGTCCACGCGCAAAAATAGAACACAAACGGACACAAAACACTAGGACACCTTCACAAATATTGACACACATCAAGATCTACAAATCCATGTAATTATATTTCAAAAATACGAAAATTTATTCCTATGTGGCATTTCTACAAACACCTAGTATACCTATCATGATACGTGTCCGATACGGACACGAAATGGACACAAATTGTGCCCAAATTTCGGAGACAGCTAGGAAACCCTAAAACCTAACCTTATATGCAAAGAAATCAGGAAAAACTATGAGTTTAGATAATTTACCTATTGAGTATCAAAACTCAAGAAAAGCTTCAAAGAGGGGATTCTAAATGGCAACTCCAAATCTCCAAATTGCATGCAAACTGAGGTGCTCCTCCAAAATCAGTATATAAACATAAATTAGATCCTATTGCAAAAGACTAGGACTACAAAGGAGCTAAAATGAATTAATTAGGAATTTCTAAGGTTGGGGATTTACCTCCTTCTAAACTTGAGATCTATTTCCAAGAGAGGCTAACCCTAAATGAATGAGGCATTAAATAGGGGTGGGAATCCCTAGGTTGGCTGCCATGGGTGGGTTTAATTTGGTTTTGGGCCTAAGTCATGGGCCTATGGCTTAAACACTAGGCTTTAAAATTGATAAATCATAAGTCATTGACTTAAGCCATAAGTCATGAACTAATTTCTCTTAAGTAATACTTCCTACCTTAAAACTAATTCCTAATGACTAAAAGTAGGTTAACTAGAGTTAGACTAGGGTCACCAACTAGGGTTAGTTCTAGGTTAGTCAACAAGTCTCAACTAGTCATGACTAACACAACACATAGCAATATTTAATTAATATTAAATTCACACAAATTCCCATAAATCATAATAAATTCAAATAAATAAAATAACCAAAATACCCTCTAGGCTAAAATGTACTAGTCAAACATCCTAATCACATGGCTAGGCTCTAAGGTTACACTAGTCAACACCAAAATCATAAGTCATGATTTAAATAGTTTTAAAATGATTAAAATTTACTAAAAATTATATTAAAATTTTAAATACCATAATTAAATAAATTAAAATACAAAATTTCAAAATAACCCTTATTTCAGAAACTGGGTGTTACAAGTCTACCCACCTTAGAAAAATTTCGTTCTCGAAATTAAAATGGTAGTAGTCTTCTAGGTCAAACACCCCACAATCAAAGTCTCAAACATACCGTCAGATAATCATATGCGTCTGTCCAAAATCATGATACTCAGAATCTTCGTCATACTAGTGAGCAAGGCTACGATAATCACAGAGTCCTTGACTAAGGTACATACCTCTAGAATTATGGTATTTAAAATTTTTGCATTGTCGCATGCTTGGCAGCGAAAACCTTAAATTCCCACACCCGAGAAATACATCCAAAATCTGACTATGTCCTCACAATGCCAACTATTATGACTACGGAAGACTCTAGATTCCATAACTTAGGCGACCTAGCCCATACAACTTATCTCAGAAGAAAAACTAAATCGAAAAGAAATGCCAGATCAAAACTTATCAACAGATAAGGAAGCAGATAAGAACAGATAGAATTGAATTTCAAGATAGATATAATGAGGCAAGGTGGAAATGGAATCGAAAAGAACAGAACCTGCAAGCACCTCTCCCACTGCCTGAGCATCCTCGACTGTCATGGCGTAAGCTCGCCCCTCCTGGCCTCCTATAGCCTGATGTTGATACTGCACAAATCTCTGGCTGCGTCGTTAACGGTCCCCGTGCTGACCTACCGGAGCCTTGGCTCCTCCTTCTGGTGCTGTGCCTATGTACTGGAAACACTCCCTCAGCTGGTGGTCTGCTGCTCCACATAGTAGGCACCTGCCCAGCCTCCTCCTGCACTCACCCCATCCATGCCCCGGCTTCTTGCAATAGGGGCAACTGACTGCCTGCTGTCTGGGTGCCTGATGCTGTCTGGGCTGCTGATGGCCGTGACCCTGGAACTGCTGCTGAAACTGATGATGAACGTGCGGCCTCTTGGCCGGTCCTCCACTACTGCTGCCTCCCTGGGAGTCTCGACCCCTCTTGAGCCTAAGCTCAAGATCATCCTTTGCAGCTAAAGCATCCACCAAGAACTCCTCAAATATAGCGCTGCGGGCATTCTTGGTGTAGGACTTGACCTCCTTTACCAAGCCCTTCCGGAACCTCCGGGCCTTCGTCGTCTCTGATAAGTCCTCCATAAATCTGCTCAGGCGGCAGAACTCTCCTGCGTACTCCTCCACGGACTGGTTCCCCTGGACTAGGGCCTCGAACTGGGTCTCGAGGGCTCCCAGCGCTGCGTCTGGAAAAAACTTCTCCTTGAACAGCTTCTTGAATGTTGCCCAAGTCTGTCCTGCTGTACTGACCCTCGGGTCGGTCTGGTACCATGTACGGGCCAGATCCTGCATCATGCTGGCCGCTGCCTCTATCTGGAGCCTCATCGGAATCTCGGCCAACCTGAAAATCTCCTCCATATGCTCGATCTACTCATCGGCATACAAGATCCCCTCTGTCCCTCGGAAATCTTTCGGGTACATCTTCTAGAAATCTTGGATGCCCTTCTCTCGTGGCTGGTACGACTGTAGGGCTGCTGCTAGCTGAGCTATGACTCTCTCCACTGCGGTCACTGCCAGCTCAATGCCTCGAGTGAGCTCTGCCGTGTGCCTCTGCTGCTGGGTCTGCTGACCCTCCATGTACTAACTGAAAAAGGCTAGCAGCTGCACTGCGTCCACTGTCCCTGGAGGTGGCTGCTGGTAAGGACCCTCGGGGAGAATTGGGTCCTGTCTCCGAGTCGGTGGAGGCATACCCTGCTGCTGTTGCTGGAGCCTCAATACGAACAGAGGTGGCAAGGGCTGCAGTCTTCTGTCTCTGCTGAACTGGCTGAGTGGTAGCAGATCCCTCTATAGCATCTCCATGAATGGTACACTGCTGACGAGTCTCTACCATCCTGAAGATAGACCAACAAGAGTATCAATTTCTGAGAAAGAAGCGATATAACAAAGGCGGACAATTTAAATTCAAAGGATCAGCTGACAATAAGGATTTAGATGGCAATAAAAGAATTTTTCCTAATGTGATTGAGTACCTTAAAAATTAATGTCCTATATCCTACTGCAGGCTGTAGTGATACTCTAGGTCGAATACCACTACACTTCTAATCTAGACCTGCATGGGCTACCACTAAAAACGTGTCACAACCTGCACACACTGTGAGGGTACGAAAACATAACAACGCCCAGCCTACGCCGCAGTGTCGGCGGTAGAACGCTGTCCTAGGTCAATCATCTAACAATATAAAGGTACATGTACAGTATATATACTCCTAATGGAGGTGACATAACCGAACAGTCTCAATCACATCTAAGGCAGATACAGAATAGTAAAGGTAGATAGAGAGATCAAAAGCACAATTTAATACAAATAAGAGGGAGAAAATCTAAGTGTCTAAGATAACAACTCAAGAACATCCAGCTCAATACAAGTCTCTAATATAACAACATCTCAGAAGAACAACTGAAAATTAAATAACAAAGCTGAAAGAAAACTAAAGCCTAGCTATCTAGCCTAGACTCGGGAGTAGCATCCTGTACTGCAGCTGGATCATCCAGAGGAACCAGGTCGCAGGTGTCGTCTAATCCTGCTCCGTAATAGGTGGTACATAGGGCCTCTCCTCATCCTCTGTAATATTTTCAACAGGTCCAGTCAGGACAGGAGCGAGTACAGTACATCTCAACAGATCATAGCAGGTTAGAAAATATAATCATGCAGTAAAGTAAGATACATGAACTGAAGAAAAATAGTATGTAAATAGAGAAAGAACTGTAATAGAAATATCTACTATACATAGAGAGCTAGTAGTGACTAGTGAGTCAGAGTAAAATATAACATGTGTATGGCATAGGAGATTCATGACTACAGCTAAGAGAGTGATTCATGACTACAGCTACTGGGATAATATTCACATGTCTATTTCTACTCCATCCCCAATCGATACAAGAATCTGTTCAAGTTATGTTAAGATTCGTAAAAGTTCACATGGCTCATAAAATGAGTGATACGTGAAGGTGATTCATGATGGCTCTGTGAACATGAGAGTACATGTGTCACAAGCGATTCGTGAATCAGAGGAAGCATAGAGATACGTGATGATTCGTGAAACGCACAAAACACAGTATCCGATGCTCCCGAGGGGGATAACATCTCATGAAAAGATCCATATAGTACTAATCTGTGTGACCAACGTGACAGTATCAAGTAAAGTAATTTAAAGCAGAAAAATAATTCTAAACAGGATATGAAATGAGATAGAATGTACTCGCCTGGTATCTGAGTATCCGAGAAAAATACTGTCCGAGGAGTGGTGTCTGGCTCCTATAGAACAGTACAAGTCACAACAAGTCTAAAATAAGGAAATAGACTGCTACAATGCTACATGATGTTTGGAGTCAATCTAGGCTAAAGTCAACCTTTGGTCAACTCTAGTCAACCCTAGAAGTCAAACTAGGTC
This sequence comes from Iris pallida, assembly GCA_029216955.1. NCBI lineage: Eukaryota > Viridiplantae > Streptophyta > Magnoliopsida > Asparagales > Iridaceae > Iris > Iris pallida. The sequence goes on along the minus strand of JANAVB010024068.1, from coordinate 8,557 downwards.
AACTAAGTCAAACCTAAGTCAAATAAGTCTCACTAGGCCTAACTAGTCTATCCTAGCAAGCCCACATCAAATCTAGACTATACAAGTCAACTACACATGTAACTGGCATTCAAACCCATACCCATAGGCTATGAGTCCTAGGCTATAGGCTATATTACCTATATACCCACCCACATATCACATATACACATATCAACATGTATATCACATATAGCTTTACCTTACACATTGGAATTCCCATTACACCCTACACTATCATTTACACATTTACATTGGGTTAGACATTTAGATACATACCTATAGATATACATACACATATAGCTATATATTATATATACATAAAGAGGGGGTGACATAACATGGCAATGGGTGCATATAAAGAGTGTGTGTATATGTGTAGTGTTGTGAGGGTGTGGCATGGTACATGGGCTATAGGCTATTGTATTTTAGTTTACATGAGATTGGTGTGTGTGTAGGAGATGTGATAGGGTGTTGATTGTGTTTAGGCTTGTGTAGTATGACAGGAAGTAGGATTGTGTGTGTGTGTCAATAAGTCACATGTGACAGGGGTTTTAAAGAAGGTGGTGTGTGTGTGTGACTATTGTGTACAAGCAATGAGGCATGTGCCAATACCTTGGCATCCCACAATCCATTACCTATACCCATCTATATATAAGCCATGTGTATTTCTAAATATAAAATCCTCTATTCCCTTATACACCTTAGTCCTACATATATAGGGTATGCTTTCCCTATATTCAAACCTATCCATTGCCATCCAATCACTAGCAACCACCATACTAATTGCCAAGTCTACTGACCAATGCCAAACCATGCCTAGCCAGGCCTTGACAGGCCAAACAGAGCCAGGCCTTCCATCTAGCAAGCCAAGGCAAGGTCGGCCAAGGCAAGGCAAAACATTGCTCCTGGACTGCTACTCCTGATGGAAAACATGTATCAACGCTCAAAACAGTGAGCCAACAACAAAACAGGTCCAGACCATTCAAGCCAGACCCCTACCTGCTATCCAGTCACTCATGACTCCCTACTGCTATGCCTAACCCTTACTTCTCAATACATACACGAAATCTATACATGACAAACATATAGACATAAATATAAATTTAGATATATATAACTCTACCTATATATATATAAACCTATGAACTAGAACAAATTGAAAACTGACACATACAAATAGACATTCAAACCCAATGATTTCAGTCTAGGATCTCAGTTTTTGATCATAGGTAAATCTCAGGTACATCAGTTCTCAGGAAAAGTGTACTGTACAGTGACTTAATTCTCAGATTTCTCAGTTTACAACCAATCTCAGTTTTTCTCTAAACTCAGATTTCTGTATAAACCATTCTCAGTTTTCAAATCCAGTATCCCAAGTATCAATTCACAGTCCAATCAACCACATTTCATTTCTACATGTTCCATTTAAATCTCAGTGTATGTTATTAATTGAATTCAAAACAAATACCTCTAAACATTGAATATCATAATCAAAATTATACCCAATTCGAAATATCAGTTCATATCACCAATCCAACTGATTTCGAAAATCCCCATTCTTGTTAACATCAAACCAATCATGAATCAATCTTGACAGTGAACAAAAACATGTGTAAATGAATTTATCATGGCAAATTAATTATTAACTAACAGTAAAATATATAATTTTAAACTAAGGATTCATGAGTATCAGTGAACTTCACAGTTCACTGTTAACTCCTAAATTTCGAAACCCAAATCAATTGAAAACCCAAACTAATTCAAAACAGAGATGAGCAATTATATACTCGTGTCAGAGGGGTTGTTCTGTGTCCAAAAACTGGACACGAACGTGTCCTAACAGAAAGAACACACACACAGACACTAACGTGCAGGCAGCCTCGTGCACGTGTGTGAGTCGGGCTAGGACACGACACACGACACAAGACTACGTGGTGTGTCTAGGGGTTTGCCAGGTATAGGGCTTCGTGTCTGATACCCTGACACACGACCACAACGTGTCCAGAAGCGACACGAACCCCGTGTCAGTGAGCCCTGTGAGCGTGTAACAGTGTAGTGAAAAATCCGTGCACTCACGACTTTTACTCGACACGACACGACTTGACACAAAACTTTGGGGCAGCCTTGTCAGACATTGCCCCTACCCCCATGTCAAGTTTTACGTGTCCACGTGTCCTGTGTCGAGAGAAAATGAGCTCGTGTTGTAGGACACGGCCTACGGGCCCGTACTGCGTGTCCACACGCAAAAATAGACAAAACAGACACAAAACACTAGGACACCTTCACAAATATTGACACACACATCAAGATCTACAAATCCATGAAATTACATTTCAAAAATACGAAAATTTATTCCTATGTGGCATTTCTACAAACACCTAGTATACCTATCATGATACTTGTCCGATACGGACACGAAATAGACACAAATATGCCCAAATTTTGGGGACAGCTAGAAACCCTAAAACCTAACCTTATATGCAAAGAAATCAGGAAAAACTATGAGTTTAGATAATTTACCTATTGAGTATCAAAACTCAAGAAAAGCTTCAAAGAGGGGATTCCAAATGGCAACTCCAAATCTCCAAATTGCATGCAAACTGAGGTGCTCCTCCAAAATTAGTATATAAACATAAATTAGATCCTATTGCAAAAGACTAGGACTAAAAAGGAGCTAAAATGAATTAATTAGGAATTTCTAAGGTTGGGGATTTACCTCCTTCTAAACTTGAGATCTATTTCCAAGAGAGGCTAACCCTAAATGAAGGAGGCATTAAATAGGGGTGGGAATCCCTAGGTTGGCCGCCATGGGTGGGTTTGATTTGGTTTTGGGCCTATGGCTTAAACACTAGGCTTTAAAATTGATAAATCATAAGTCATTGACTTAAGCCATAAGTCATGAACTAATTTCTCTTAAGTAATACTTCATATCTTAAAACTAATTCCTAATGACTAAAAGTAGGTTAACTAGAGTTAGACTAGGGTCACCAACTAGGGTTAGTTCTAGGTTAGTCTACAAGTCTCAACTAGTCATGACTAACACAACACATAGCAATATTTAATTAATATTAAATTCACACAAATTCCTATAAATCATAATAAATTCAAATAAATACTAAAATAACCAAAATATCCTCTAGGCTAAAATGTTCTAGTCAAACATCCTAATCACATGGCTAGGCTCTAAGGTTACACTAGTCAACACCAAAATCATAAGTCATGATTTAAATAGTTTTAAAATGATTAAAATTTACTAAAAATTATATTAAAATTTTAAATACCATAATTAAATAAATTAAATACAAAATTTTAAACCCTTATTTAGAAACTGGGTGTTACAATTGTTAGGTAATATTTGTTAGTATGAGTGTTAGTTAGATAGTAGAGGTTAATGTTGTAATAGTATTGATATGTTGTTAGATAGTTTGATGTTAGATATCTAGTATGTTAGATATTGATATGTTAGTAGGTTATGTTAGTTCTAGATATTTTATGTTAGCAAGTTAGTCTCTATAGGTTATATGTTAGATATTTGTTAAGATGTTATGTTAGTACATTAGATAGTTAGTTAAATAGATATTTGAAGGGTATCTTGGTACCTCATGATACCAAGTTAGTATCTTAAGGTAAATATGAATTACCTTTACATTCAAGGTAAATGATTAGTTTACCTTATGACCAAGGTATGGTATCAAGGTACCAAGGTAGGCATCAAGATATAATGTAAGGTTAGGTTTACCCAAGTTAAGGTATTGGATTCCAACCAAAGTATTGGTATTGGGATGCCGATATGACCAAGGTTGATATGGTATCATAGTATGTGGGTTAGTGTCTAAGTATTTGTGTTTGAGTAGGTGATGTTAGATTGTGGAAGGATTATATAGATATGTATATATATTTTTGGGTTATATAGTATCTATATATATCATAAGTGTATAGATATAGGTTATGGTTCATATTGAGCATATGTATATACTTGATATATGATATCTATATGTATGTGTTAGGGTGGTACTATATGGATAAGGATATATGTGGTATGTAGATATATAATATATCCTAAGTATCATAGATGTTGACCACTAATCTAAGTTTGACCAAAATCCTAGAAGCTTAACCTTGACTCCTAGTTTGACCCAAGGTAGACCAGAGTTGACTTAGAGTTGACCAAGAGTTGACTTTGACCTAGATTGACTTAGAAACATATAGATTACATTATAAATTTCTACCTTTTCAAATTGAACTCTTTATAATACTGTTGCTCTAATTAGGACTCTCTGACATTAGTTCGGACATCTGTTCATATCAGTCATTCAGGATATCAGGCGAGTACATTCTCTGATAGTTTTATTATGTTGATATATCCTATGATGCATGTTATAGTGTTCTATCTTGATTCTGACACAATGGACTCACAGATTGGTATTTTATGGATTCTTTGACTTGAGATACATGGTTTCATGACTATCACGAATAATGTAAATTATGACTAATGCATCTATCACGAATAATGAAATGCGTGTCAAAGAACCTGGATTCCATGTGTACTAGTCGGGCGGGGAAATACCTAGGAGATATGTGAATATACCCTTTCTATCCCGTTGATCTTGTGTGAATAATAGCAGCCACACACGTAGGTGTACGGTTTGCCGGATATCTCCCTCTAGCCGTTCACATGACAAATTGGTATTTTAAATCACTGGTCAAAACACTAATCCTCTAAGCTATCTATTATATACCTTGCATGACAGGTTTATCATTATTATATATCTGCCTGTTTTCACACTTTGTATATTCTTTATACACTCATATTTTCTATGTACATTATCTTTATAACCTGATCGTCAAGAATTTCATTATTATTACATACTCATAGCGCTTGTCAATTCTTTTGAACTGTTAGAGGTGATGTGCTCGTTCCATCCTGACTGGATATGTTGAAAAATATTACAGATGATATAGACGACTGTCCTACTTTCTATGGGGCCTACGAGGGTGGTACGTAGGAGCCTAAGGAGGATCTAGCTCAGTAGATAGTGCCTAGTATAGTCTAGTATTTATAGTTTTCAGTTTGTATCGGATTATTCCGAATGTTAGTTGAGACTTTATATTCAGGATATATATTTATTTGTGTTGGACACCTAAACTTGCGTGATGTGATAACTCTATTATTTATTCAGTTTCTTCCTTTTATTATTCCATATCGTGCTCTATCTTCCTTAGACTTGTGATTAAGATTATAAAGTTGAGATGTCATATTATACCTCCGTACGGAGATGACAGGTTACATGATTCATATGTTAGTTGATAGATATTGTAGACGACCTATACAATTCTACCGTCGACACTACGGCGTAGGCTGGACTACCCACATTCTTGTGTCCTTAAACTGGGTGCGGGTCATGACACGTTTTTGTGGTAGCCCATGCAGGTCAGAATCGCAACTAGTACAATTTTGTAGTGGTGCTCGACTTAGAGTGCTGCTACGAGCCTGCTGCTAGGATATAGGATAGGCAATATAGAGAGTTACTCAATCACAGTTAGGACTAATTGAGAAGATTTCTGGGATAACCCTTTGAAATATCATAATGAACTATCTCGAAATTCGATTCCAACAGCTTCTGTCTACCTTTCCTTGTTCGTTGTTGAATTTGATTCTTGGTGTTCATTGTTGACTTGATTTTTATAGGATAGGTTGCCTCAGTTATGGAATCTAGAGTCTTCTACAGTCATACTAGCTGGCAAGGCCAAGGTATAGAGTCCGATTTTTTAATGTATTTCTCGGGTGGGAATTTAAAGTTTTTGCAGCAAGCAGCGACAATACAAAAATTTTAAATACCATGATTCTAGAGGTATGTACCTTAGTTGCGGACTCTATGGTTATCGCAGCCATACTTACTAGTGTGACGAGGATTCTGGTAACATGGTTCTGGATAGACGGGTATGATTATCGATTGCAGAATAGATTCCATATAGATGGTGTCGTAGTATAATGGAGTGGAATATCAGTATGGATATTACATGAGTATCATGAAGTAGATAGAGGGAGTTAGGCCACCTGTGGTGTAAAACCATGCCTAGCACCAGAGGGGCAGGCTTTTGCGCAGACGGTCGAGGAGACCGACGCTGCAGGTGATGGTTAGCATGTCTGTCTTTCCTGTTGTTCTTCTCCATCTTGATGTATGATTTTATTAGTACCTGTCAGGATTTTTGTACTGTGATAGATAGTTAGTGACCCTGTTTAAGACTATAAAATCACGACCAGTAGGACCATAATTTGCATGTTATTAGATATATTTATCTTGACCTTGATTGTTGGGCGTTTAACCTAGAAGGAGTATCGCCATCTTAATTTCGAGGTCAAAATTTTTCTAATGAGGGTAGATTTGTAACCACCACTTTTTTAAAATGAGGGTAATTTGAACTTTTGTAAAAAAATATCATTTAATATTAAATAATAATTTATGGTGAATTTTAATTAATTTAAAACTATTTAAATTAATGTATTGTGATTTTGATATTTTGCTAGTGTAACCTTAGAACTATTTAGCCTAGAGACTAACATGAGCTTGGAGGCCTAACCCATGTGATTAGATTAGCTAATTACCATTTTAGGCTAAGGTATTTGGTCATTTCAACTTTTAAATTATTTAGATTTTGATTAATTGGTGAATTTTAGATTATTTTAATAATATTTAAATTATGTATTATTATTTTGGTTTTTATAGTTTAATATTTTGGGAATTTTTATATTTTAATATTAATTTTATGGGATTTGTTAAGTCGGGTTCGATTTTCATCTCGTTTTGACTTGTGTTAGTGATCCGGGTAGCTTAGACTCTAGACGGGACCCCAAGATTAGTTAGTTATGGCCCACAAACCCTACTAATTATGTTAGAAAGTTTAGACTAATCCTACTTGTTAGATTTGTTAAGTTAGAGGCTTAAACTTAACCCTTTTGATCCCAAACTTGAACCTAACTTAAAATTAACCAAGGGGGATTAGTAGGGGCCTTATTGGGCTTTTCCCCAGTGGACACACACAAAATAAGAAAAAATGCTGTCTTTTTTTATTGGCATAAGGCACCACAAATCGAGTACGCCTGAGAGATCCTGCGCTGAGGATCCCCTAGTACAAAACAGAATTCTGGGGAATGGAACGATGGAGATCGAGCGGCAATTGCTCCTTTACTCCATTGACACTCCGATGACAAAGGTGGAAGAAAACATAAGAAAATTGCTAACTCTCGGCTCTGGCAAGAAGTACTGCAATTTGGCTCTTGAAAATGCTCTCCATTCTGTGTTTTGAAGAGGGATAAGGCCCCTTTTTATAGTCGTTCTTGAGCTGGAATGATGTTATGCGCCCCATAAGGAAAACACACTAGTTTTTATGTGGGCACATTGTCCTGCCTTGGGCGCATAGGGTGTAGGCGCATGCAGGCTGCGAGATCATAGGTTGGTCGTGGTGTTGACATGGCCGCATACTCCGGTGTACGACTGCTCGGAGACTGACGTTGCCATGCTTCGGTGCACATTTTAATAATGGATTTGACCGAGTCAGGCTTGGGCATATAGCCCTGTTTCAGGCTATGCGCCCTCCTTCACAGAGGGTTGCTTGGGCGCATAGATTCATAGGCTTGGGCGCATAGAACTTCGCAGGATGATGGACGATATAGGAGCTTCATAGGGTAATTTGAGCACATAGGAGCTACACTTGGGCACATATGTCTTCTTTTGGCTTGGGTGCATAAGGCTTTATTTGCTAAAATTTTCATGCTTCTACAAGACCCCCATCAAAGTTTTTGATACTTGAACGAGTTCAAAATACTCTGAAGAAGTATGGATCGTCTTTTCGTGATGTAATGGGTGCATAGCACGGCTTCTCCTTAGGTGCATAGTATTTGGCTAGCCTGTCAGAGAGATACGACTATTGAGATCTTCCTCGAAATCTGAACTGACAATTCATCGAGGTAGAATTTGAAGAGGTTCATCCTTCATTCGTCGTCCACGTCTGCAAGTGGCAGTCGCATAGTATGTAAGAGGCTGGATCTTCATGTGGGCGCATAAGCCGTTGTGGGCGCATACTGCGCAATGGACGCGTAGGCTCATAAAGATAGTGGGCGCATAAGAAGTGGCATGTGCCTATAAATAGGCTCTGAAAGAGAGGAAGTTCGTTATTCTCCTCTCTTAGAACTTTTCAAAAACTCTTCATCTTCTTCTCTAAGAACCATGTCGCCTAAGGTCGACAAGAGATCCAAAAAGGGCAAGGGGCTGCGCTGAGTGGCTCTCCTCCTGTGGCAGTGTCCTCGGCAGTCCAGGACCCGATTATGGGTGAGGGCACGCTTCAAAAAATAAAGTCTCGAGCATTAATTTGCGATGCGCGCTTTTCTTCTGCTGGATGTATGCGCCTAAGGCGACATACTTCTTGTGAGCATCATTATGCACTCACAGAAGTCATGCGCCAACACTGTAGTATGCTATACGCCCACATGTTGCCATGTTATGCGCCCACGTACTATTCGTTGTGTTATGCGCCC
>JANAVB010024067.1:0-28846 GCA_029216955.1 Iris pallida | reverse complement strand
TTAGGAACTTAAGGTAATTAGACAACATTAGGAAAGACACTTAGAACACCTAGAGAGAATGCTAGGATTGCAACATAGGAAATACATCACATGTTTGCTATTATAATTAGATTTTCTTGCATATGATTGCTTACTTTAAACAAGTCCTTATAAGTCTTTTATGTGTAATTTAGATGGTGCTTACTCGTTCGTCCCAGCATGTTACCCCCAAGAATGGGGCCCTCCATATCCAGTCAGCTGACCAGTTGACGGATACACCTCCACCTACCACATTCCCCCACTCCACAGATCCACAGACCAGATACCACCTTCCACAATCCCAGTACCAGCAGGACCCGATACTTCCACCACCCCCTATCACTATACCCCACCCAGGCTTCCGTCACACTCGACGGACCCAGCTGCTCACACTGATCCAGGGGTTCCTAACAACCCATCAGGAGCAGACTACCCTACTCCGCCAGAGCATGGAGCGTTCTGAGGGACGTCCCGTGGTCCCACCACATGTAGCCACGCAGAGCGGGGACGGTTAAGGACTTCATGGTCGACTCCAAGGAGTTCTCAGGGACTGAGGGCATAGTATAGCTGATGACTGGCTAATTCATAGAGAGGAGCTTCTGGAGTTAGGATGCCGGATGACCTTCAGGTCGAGGCAGCAGGATTTCTGCTGATAGACTTAGCCGGAGTCTGGTTCAGAATGAGCCGTTGTTCGCGAGAGGTAGAGCCACCTGGGACCAGTCAAGACCCAGTTCAAGAAGAAGTTCTTTCTCGACCACTGCTAGAGTAGCCATGGGGCTACGATTCCAGAACATCCAGCAGGGGAACCGTTCTGTTGACGACTATGCGGGAGAGTTCAGTCGCTTGAGCCGTTTGCTCCTAGTCTGGTTGCTGATCCAGAGGAGATGACCCGTAGGTTTTGCCATGGTCTAGTTCCAGACATTGGCATTCTATAGTGGCAAACGGTACGACTGACTACTACCAGAGCCTAGATTTGGCCCGGAGTATTGAGGAGCGTCTTCTGTCATGCAAGAGGCCGCTTCTGTCATCATGAGGTCCGTCCAAGCGTCAGGCTTTCCAGCAGAAAGCACCGCGCCACCCCAGCAGACTTACCGTCCCCCTACACCACATCATCAGACCCCGCCAGTTAGAGCCCCGGGACCCCAACAGCAGCAGCAGCGAGGAGCTATATGTTCTTTCTGCGGAAGACCAGGGCACGACAGGTCCTTCAGGAAGAGACTGGGACAATTGTTTAGTTGTGGTCTGCCACCCATCAGCTTCGGAACTGTCCAGCGGCGAAGGGACCTAGGGACCACTCCCGACTCAGCAGCAGAGGTTTGGACAGCATCTGCAGCAGCAAAAGGGACCTCAGGGGAAGGTCTATAGCCTAGCCATTGAGCCGAGCCGGAGCAGGTTTCGGAGCCGGATTACTTAGCTGACGTCATCACAGTCATATTTATTTGCATACTTTTCTAGCTGTATGTTTGTTTGATTCTGGGCATCTCATAGCTTCCTATCATTAGAGTTTATGCATAAACATCATAGTAGCTACAACCTACTGCAGAGATTAGTAGAGTTGACGGGAGGAGGACCAGTGCCTATTAGATCTATCTATAGTGTTCTATTTTTAGCCGGGAGAGAGTTCAGAGGGCGATTCTTTGTGATGCCGCTCCCCCGATTATGATATCATATTGGGGATGGACTGGCTTAGCTATGCCTGCATCTATAGATTGCATAGGGTAGTATTGTGTTCAGTCCCCCAGGCACAGCACCATTCAGTGTCAGGAGGACAGGGCCGGAGATCAGCCTAGAGCCGAACTGTTGTGCTACAGTCGAGGACCAGCACCGCCACACCCTATCATTAGGGAGTTTTTGGATGTATTCCCAGAGGATCTTCCAGGACTTCGCCAGACAGAGATGTGAGTTCACTAAGATCTAGTGCCGGGTTCATCACCAGTATCCCGGGCTTGCTATAGAGTGAATCCCAAGGAGGCCATAGATGAAAGAGCAGATTGATGACCTGTTGAAAAAGGGTTTCATTCGATCCAGTGCTTCTCCATGGGGAGCACCAGTGCTCTTTGTGCCTAAGAAGGATGGTACAGTCCGGTTGTGTATTAATTACCGGGCCTTGAATGCCATCACTATCAAGAACAAATATCCTCTGCCCAGGATGATGATTTGTTCGACCAATTGAGCGGGGCGAAGGTGTTTTCCAGGATAGATTTGAGATCCGGTACTACCAGGTAAAGGTTAGGCCAGCAGACATCCAAGAAACGGCGTTCAACACGAAGTACGGGCAGTACGAGTTTCTGGTGATGCTATTTGGTCTCACAAATGTGCCAGCTGTCTTTATGAACTTGATGAATAAGACATTTCACCAGTATCTGGATAAGTTCGTCGTAGTGTTTATCGACGACATCCTGATATACTCGAAGACGCCGGAGGAGCATGCAGAGCACTTGCGGATAGTTTTGGGGATTCTAGGCAGGAAGATGTTTGCCAAATTGCCGAAGTACGAGTTCTTTTTAGACCGAGTGGAGTTTCTCGGCCATTAGTCACTGGAGATGGAATCTCGGTGGATCCCAGGAAGATTGCTGCAGTTGAGACGTGGAAGGCTCCGACGTCAGTTTCAGAGATCAGGAGCTTTCTGGGTTTAGCATATTACAGAAAGTTCGTCCAGGACTTTGCTAGGATAGCTGAACCCATGACGAAGCTGATACGGAAGGACGCAGAGTACATTGGTCAGAGGACTGCCAGACATCATTTGAGGAGCTGAAGAGGAGGCTGACGACCGCTCCAGTTCTGACTTTACCTTCAGGTTCTGGAGGTTTCACCATATACAGCGATGCTTCTGGAAAGGGGCTAGGATGTGTTCTACAGCAGCATGGGAAAGTAATTGCTTATGCATCTAGGCAGTTGCGGACTCATGAGAGGAATTATCCTACCCATGACCTCGAGTTAGCTGCGGTGATCTTTGCACTCAAGTTATGAAAACATTACTTATACGGAGAGCGTGTGGAAATCTTTACTGACCACAAAAGCTTGAAGTATGTGTTCACGTAGAAAGAGCTGAACATGAGGCAAAGACGATGGTTGGAGTTGATGAAGGACTTCGACATCGATTTACAGTATCACCCCGGGAAGGCAAATGTGGTGGCGGATGCGCTGAGCAGGCATCCGATGGCATGGTATCTGATGATTGATCGACATTTGCGGGAGGATCTGGAGAAGCTCGGTATCGAGCTAGTTCGGCCAGGATCAGTGATACAGATGATGGCGCTTGACATTCAGTCAGGTTTGATGGAGCAGATCCGGGAGGCACAGTCTACAGATGAGAGCCAGACTTCGACCCCAGGCATTAGCTGGATTGCTGGATGACTTCACTATAGCAGAGGATGGATCCCTGAGGCATGGCAGCCGATTGTGCGTGCCAAAGGGAGATCTAGTAGAGGCAGTCTTGCAGGAGGCGCACCGATCGAGATATTCTATTCACCCTGGTGCTAACAAGATGTACCGTGACTTGCGGGAACATCTTTGGTGGCACGGGATGAAGAGGGATGTATCACGTTTCATCTCGAGATGCCTAGTTTGCCAGCAGGTCAAGGCGGAGCGCCAGAGGCCAGCTGGTTTTGTTGCAGCCGTTACCCATTCCCGAGTGGAAGTGGGAACATATTACGATGGACTTTGTTTCAGGGCTTCCTCGTTCCCAAGGAGGGAAGGATGCCATCTGGGTCATTGTAGACAGGCTGACGAAGTGTGCGCACTTCATACCCTTCAAGGTGGGGCTTTCCACCGAGAAGTTGACGGAGCTATACATGCAGCAGATAGTTCGCCTACACGGTGAGCATCGTGTCAGACAGAGACAGCAGATTCACATCCCACTACTGGAGGAGCTTACAGGAGGAGTTGGGCAGTAGGCTCAAGTTCAGTACGGCGTACCACCCGCAGACAGATGGGCAGTCCGAGAGGACGATACAGACACTGGAGGATATGCTGAGGACTTGCGTGCTGGACTTCGGAGGATCATGGAAGAGCCATCTGCACTTGGTAGAGTTTTCATACAATAATAGCTACCAGGCCAGTATTGGTATGTCTCCTTTCGAGGCGCTATATGGACGACGATGTCGCACACCGCTCTTTTGGGATGATGTCGGAGACAGAGTTATGCTTGGGCCAGAGATGATCACGGATGCAGCAGAGAAAGTCGGGATGATCAGAGACAGGCTCAGAGTAGCTCAGGACAGGCAGAAACACTGGGCTGATGCTAGTCGCAGGCCGATAGAGTTCGCAGACGGTGATATGGTGCTAGTGAAGATATCACCTACTCGAGGGACGATCCACGAGGAGGGAAGCTGAGCCCCAGATACATCGGGCCATTCGAGGTACTTGGCAGGATCGGAGAGGTAGCTTACAGGGTTGCACTTCCACCCAATCTAGCAGGAGTTCACGACGTCTTTCACGTATCTCAGCTGAGGAGATATGTTCCAGACCCCAGTCATGTGCTAGATCATTCAGAGTTGGAGATCGGACCGAGCCTTACAGTTTTTGAGCAGCCAGTGGAGATATTAGACCGGAGAGAGAAGAGGCTGAGGAACAAGGTTATACCCCTAGTGCGAGTAGCTTGGAGCCGTCACTCCCCAGGTGAATCTACTTGGGAGAGGGAGTCGGACATGAGGAAGAGATTCCCTTACTTGTTCGATCCAACCGCTGCGAGGGAACCACCCGTTCCCGCTTGATACCTTAGAGGTTAGTTTTGATCGCAGCCTTAGTCTTTTGGTTCATTGCTTGCTATGTTAGAATATTGTCGGGTCTTCAATCCTTGTGAATTTCGAGGACGAATCAAGGAGGGAAGACTTGTAAGCCTCTGATTTTCAAATTCATTTTTAATTAGTGCTAATTAATTTTTAATGTCAATTATAGCCTTAAATAATTATTAGGAATTTTTAGGAATTTTTCTAGAATTTTAAATGAATTTTAAATGAGTTTTAAATGTTAAAATACCATTTTACAATTTCCTAAAATGTTTTAATTAAGTTTTGCAATTAATTAGATTGTTTAATATCGATTTGCAATTTCCAAATTGTTTTGTGCAAATTTTAATTGCACATAAACAGTGCGGGATGGGTTATGCAAATTTGATTTTGCATTTAATCATTGGGGGGACCTAATTGTAATAACCTAAACTAGGGGGCCTTTATGCAATTTTGCTTACCTGCCCCCGACGACTCGGCTGGCCGACTGCCACGCCGACGACGACCGACCCCGATCTTTTCTGCCATTTCCGGCTGCCCCACGTCGACGACCGACCTCCTCTGCCTATAAAACAAAGCCCCATCTCTAAAACCCTAACCCTAAAATTCCCCCACGGCCTTCTTCTTCCCCACTTCTGTTCACCGAAACCCTAGTTCCGGCGACCACCCTAGCGCCGCCCCACCGTCCATCGTCGTCGATCGCCACCACCACCAATCACTCCGCCTCGACAAGCCGCGTCCAGCGCCACCCAAGCGCCTTGACCACGACGCCCCCAGCCGCCGTTCACCCCCTCGACTTCCACCCCTCAGCCGGACACGAAGGTAACAAATCCTTTCTCTGTGTCGTGCGTGTCCCAAACTGAGACACGAGACTCGCCTAGACACAGGGGACATGACTGTCGTGCTGGACACGTGTTAGCCGAGTCGTACGTGTCGTGCTGGACACGGACACGTCGACTCTGTGTCAGATTTCAACTTCTCGTGTCCTGGACTGTATGGACACGAGACGAACTGTAAACTAGACTAACGGGTTTGGGCTTTGCTTAACGGGTAAAAACCCATTTAATTTCTGTGCTAAATAAATCTAACTAACTCTAACACAAAGCACGGGCCGACCCACTGGCCAGCCCGAACGAATTAAACCAACCCCCCCCCCCGCGCGCAGCAGCTCGGGTTCGAGCTGTGCTGCTGTTGTTTCTTTTTCTTTTCCTTTTCTTTTCTTTTTCTTTTCTTTTCTTTTACTGTTTTTATATATATATATATATATATATATATATATGTATATATATATATATTAGTATATATGTATATATACTGTTTTTAACAGTATATATGTATATATGTATATGTTTTATAGTTAGTAAATTATATGTATATATGTTAGTATTTATATATATATATATACACATATGTATATATGTATATATTTTCTTGTGTATATATTATTATATATATATATATATATATATATATATATATATATATATATATATATATATATATATATATATATATACTTTATAAATTAAGTATTTTCTTGTGTATATATATATGTACTTTTGGCATAGGTATGTATATATTCATTTTGCTTATTAAAATAATAATATTACTTTGGCTATTTTCAAATTGTATTTTTATTGTATTTAAATTACTGCAACCATTTGGTGTCCAAGCCTAGCATGGGTATTTGGGCTCAAATGCGTTTTCACACATTCAAGACCTGTACAAGTCATATTGGACTTGATTCATGGCCTTGGGTCCTGTATTTGAACTTTGGTTCAAATTATATACATGGACAAAATACGCAGATAATTAATTATTATGTACAATGCTGTTTTTGATTTTCTAAAAAATACTTAAAGTATTGCTAAAATTATGGAAAAATAGTTTTTAGATACTTTGTTAAGTTGGCTAATTTAGTATAATTTTTGTAGTATTTAATTTACTGTTTTGCCACTAGTTTGGCATATGAAACCAAAACTCATTTTCTGTATACTTAGGAAAACTGATTTTTATAAAATATTTGTACTGGATAATAAATTCCAGAAAAATTATAATAAATTTCTATAGTTAGCAAGGATCGTTTTGTTGTTTTATGCAAAACTAGGCTTTTTGTCTACTTTAAGAATTGTTAGAACACAATGATCTTTTGATTTATTTATTAATTAATTACGACTTGTAGCTTTTTATGTTATTTGCAGTTTTAGTCGTGTTGAACCCCATCCCTCACTAGTGTAAAGACCCTGGAAAGTTAGTTAACATAGTGTGTCACCCCCACATTGGTCTCCTAGGCCAAGTCATTATTTTGGCTAGGTGCCCAATCACAAGTCGTGTCACACCAGTTTAGTGATCTAGTATTTTAGCTTAGTGTAAAAGCTAAGTTATTGCATTTATTTCTACAGTGACGAGTTACTGGACATCCATAGCATTGTTATCGCAGCTTGTTTTGTTTTGCTTTGCTAGAGGCAAGTACTTTCTACGAACTTTACATATTGTCACATAAATGAACTGCAAACCCCACCATGTTATATGCTGATTCTTGGGGTAGCAAGTTAGAAATTCTACATATTGTACTTCCAGTCACTACCGCTTAGAACTGTCTTTATGTATCTCTCACATGTTATATATATGGGTTATGGGGAAACTGATAGTAGTGTACGTGATCATGACCCCCCTATAGTAGCGAGCGAGGTCGCATTTTATATGCATACTTTGCCGTAGGCCATTATCCCGCATTTTTGTACGGATGTACACTTATGCTTGTTGACTTGTACGTATGTACATTTTATTTACATGTACCACAGTACATTGTACATCTATTGACCGATCACGTACCTGCTACAGTTTTAAACATTACATACACATCTGTCTCTATGACATATGTGTCCTTGCCATGATAGACTATGTGATGCCATGCTTTCCAGTTATTTTCTCACATGTTCATTCTCATGTTCATTTCCATGTTTCATATGCTAGTTTGCTAGATTTAGTACTTGCTCCCGTCCTGACAGGATAACGTTGTAGGTGTCCTTACTGAGGAGGAGTTACGCTGCGACTCATACTATGGAGTTACTACCGAGGACCCGGCATGTTCCTGCAGGGAACCTCGCCTAGATGTCTTTGGTTTACTTAGACTTTTGAGACATGTATTAGACTATATCATTTTGTAACTGGACATGTATCCAGTTTTACATTTCAGTTTACTTGTACTTGGACGTTTACTATATACGACGACTTTTGTGTTTGGAGCATTTATGATTCTTCTTCACTTATAGAACTGTTAGTACATTTAGTCTTATCCTGTTGTCTTTAGAACAGCTTACTACGTTTTATCTCAACGTAGGCTGGACATGACTCGGCCTGGCCCAACAATTTGGGTAGCGGGTCGTGACATGAACGAAGGACCGTTCACTTTCAGATTAGTGGAGTCCTTCTTCTTGTGATGAGAAGCCACCTGCTTTCCCTTGAACTCTCTTATCTGTACCAAGTTGGCCTTAGCCAGTTGTTTGGACAGAGAGTCCATCTTCTGTTGAGATCGCATTTCGTCCTCACGTGGATCTCTTGTAGATGATCTTTCAAGCTAATGTCCTTCTTCCGATGCAATCTAGCATATAAGTGGCTCCAACCAGCAGGAAGTTTCGAGACTATCCCTCCAACGACAAACTTGTCGACGAGGGACATCTTCTCGTCATCCAACTTCTGGCGCAACTTCAGAAATTCCTTCACTTGAGGTAGCATCGCCATCTCGTCTTCGAAGAGCCACTTGTGGTACTTCTCGACGATGAAGATTTTTGGACCTGTTCTCATCATCTTCATATAGCTTACCCAAAGAATCTCAGATCTCTTTGGCCTTCACCTTCTTGAAATATGACTCTGCCAGAGAGTCTTCTATAGAATTGAGAATCAACAGTTTACAGATGCTATTTTCTTTCTTCCATTTGCTCTGCTTGACGAATGCAGCAGCAATAGCATCTGCAGTTCCTCCTTCTGGAATCGTCGGTTTATCCTCAATCAACACATGGTCTATGTCCACGAGTTGAAGATTAAGGGTGACCTTCCTCTTTCAGATTTGGAAATGTTCTCCGTCGTCTCCAACTTGTTAAAGCTGGTATCGATGTGAGAAGCATGAGAGTTTTTCATATTCTAATCTTGCTTTGAGATTATTATTCCCGAGGCATAATTTTCGATGGAAAACAGAGAAACGAAACAATTGTCTCAATAGTAACAACGTTTCGTAGCAACACTTCAAAGAAGATGCACCACAAAGATCCTTGGAGGATTCTGGGTAACGAAAATCTAAAGAGATTTCGTTACAACAGCAAACGAAAGTAGAACTTCTTTTAGGAAGGTACAAATCGAGTTGCTAGCAGCAGCAACGACAAAAGCCCACAAGAAGTATCTGATTAGATCAGAGAAGAAGAGAAGGAAAGAAGAAAGAGAAAAGCTGCTTTGCTGGGGTGATAAGATCACCGTTGCTCAAAGCAAGATTCGCCTATATACGATCCGCTTCCAGGAACCAGCAAGTTCTAGAGAACTTCTGGAACGCTCGTCAGTCAATATTTGAGACTTGAACGGGCTTTCTGGACTTCTTAACTCTCTTCTTTGGTGCATCTTTCAAAGGAGGCCAAGGGGCTCTATTTATAGAGTGGAGTGAGACTTTACCTCTTCTCCTATCCGATGTGGGACTAAAATACCAATACTCAAAAATAGAGTTTGATATTTAGATCATCCCATAATCAGCATAGAAGTGTGCCAGTCCACGTCTACCCCCCGAACACTTTCGTACATGCACGAGACATCCTGGAGTCCGTGTCCGAGTCCGAGTTCGCACAACAAAAATCAACTTACATCTTTGTTAGAATTAATCCTTTTTCCTTCTAGAAAAATACTCCCACATGACACACACTTGTGCCCCACCATACCTCATGTGCACACCTCAATACAAGAAATGCATTATATTGAGATACTCACCATTTGGTTTAGCCGATGTGGGACTATCTTTCCTAGTCCAAAGGCAAAACCACCAACACTTGCCACATGGGAATGCTTCTAATGTAGGCAAAAAATGTATAACTTGACACAGATGGAGGAAATATTGTAGGGATCGAAACGTTGCTGAAATGACATTAACACCCACTTTGAAATTGACAAACCCTATGCAAGAACAAAAACAGAAGAACATAGTATTTTTGGTGACTTCGTCACTAGAGCAAATCCCAATATCTATTAATTGACTAATATAAGATTGATTACAATATATGTTGCAAATATCAAGTAAAAGAAGAGAATATTACAATGAGATCGCCAACACCCTGTGATGCCTCCCTGAACGAATATGTTGTCTCGAAGTGGGAGCCCTATGAACGAGTATGGTTCTCTTCGTAGAAGTTATAGACTATCGCATTGAATCTCCTAAAGGAGCACTTGCATATGACATCTCCTTAGCATCCTTAAATAATCTAAGAAAACCTAAGTTAGGATAGGAAAAAAAAAAATCCTAAATTAGCCCCAGCCCCATCTTGGTCGTCCAGATTTGGTCCAACTGCCAGAAAATGATGATGAAAACGATCCAATCTGAACCAATTTCTGTGGAGCGGTATACTGGAAGTATATTATCAATATATTATGTAAATCCCCAAGTAGGTTATGGGAAAAAACTCCTAAAATCAATATACTACCAGTGTAATGGTGTTGTTATTTTGGCTCTGTTTGAGTTCCGGTTCATCAACTGCTACTCCGTTACCTTTATCGAAACTCATGTCGATACTTCACGATGCTCCAAACTATCTCTCCAACCTTGAATCTAAGACAGATTCTCAACAAACTTTCCATCCATCCATCCAACGAGAGGTGTTGTCACTATGACCCCTCAATCGGACTCCATGTCTGTCGACACGCAATAGATTTTCTGCTCCCCCTTTAATCGATCTTGAATTCCCTGAGCTACTCTACATCACCTTTCGTCTCTATCTCCTCGATTACCACGTTGATGCTAGCTGCCATGTGTAGCACCCCCGTAAGTAACTGGGATCTCATCGACATTAAAACTCGTCCAAGACCAAAGTCCCTGACCATCAGCTTCACCATAAATTTTGGTTGCATGTCTCCGACTTTTGTCTTCCACCGGAACATCCTCTCGTTGTGTCGTCGTTTCTCACCATTGACGCTTGTCAAACGGACGGTGCAGTTCACATGAGATTCAAGGTCATTAACTTGCCCACCTTCGTGTCCGACACTGAAGTTCCCTCATACACTTAAATCCATGAGTAAAATATCATGCACTATGCACACCAACGTCGATGACCCATAACTCTTCTAAACTTTACAATTGGAAGTGTACACACTGCTTCTTGAGCTGGCTACACCCCTAATCTCCTTCTTTTTAAACTGCTGAAACACCAATGTCGCTCTGTTGAGTTTTGGCACACCACTTGTCATTAAAAATAGATCCATAAAACAATCCCCTCTTGGAGACTCACCAGTTGTCATGGGACCGATAGACACCTCAAGATGGGACCGATAGACACCTCAAGTTTTGATGCACCCCCATTTGTCAATTTGTCTTGATGAACTGAATGTTCTGAAACCCTCAAATCATTTTGATGACCCTCCCCAGCATGTTCCAGTTGATCCCCTATCAAATACCCCTTAAGCCATCATCCGATGCTTGCTAGTCACCCGACCGTACACCTTAGTTGTCTGAGCTTCTACATGTCACATCATATATCTTCTCAATCTAGTCAGAAACCCTTAGTAAGCTTCTAGTCCTTGTCCCTAAACATATTACGACAGCCACCATCCACTAGTTTCCTAACCGAAGCCAAATTTTATTCGGTACGTGATGACCCCCTTAAGAACAAGATTTTTGCCAAGCTCTATTGTCAACTGAATTTCATCGATGCCCATATCTGCAAATGTCCTATGTTGTCCATATTTACACGTTCGAACCTACCACCTTCGTATGTCAAACATATCCCCTTTGTGGAGTGGCACGATAATATGCCCCCGTGTTCAAGACCTAGTCATCCTCATGACTACACATGCCACAAGGTTCCACTACTTTGGTCGCTGTTGGGATGATGTGATCTCTCATTGCTGAAAATCTAATTGATCATCCTTGCCTTTAGCCTCCTCATCTTTAAGCTTCTTGTAGTCCCATTTTAAATGACCATCTCGCCATAGTGATGGCAGTCATCCTTGTGATCCACCGTTGCAAGATCCTACGAACTCGCTCATGTCCTTGACTATTACATGACTCTCCCCTTCCCGTAAAGTAACCATAGCAGACTCTTATCGCAATTTCTATTCCTTAAGAGGGACCTCAATATGATATTTTTGACCATCAATCTCTATTTTAACAACTCCATCCAGTAATCATAGTTACTGGCAAACACCACCAATGTCGCATAACTCTCCGACAGAGAACTCAAAAGTAATAGGTCATAAAGTTCATCCTCAATCACCATCTTATCATTGATAGTCGATTGATGATGCCCTGAGCATCATTTAGATGTTTCGCCACCGAGGTGTCCTCCATGTATTTCATGTTGACAAGTTGGCAAATAAAAGTACCTTGTTCCAACTTGTCTTTTGTTCATAAAGCGGATCCAGCTTCTCACATAATGCCTTTATAGAACTCACCAAGGAGACATGATGAAACAGTGAGTCATCCAGCCATTGGCGAATGAATCCAACAACCTTCTGATCAGTACGTACCTTTCCAAACATCAACATATCCGCTGGCTTAGCGTTCTTTTCTTACAATGGACCATGCATGCAAATTATTGAACCGGAGTAGATCCTCTATTCTTACCTTCCAAATTGTCCAGGTCCCCCTCTGAGAGTGATTATAGATAAATTCATTTTCTCCATAGACACAACCACCTTCTGTTTCAAGAGCTTGAGCACTATGATACTACTTTGCAAGGATCAAAACATTGTGAAAATGACACCAACACTGACTTGGAAGATAACAAACCCCCACACAAAAATAAAGACAGAAGAACATAATATTTGTGGTGACTTCGTCACTAGGATAAATTCCAATCTCTACTAGTTAAGGGACCGGGAAAACTGTTGATTGCACTTCAAACTATTTCAGTGGCATGCATATGCTAAATTGATTCAAGAAGTCAACTAGGAAACTTGAAATTGAAAGAGAACTCCCGATACTTGCTTGCAGATTAACAAGCCCATGTGATATTTTCAGGTGATAACTGGTGCGGGTGCTCTCAAATTTTCAGGTATCTTTCCTTAAAATGAAGGTTTATGAAGGTTTCCACTAAGAACCTGTAGCATTTTTTTCATTTCAAGCAATATATTATCAAGATGTGAAACTAGTTGATGCTCCACATACACCCAACAAAAAGAACCTAGATTCTGGCCATTTGCTGTCAGCAGCAGTTTATATGTGCATATACTCTACTCTGATTAGGCTTCTAATACACATTCCGAATAAAGAAAGAGAAGGAAGTTTGCAGGAACATACTTAGTGCCATGAGACCGAAAATTAATCAACATTTTCCTAGTAGAGTAGAGTATAACAAATTTATCACAACAAACACTCAAACAAATAATAACACTCAAACAAATAATAATTAGATACAAAACATCAAAGTTGAAAGTTGCTAAGATCTACAGGAAAAAGAGCATGCTATCAAGCTAGAAAATTGAGCACCATAAAAAAATATCTATATCAATCCGCGGTAACATCGCAATCAATATGAATGACTAGAACAATAAAGAGAGCCCTTCAGCAACAACTACAAAGAGAAGTATCGATATTGGTTAAGATTTTCATATATGGAACTCCAGCTTCTGTCCAAAAGAATTACCGCCCCCCCACATGTACATGTGGTGTTACCACTACACCACGACACCATGTGCAGATCTTGTCATTTCATGCCAAAAGGATTGGATATAGTCATTTCTCAAGGGTGTTATTAAACGCACCCCTATTTTTATTCTATTTACCCTCATATTTATCTTTATTTTTAGAAGGTTTGATCGGTTTTACATATTAGCCCCCCCCCCCCCCCCCCCCCCCCCCCCCCCCCCCAACAAAAAAAAAAAAAAAAAAAAAAAAAACTAAATTAAAAAAAAAACTACAATAATTTTTTTTACCTTTGATTAAATATTTAATTGTTTTTTTCCTTTTTGAGTGAATTGGACAATCTCTAGTCTTTCTTCCTTAAACCTTCTCTTCATCAAATCTTATTAGTAAAATTTTCTATAAAAATAAAATATTGAAACCTTCTATCCACAGTGAAGATGAAGTACATCCTCGAAAAAGATGAGCAACGGTTGTTAGAAATTTTGGAAGTTGAAACATATAGAAATATCATGGATGAAGGTGGCGATAATAAAAAAATTAAGTTAATATGAAATTAAAATATATAATTGAATTAAGAAATTAAGGAATATAGGGATAAAAAGAAAGAAGGTGAATTGAACAAAATTTACAAGATAAATTTAACGAAGTCAACAAAAGAGGTAAAGTGAATAAAAGTAGGAGTGCATTTAGCAACACCCTTTCTAAAGGATATCGGGAAGAATGAGGATTAGCAGACTTTGAGTTGAAAATGTTCTAGTTATTACATGCCAAACACATCCAAGAATCACCATTGTAGCCTACTAGTATATACGCACGTGCATTGCACGTCAATTGATTACAATTATAAAGATTAAAACACACTTGAAATAGATGATGTTGATGAGTTGGATTAACTCTGCTGCTTTTAATTATATAGGTTTTGGGTTCAACCCTTCGAATTTCGTGATAACAACTTAGAAGACTTAGCAAGTAGCATGAACCTTTCGATTTTCATAATACATTAATTTCTCTAGAATGCATCTCTTAAAATGGTTGTCAGTGATATATATATATATATATATATATATATATATATATATATATATATATATATATATATCTGTGTGTGTGTGTGTGTGTGTGTGTGTGTGTGTGTGTGTGTGTGTGTGAGGAGGGTAGTTTTGGAAATAAATTTTTTACGGTGAAGTCTACTTTTCACATTTTATAGTTGAATAGATTCACCAACTAATGAATCTCTAAGAAAAAGTTTCTCCAAGAGATCCAATAATTCACGAGATCCATAGGACTATTTGTGATATGAAGACATTATTAAGCTTCTCCTGTAGAATTTTGTCAAATTTATAATGTAGGAAGAGGGATTAAAGGATGTTTCAGACATCATATGCTAATGTTAGTCAAAGCGTTTGATTCAAGTGTCACTCTAACCTGTGACCCAAGCGGCCAAAATCTACTAGTAGTATCATGTTATTTCAAACCTATGATTCAAGCGGCCACAATAAACTAGTTGCATCAAGTTATTTCAAGGTGTTAACGTAACACAAAGCTTTTGATTTGCTTGATTCCGTCCTTATTTATGATTTGTATGAAATTGTCCGTATTAGCCTTATGTCTTACTATTTATAAGGCTATTTATAAAGGCACATCAAAAGTTGATCAGGGCTGTCCATTCTTAACTTTTATTTATTTACAAGTTTGCCACTGAAAAATTTATTCAGGGCTATCCAATTCTTAGGTATACTTTTCTCTCTTCTCCTTCTTCACAAGAAGAAGAACAAGAAGAACAAGAAGAAAGAAGAAACAAGAAACAAGAAATTGGATGAAACCCTATTTTATGGATGAAATCCTAATTCTCATTTTTTTTTTCTCCTTCTAATATCGCATATTTTCTTCTCCTTCTAATATCTCATATTTTTTTTCTCCAAATCCTAGTTTATGGATGAAACCCTAGTTGTAGAAGAAATTGGGTTATCAAATCTATTAATCTATTAATCGATTTTTTTTCATTAATAGAAGAAATTATGGATGAAACCCTAATTTTAGAAGAAATCGCTTTGTTGAGCAAGCTTATATCAGGACTGCCACAATTTTCGGCAGTCCTAGAAGTATTGAGGACTGTCAGAAATTGTGGCAGTCCCGAAAGGGATTTGCTGTACAACAGGACTGCCACAATTTTTGGCAGTCCTAGAAGTATTGAGGACTGTCAAGAATTGTGGCAGTCCTGAAAGGGACTTGCTGTACAACAAGTAAATTTTAGGACTGCTACAAATCGAAATGGCCGAATGAAAAACACATGTTAGAATTTATTTCCATCTTGATAATATAATGAAATATACATTTTAGGGTTTATTTTCAATCATTTTTTGTGAGAAAGAATGAAATAAACATGTTAGGGTTTATTTTCATGCATTATTTGTGAGAAATCAAAATGATGAGAATAAAAATTATGGAGAGGAAAACTAGGGTTTTGATGGAAATGATGGAGACAAAAACTAGGGTTTAGAGTGGAGAAATTGTGGAGAAGAAGATGAAGAATAAGATGTATAGTTTGGGGAGTGGGAAATGGTGAAGAAGAAGAGGAGGAGGAGGAGGAGGAGGAGGAGGAGGAGGAGGAGGAGGAGGAAGAAAGTTAGGGTTTTGGACGAGAGAGAGTGAATTTTACAAATGAGAGTGGAATTTGGGGTTTGGGGGTGTGGAGTTTGGGCAGCCCCTTGAGTAGAAAATTGGAATAGCCCTAGTAATTTTTCCACAAACATGGGCTAGTTCCAATCCTGGATAGCCCTGATAAGGTTTTGATGTGCCCTTATAATTAGCCATTTATTATGGCTGGAGTAGATAAGTCATTTTTGTAAAATTTTATAATAAGTTTTACTATGTAGGATTGTGATGATGTTGAGAATCGGGCACGTCCTTCGGCGCTCCGATACCGTGTGTGAAATGTTGCCGCAACGAAAACTTAGGCCAACTCATCTGAAATAACTAAGCCATGTCTAACGGACACCAAGTATAGATAAAAACAAGTATATGGCAGTGACTACGTGACCTAGACAAATTTCAATCTATATAACTCAGGTAAAATTACAAGATTGAAAAAAAAAAAATATTGAACCCTTTGTCCTAATAGGTTCAACCCCCTCACCACACTCAAGAAGAAAAGAAAGATATTAAAATTGAAATTGCTCACCAACCCATAGCAATCTCCCTAACCGAAGTTGGCGACTCCTCGATTAGATTTCTTCTTCCTTCTGTCTTGTATGACGAAGTCCTAAGAACAAAGTGCAGAGTTTCTCTTAGATCTCCTGTGGATGAGCGTCTGAATCTCAACTTTGTGCCTCCACCCTCATCCTATATATATATATGATGAAAAAAAAAAATCATATTTTAGGTCTTAGTAGAATTTTCTAAATATGACGCTCTCAAATAAGAATCTTATTACACCTAAAATAGCTAATCAATATCCTATTTTAGATTATAAAAGGATCTCCTAAATAGAAAAGCCCCAAATATGAATTCTACTACATCTAAAACAGTTCAGCACCAATAACGGATATCCAAATCAAATTAAATAAAATATTTAATCAGATTTGGATTCCAAAAATATGCTATTACCAAATCCAGATTGGACTCTAACAATCTCCTCCTCCAGTCTGATGAGAGGGTGTTGACCCCATGGCTCCTCAAATGGACTCCATGAATGTCGCGCCGCGATAGTTCCTGCCCCCCCATGCTACTGATCTCCGATCCTCCGAGCTGCTTTGCATCTTCCGTCGTCTCCAGCTCCTCGACCATCACGTCGATGCTAGCTACCATGCGTAGCACCTCCTGTACCACTGGGATCCTGCCGAGATCAATAACACGATCAAGACCGAAGTCCCTGAGGATCAGCCTCACCGTAAGTCTCGGCTGCCGGTCCTCGACTTTCGTCTTCTATCGAAATGTGCTACCGTTCCGTAGAGCTTCTTTGTAGTGCCCCGTCCCTACATCGTGCCCCGTCTCCGTCCACGGGGTACGCAAGAAAGGAACACTGTCGCTATCGATTCGGTCGGGACTGATAGGTTGGAATCGGCCGAGTCGATCGAACGGGAACGGTTGAATTAAGATCCATTCCACATTATGGAATGGCTTCTTCGGAACCAAGTCCCATATTCAGCGGGTTGCGCCTCGAGGATTGGCTCTGCGGCTGAGTCGGGAAAGACCTCCCGTTGCTCTGGTTTTCATGCCGCACTTGATTTGACTTTGGCTTTCATTTTTGTGAATGCGCTTTTCGTGAATGTTTTCGATGGGTTTTCGTGATGCGTTTTCGAGCTCGCATTCATATCGAAATTCCTTGAAATACACAGTGTTCTAATCAGTTGCTTATGCGATTGCAGGTGATCGCGTAGGCGACGACAGCGCAGCCAACCGGTCGCTCGCTTGAAGCAAGCCTAAGGCGAGTGGCTGACCTCCTTCGCCTCGTCCCTCTACTTCAAAACTCAATATGTGAAGTAAAATGAATACTTGTCATAATAGTGTAAAATCAAAGAAATCATAGCACGATTCTTTATGAAACACTTGATATCAACGGCTGGTATTGGAAATAGAATACATGTTCCTTATGAAAATCCACTTAGCCTATGCAAAGCAATGAATAAATCGATTAACGTTTATCGCAACGATACGGCTAAATGAGTAAATCAACTAAGTTCAAAGGAAAACGGTCATTGGACAACTTGTCGACAAGGTGTAGTTTCCTCGAACGGTTACCTAGGCCAAGGGACCGATTCGGCCCGGGAGGAACGAGTGTATAGCAAGCGCCAACCCTTCATCGGCACGAGTTATGCGGGAACTTTCGCACAGGGCTCGCTACCCGACGCGAAAGGGTCACCGTCTAACTCAGCTATAGTCCGAGATGGCTTGACATTGCCAGTGGCCTTCACACCCCTTCTTCACTGCTTAACAAGTGCACGGGACACGGGATAAAATATGATAGTTGCTTAATGTTACACAATTTCATATGCTTGCCTCAAAACATGTTAATATGCAAATCGAGCAGGATGGTTAGAAAGATCATTGAAATAGCTAGCTAACATGTTTACGAAAATTCTTGAATCAAATACAGAGCTTGGATTTTAATTAGCCATTCGCCAGTACATGTGTTTGTGCTGATCCTCGCTCCTTGCAGGTCCCGCGAACCAGGAAGGACGTGCCAACTAGCTCAGCGACGTTCGTGACTTTTGAAGCTTCGGCCGTGCGTCGAAGACTCTCTCTCTCTGCGACTTCCCTTTTGAAGGCTCTCGACAGTCCAAGGAAGATGACTCAGCGTCCCTCCCATCCAGGTCACTGGAGTACTTGTGTATATTGAGGGATGTGTGCAATGTATGGAACGACTATCTCATCGGCACTCTTTTGTAATCGAGTCATGTTGTAGCCCGCACGGCAATGAGTCTTGTACCGGAGTCTGTAAATGATGTTCATTATCAATAAAGAATCAAGTTCCTTTAATTATTGTGTGATTCAATTTGTCTGCGTACTCTCTTAGATCTCGTATCTCGGATTGCCTTATGACTATGCCTTGTGCGATCGTAAATTAGGTTCGCACGACATCACGCCCGGGGGACGACTATCGATTCGACGAAATCGGGGCATGACTTAATGGTATCAGAGCACAGCTTTACGTCCTTGGCCTCCAGTGTCGAATTCTAGTCTCCAACCGTTGACCTCGTATCGATGAGAAGATTGTTCTATACGCTGAATCCAGGACATTTTCTGAAACTAATGAGAGTTGCCTTTCCTTTTTCCCTGCAGTTGCGGGAGCTCAGGCGGAAGACGAGACGAGCGCTTCCAGCGGCTCGAGTGCTTCTAGGCTCGAGCAGTCCGTCAACCCAACGGGAATGACGCCTACCATAGCTGGACCTTCCGGCGACCCGATGCAACGTATGCTGCAGATGTTTGAAATGCAAGCAACGTCAAAATGAGCTCCATCGTCAGCAAGCGGAGGCTCGACAAACTCAATTCTAGAGTCGATTCGAGGCTCAATTCAAGCTGCAGCAGCAGCAGCTGAATACTCTCCAGCAAATCGTACAGTCGGTCGTGGGCAACAACAACAATTCAACGATGACGCCTACCGTGACCAAGCCTGCGGTTCGATACAACGAAGCTGAACCAGAGGCGCCCGTGCTCTCACCTACGGCACCGAGAAGTTTTAACTTCGACGTGTCAAAATTCACTAAAAGCTGCCGCACTTCCTTCAACGGCACAGAAGATCCCTCGGTGGCGATCGACTGGTTGGAGGAGCTGGAAGACAAGTTTGAG
This sequence comes from Iris pallida, assembly GCA_029216955.1. Classification (NCBI taxonomy): domain Eukaryota; kingdom Viridiplantae; phylum Streptophyta; class Magnoliopsida; order Asparagales; family Iridaceae; genus Iris; species Iris pallida. The sequence continues at coordinate 8,977 of JANAVB010024067.1, read as the reverse complement.
CTTCTAGGTGTCGAAGACTCGAAGAAAGTCGCGTGTGCTCAACTTCTACTTCGAATGAACGTGCACGATTGGTGGGCTGTGCAGAAGCGGGCTATTCGACGTGAAGACGAGACGGCGGCGATTTCCTGGGCTACATTCAAAAGTACATTTGAGACATAATATCTTTCAGCAGCCGTGCGACAGGAGAAAGAAATTGAGTTTATGCAATTGAGACAAGAGAATATGACAGTACGACTGTATGCGGCCGAATTCAACAAACTGGACAAGTTTGCTGGAGACTATTTACCAACCACTGCAAGTCGAGCTCGACGATTCGAAGTGGGCCTGCGTTCAACTATCCGTGCTCATGTTTCGGTGCCCGAATACAAAACCATGGGCGAGGCACTCAACCATGCCCTCCGTCTGGAGTTCGAGTACCCTCCTACTACTACCGGCGCTGTTTACTTTAATAACAAATGCCATAGTAATACGGGAGGCAACAACGCACACAAGCATCAAAATCGTGGCAACGGAGGCGACAACCAGACGAAGGATCGAGTAGTTTGCACTTTCTGCCCCAAAGAGGGGCACTTGATCAGCGAGTGCCGATTGAAGAACGGTACGTACCTCGGGTGCGGCCGAGCCGATCATATCGTACGCGACTGCCCGGAGAAGTCAAACCAGCGCCCACGACAACACCATCAGAACCGAGGCTAAGCACCTCGGGCTCCACCGACCGCATAACAGAATGGCCAAGACCGTCGCCCTAATGCTCAGGGCCGCGTCTACGCCATGACCCGAGATGAAGCGTTCGTATCTGACACAGTCGTGACAGGTATACTGCAATTCAATAATAAACCTGCTCGTGTATTGTTTGATTCAGGTGCCACGCATAGTTTTATATCGGCGGACTTTGCCGCCGAGCACAAATTTCCCCTGACACTGCTGGGTCTCGAGCTCACTGTTAACATCCCGTCGGGCATGCCACTAGCTGCAAATTTAGTCTACGGAGACAGAATCATCTGTATAGATGGTCAAAAGGTCAGTCTCGATGCGATAGTTCTAAATATTAAGGACTACGATATCATTCTGGGGATGGATTGGCTCGGTCCGTGCAATGCAACCATAGACTGCGCTGAAAAGAAGGTCACATTCCATATACCTGGAGTGCCTGAATTCTTCTACTCGTGTGGTGAGGCATCGTCGACCTGCATGGTGATCTCCGCAATATCTGCTCGACAGATGCTGCATTTCGGATGCGAAGGCTATCTAGCTTCCGTTCGAGACATGCGATAGGATGGTACAAACGCGGGTCAGACCGACGTTGTGGTAGAATTCTCCGATGTGTTCCCGGACGAGCTGCCCGACATGCCGTTCGATCGAGAGATTGAGTTCACTATCGATACCTTTCCCGACACTCGACCGATCTCGAAAGCCCCGTACAGAATGGCCCCTATAGAGCTTAAAGAACTCAAAGTACAGTTACAAGAATTACTCGACAAGGGATTTATCCGACCCAGCGTCTCGCCCTAGGGAGCACCCGTGCTGTTTGTCAAGAAGAAGGATGGCTCTATGCGTCTTTGTATCGACTACCACGAGCTGAACAAAGCTACTGTCCGGAACAAATACCCCCTGCCCCGCATAGACGATCTGTTTGATCAGCTTCAAGGAGCCACGGTGTTCTCTAAAATTGATCTACGTTCGGGTTACCATCAACTCAAGATCAAGCCGGATGATGTGCCGAAGTCTGCCTTTCGTACTCGATACGGCCATTACGAGTTCCTGGTAATGCCGTTCGGCCTAACGAATGCCCCTGCTGCTTTCATGGATTTAATGAATCGGGTGTTCCGACCATTCCTCGACAAGTTCGTAGTAGTCTTTATCGACGATATACTCGTCTACTCGAAGAATAGGCAGCAACACACTGAGCATCTACGGACCATGCTTCAGACCCTTCGAGAAAATCAACTATACGCGAAGCGAAGCATATGTGAATTTTGGCTTAGCAGCGTCGCATTCCTTGGACACATCATTTCTGCTGAAGGTATTGCGGTCGACCCAAAGAAAGTTGTAGCCGTTGTCGATTGGAAACGGCCAGCGTCCGTCGGCGAGATTCAAAGTTTCCTTGGCTTAGCGGGATACTACCGACGCTTCGTGACAGACTTCGCTAAGATCGCATCGCCTCTGACTCGCCTCACCCAGAAAGGAGTCGCATTTGAATGGTCGGACGACTGCGAAGCTGCATTCCAAGAGTTGAAGCTAAGGCTCGTCTCGGCCCCGATACTCGCACTTCCATAAGGGACTGAGGGTTTCCAGATATTCAGCAACGCATCCGGTTAGGGCTTGGCGTGTGTGCTGATGCAGCAGAACAAGGTGATATCTTTTGCTTCCCGACAGCTAAAGCCGCACGAGAAGAACTATCCCACGTATGACCTGGAGTTAGCGACGATTGTGTTCGCGTTGAAATTGTGGCACCACTATCTCTATGGCGTGGCGTGCACGATCTATACCGATCACAAGAGCCTCAAGTATCTATTCACGCAGAAGGAGCTGAACTTGCGGCAAAGGCGTTGGCTGGAACTAATCAAAGATTACGACTTGACTATCGACTATATACCGGGAAAGGGAAATGTCGTGGCGGACACTCTGAGTCGGAAGTACATAGCCTCGCTATCCATCGACCCCAGACTGCTACGTGACCTAGAAGAGATGGGCATCGAGCTCCGAGTCAGATTCCAGAATGTGCAGTTGGCAAAGTTGCAGTTAGAGCCGAGCTTGCTTGATAAGATCAAGACCGCTCAGAAGGACGATCCGTACTTAAAGAAAATACGAGATCTAATCTCGACGGGCAGGACGACCGACTTTGCGGAAGACGAAACCGGCGTGCTTCGATTGAAGGGTAGGCTATGCGTTCCGGATGATTCAGAACTCAAAAAGGAGATACTGTCGGAGGCACACTATGCAAAATATACTTTGCATCCCGGTAGCACGAAGATGTACAAGGACCTCCGTACAAACTTCTGGTGGCACGGGATGAAAAGAGATGTAGCACTCTTCGTGTCGCAATGCATGGCCTGTCAGCAGGTGAAAGCTGAGCACCAGAGACCGGACGGGGAGATGCAGAATCTGGCGATTCCAGAATGGAAGTGGCAGCACGTGTGCATGGATTTCATTGTTGGTCTACCGAAGATGCCGCGGGAAAATGATGCTATCTGGGTCATCGTCGATCGATTAACCAAGTCAGCGCATTTTATTGACATCAAAGTTACTTGGAGCGTTGATCGCCTGGCGCAGATATATCTTGATGAGATAGTACGGCTGCACGGAGTTCCAGTATCCATCGTCTCTGATCGGGATTTACGGTTCATGTCGTGATTCTGGAGTAGCCTTCAGTCGGCGCTGGGTACCAAGTTACAGTTCAGCTCAGCTTACCATTCTCAGACCGACGGCCAAACGGAGCACGTCAATCAGATTTTCGAAGACATGCTACGACTCTACGCAATTGACTTCAAATCAAGCCGGAGCAATCATCTACCGCTGGCCGAATTTGCATACAACAATAGCTATCAATCAGGCATTCAAATGGCATCGTATGAAGCCTTGTACGGGCGCAAGTGCCGATCACCCATTTGCTGGGACGAAGTCGGAGAGCGGCAGATTCTCGGTCCGGAACTGGTTTGAACAGACCGTGCAGAAGATTCGGCTCATTCGGGAAAGATTAAAGACCGCACAGAGTCATCCGAAAAGCTAAGCGGACGTTCATCGTCGCCCCCTCGAGTTTCAAGTAGGCGATTAAGTATTTCTCAAAGTATCGCCCATGCGGGGAGTTACTCGGTTCGGCGCGAAGGGAAAATTGAGTCCGAGATTCGTTGGGCCGTTCGAAATACTCGAGCGGGTCGCCCCAATGGCCTATAAAATTGCCTTACCACCGGCGCTTGAAGGTGTACACAATGTCTTCCATGTCTCTCAACTGCGGAAATATGTGCACGACCCGAGCCACGTGGTAGATTTTGGCCAGCTGGAGCTAAAGTCCGACTTATCCTACGTCGAAAAGCCAGTTCAAATCATAGAACGCAAGGATAAGCTGTTGTGCAATCGAGCGTCCCTCTCGTCCGCGTCCTCCGGAGGAACCATTCGGTCGAAGAGTCAACGTGGGAGCTTGAATCAGAAATGAAGGAGAAATTTCCTTCGCTATTCTCGTAGAGGTAGGTTCTATCTTTAAGTTTCGAGGACGAAACTTTTTATTAGTTGGTTATGGTATAGTGCCCCGTTCCTACATCGTGCCCCGTCTCCGTCCACGGGGTGCGCAAGAAAGGAACACTGTCGCTATCGATTCAGTCGGGACCGATAGGTCGGAATCGGCCGAGTCGATCGAACGGGAACAGTTGAATTAAGATCCATTCCACGTTATGGAATGGCTTCTTCGGAACCAAGTCCCATATTCAGCGGGTTGCGCCTCGAGGATTGGCTTTGCGGCTGAGTCGGGAGAGACCTCCCGTTGCTCTGGTTTTCATGCCGCACTTGATTTGGCTTTGGCTTTCGTTTTCGTGAATGCACTTTTCGTGAATATTTTCGATGGGTTTTCATGACGCGTTTTCGAGCTCACATTCATATCGAAATTCCTTGAAATACACAGTGTTCTAATCAGTTGCTTATGCGATTGCAGGTGATCGCGTAGGCGACGACAGCGCAGCCAACCGGTCGCTCGCTTGAAGCAAGCCTAAGGCGAGTGGCTGACCTCCTTCGCCTCGTCCCTCTACTTCAAAACTCAATATGTGAAGTAAAATGAATGCTTGTCATAATAGTGTAAAATCAAAGAAATCGTAGCACGATTCTTCATGAAACACTTGATATCAACGGCTGGTATTGGAAATAGAATACATGTTCCTTATGCAAATCCACTTAGCCTATGCAAAGCAATGAATGAATCGATTAACGTTTATCGCAACGATACGGCTAAATGAGTAAATCAACTAAGTTCAAAGGAAAACGGTCATTGGACAACTTGTCGACAAGGTGTAGTTTCCTCGAACGGTTACCTAGGCCAAGGGACCGATTCGGCCCGGGAGGAACGAGTGTATAGCAAGCGCCAACCCTTCATCGGTGCGAGTTATGCGGGAACTTTTGCATAGGGCTCGCTACCCGACGCGAAAGGGTCACCGTCTAACTCAGCTATAGTCCGAGATGGCTTGACATTGCCAGTGGCCTTCATACCCCTTCTTCACTGCTTAACAAGTGCACGAGACACGGGATAAAATGTGATAGTTGCTTAATGTTACACAATTTCATATGCTTGCCTCAAAACTTGTTAACATACAAATCGAGCAGGATGGTTAGAAAGATCATTGAAATAGCTAGCTAACATGTTTACGAAATTCTTGAATCAAATGCAGAGCTTGGATTTTAATTAGCCATTCGCCAGTACATGTGTTTGTGCTGATCCTTGCTCCTTGCAGGTCTCGCAAACCAGGAAGGATGTGCCAACTAGCTCGGCGATGTTAGTGACTTTGAAGCTTCGGTCGTTGCGTCGAAGACTCTCTCTCTGCGACTCCCCTTTTGAACGCTCTCGGCAGTCCAAGGAAGATGACTCAGCGTCCCTCCCATCCAGGTCACTGGAGTACTTGTGTATATTGAGGGATGTGTGCAATGTATGGAACGACTATCTCATCGATACTCTTTTATAATCGAGTCATGTTGTAGCCCGTGCGACAATGAGTCTTGTACCAGAGTCTGTAAATAATGTTTATTATCAATAAAGAATCAAGTTCCTTTAATTATTGTGTGACTCAATTTATCTGCGTACTCTCTTACATCTCGTGTCTCGGATTGCCTTATGACTATGCCTTGTGCGATCGCAAATTAGGTTCGTATGGCATCACGCCCGGGGGACGACTATCGATTCGACGGAATCGGGGCGTGACTTTCTTCACCCTTGGATGGCCCAGCCAAGCGGACGATGCGGTCCTCCTGAGATTCGAACTCCTGAACCTGCCCACCTTTGTCTCCGACACTGAAGCACCTCCGTACACATACATCCTTGAGCAGAACATCATGCACTATGCATGTCGTCGATGACCCACAACTTTCCATGAACTATGTGAATGGAGATGCACCTGGCTCAGATTGAGTTTGCTGTAAACCTTGATCTCCTCCCTGGCTTTGAACTGCTGAAACCAATATCACTCCATGAAGCTTTGCAAACCACCCGTCGCTAAACGGGATCCGTAGAACAACCCCCACCTGGAGACCGACCAGCTGTCATGGCACCGACAAACAACCCTTAATATTTTACTCACCTCCATTCGTCGCTTTGTCTCGATGAACCAAATCCTTCGTTACCCTCAAAACATCTCGAAGACCCTCCTCAGTAAGTTTTTGACGATCCAACTCCTGTCGAACACCCCTCAAGCCTCCATCCCATGTATGTGACCTGATTGTAAAACTCAGCGGCTTGAGCTTGTACATGCCACACACAAATCGCCTCGAGCCAGTAGTTGGAAACCCTTTACAAGCATCCAATCTTTGTCACCAAACAAACTACAACAACCATCATTAGCCAGCCTCTCAATCGAAACTAAGTTGTAGCACAAACTTGGTACATGTTGCACACCCATGAGGATGAGCTTCTCACCAAACTCTGTCGTCAAGTGCACGTACTACTGATGCCTTCAAATGCATCCGTCCCCTTGTTTCCTATCTTCACATGTTCAAACTTTTCTTCACGGTATGACGTGAAGATCCTCCTCTACAAACTGGTGTGATACGACGCCCCCGTTTCTATGACCCAGTCATCATTATGCCACATACCACAAGGTTCCTCTACGTCGGTCGCTACGATGATGATACCTCCCAACGCGATGAGATCTTCCCGATCGTCCTTGCCTTTTGTCTTCTCAGCTTTGAACTTCATGCAGTTTCTCTTGATATGACCCCTATCGCCACAGTAGTAGAAGCCCTCCTTGTGGTCCACAATCGTAAGATCCTGAGAACTCCTTCGTGTTCTCGCCTGTGACTTGGGTCTTCTATTCCTGTAGGAAGTCACCAGAGTGGACTCTTATGATGATTCAAGTTGCTTTGTTGCTGGATCTCTTCATTCAACAAGTTACTTTTGACTGCCTCCATTGTGTAACTCTATCCGGTACAGAGTTGCTCAGCTACACCACCAACGTCTCCCAGCTTCCAGCAGAGAACTCAAAAGCAATAGGGCCGAAAACTCATCATCAATCGTCATCTTCATCGCAGACAGTTGATTGATGATGTCCTGAACCTTGTTTAGATGTTGTACCACTGGGCACCCTCCATGTACTTCAAGTTGACGAATAAAAAAATACCTTGTTGTCGACCGTCTTTCTTTCGTACAACGAATGCAGCTTCTTCCATAATGCTTTTGTCGAACTCTACATAGACACGTGATAAAATACTGAATCATCCAACCATTGGCGGATGAATCCAACGGCCTTTTGATCTAGTCATTTCCAGTCTCCAATAGCTTTGTTCGATGGCTTTACACTATCGCCCACCAACGGACCATGCAAGTCCTTGGATCAGAGTAGATTCTCAATCCTTGGTTTCTAAATCGTCTAGTTTCCCCCATTGAGGGTGATCATATGAGTGTTCATCTACTCCGGAGACATGGTTGCCAGAACCTGGCTCTAATACCAGATGTTGGTATCAGACCAGAATGAAGGAACCTCGCACTGATACCAGATGTTAGGAATCGGACACGCCCTTTGGCATTCTGATACCATATTCACTACTAAAATAAGGCAAATTAGCGACGTCATGATACGTAGCTAATAATGACAATTACGTCGCTAATCGTAATTGGCGACGGCTTTAGCGACGTAAAGTGAAGGCCGCTTTTAAGCTAGTCGCAGATGGCAAATTCGTCGCCCTACGTTGCTGTTTGCGACGTCCCAGCCGTGTCGCTACGTCGTCGCAAAGTTAGCGACGTAGCACGACGAAAACTTTACGTCGCAAACTTAGCGACGTAGTGCGACTTCTTAGCGACGTTTAGTTCTATTGACGTGATGACGTGGCATGCCTGCCACATCAGCAAGGTGGTGATGTACAGCGATGTAACGCCGCTAATTAGCGACGTATAGCGACGTCCACTTTCTGTCGCTATACGTCGCTATTCGTCGCAGACTACTGAAAAATATTAAAAAAATATAATGTGTATTTTTGTTATGCTGTGTGTCTGTGTTTACAGTGTGTGTGAAGTGCAGTGTTCGAACCATCGACAGTTTCGCTTACTGTTCTATGTTTTATCTTGGATAGAAAGAGAAACAGTTCAGGGTGTACTTCTCAGAGCTTCCTCTTCACGTCCTTCACCTTCTCGGGATCCTGTACGACGTCCCGAGAGAGTGAAGGATGTAAAAATGAAGCTCTTAGAAGTACACCCTGAACAGTTGCTCTTTCTGTCTAAGATAAAACATACAACAGTAATCGAAACTATCGATGGTTCCGAACACTACATTTCACATACACTATAAATACAGACACACATCATCATAAAATACACATTATAGTTTTTTAAAATTTGGGCAGCACCTCCTTTGTATATCAGACCATCGCTTATAACCCAGCGTAGGTATATTTGTCATCCCTGTCACAGATATCATCATAATTAAGTCTCCCATCATAACAGTCTACAACTAATAGATAAATGGCAGTCTTCCATCATAACAGTCTACAACTAAATATCATACATGTACTCAACAAAAATACCAACAAATTAAATATCACAAACATACATGTCCAACAGAGTCAAAAAATAATAAAAATCAGTGTACAGAACGGTCAATGGGCCCATAGGGCCAATACATACAAAAATGATAAAAAAATATACTAGATCACTGTGGACCCCTCTCGCGCATCTGGGATAGAATGTACTCATACTGCTCCTGGGTGAGCTGCACCGTAGGGGCAGTAGGAGGCAGTACAATCTCTGGAGTCGGCGCCGTCGATGGATCGGGAGGACGTATCTGCTCCATTT
>JANAVB010024066.1:0-246818 GCA_029216955.1 Iris pallida | reverse complement strand
TATATATATATATATATAATAACCCTAATTTTTGTATATCACGAATATCTTATATATCACAAATATTATAATAATAGCCTACATAATATAAGCCTACATAAAATAAAATAAAATATAGCCTACATAAATCTCACATCCAAAATATATGTTTAAGGAAATATTCACTATATTCAAATAAAACATTTATTAATATTCTATATGATAATTATTATTTACATATATGAAACTTTACTAGACCACTACACAAATTACGAAGTACGCACATGCATACAACATCTATGGTCGTGAACGTCTTTGGTCGCTCTACAATCATTACATGGGCCCGGGTTTGGTTCTGGTCAAGTCTGGACTAGTTTGGTACAACCGGGTCACTTAAACGTCAATAATAATAATAATAAATAATTAAAAATTTATAATGGTCATGTCACAACTTGGCCGAGTTTTCCTAATTAGGACACACTGATGGACAGGTCTTCCCTACCAGGGCTAATACTAGTCAAAGCATGCCACTACACTATCCGTGCCACGATTTCTAGTCACCTTGTATTCCAATTTCTAACCATGACTAAAATTATCTATCGTAATAATTAACTAAATAATTATTTATAAAGTCTAAAAATCACCTTTTAAATAAATAGATAATAATAAATTATTTCAAAATTTTCGGGAAGGGGGCTACTACATAAACTAATAGCTGTTCATTAAATTGACAAAATCTATAAGTACAGTAAGCAATGAAATACATGATGGATAAGTAATACTGAACAATAGAAAAGTAGGAAAATCATGGTAACAATGTACTGTAATAATCATGAGTATGGTGTAACAACAGGTAATATCTAGAATAGAGCATATACTACTAAATAGTGCCTTGAGATATTAGTTTATTATGTGATCGGCTTTGGATCAAGATCAGGCTATTCTTTGTATGACCAGCTATGCACAGTACAAGTACAGATAAGGAGGGATCAGGTCGACCGTATATGAAAAGCTATGCACAAGTACAATTAACGTCAGGCTACACCCTATATGTAGTGAGGGTGAGCTATGCACAAGCAAGTAGTTTGGTATGATCACATAATCTCTAATATCTTCCCATCCCCCGACTAGTATAAGGATCCAACCATGGTACTATGACACATGATTCTCTAAAAAGGCAGCAAATTCCCTGAGAAATCGGTGTCCATACAAGTACAAGAACAATAACAATACATATACCAGTATACCTGATAATAAGGAATAACATCTCATGACGGAATCCAAGCTATACTGATAAGTTACTCTCATGTTAGGAATCAAGCACAATACTATAAACTGATATCATAGAGACTATCAAGATAATAAAAACTATCAGAGAATGTACTCGCCTCAATTTATTTGGAGTCGACGTGCATGACACGAACATATCGGCATAGATTAGGTAACGATTCTATGCTCCACAAGATGGTCCCAAACGACGACACATGTGGTTCCATTGAGTCCATAATAGTCCAAATAACCTAGTTTGGTATATAGAAGCCCAAAATCAGAGTTCGGCAAGATAATCGAATCAAGAAATAGGAAACGACTATAATAGTCACGATTTATGACTTTAAGGAAAAAATAATAACTATATATATATATATATATATATATATATATATATATAGATATTTTTCCTCTAATAAAATTGTATTTTACCAAAATATGGGTTAGAGACCCAAAATAATTTACTAGGTTTTCAACTATATATCTTAAATTATAAATGATTTTCAAGATAGTTATATATATAGGTAAAATCATTTATATATAGATATATAGTTGAAAACCTAGTAAATTATTTTGGGTCTCTAACCCCTATTTTGGTAAAATACAAGTTTTTAGAGAAAATACTATAATATTATTTTAGGATGCTAAACCAATTCAAAATAAAATTTTAAAAAAATAAATAACTAATATATATTAGACAAAAATATTATATAATTTAGTTAATCAAATATATATAGTTCAGATATTTTTGGAAATTATTTACTCTATATATGTTATAATACATCTTGAGAAACGTAGGTAGTATATTTATATCTATATAATACAACAAAATTATTAAAATTTTACAAATATAATGATAATACATAATATATACATTTTGGTATGCAGAATATGCACATATGGGCTTTAAGCCAAAATCATAAACCTAATTATATTATAATATCATAGGCCCGACCCATAATATTGAATTTAAATTATAGTTCAATGGGTTCAGCCCTCTCGGCCCATACCATAAACCCTAATCCAATCAACAACAACAACAATAATAATAATAATAATAATAATAATAATAATAATAATAATAATAATAATAATAATAATAATAATAATATGCATATACATTTATATATATACAAAAAATATTCATGTAAGTACTATATTATATATGTCCAAGTATATATAAAATATACCTATATACATGTTATTCCAAAATAATTATTTATACAAATACATTTATACATATATATAATATGCATGGGCTAAAAAGCCCAGCCCGAAGGAGGAGCAACCAAATCCCTGTTTGAGACATTAATGTAATAACGAACGAAATAACACTGTTAATCAATGCCAAGGATTAATTTGAATGGGCTTTGTTGACCAAAACAATCCCCTCAAATCCAAACATATATATGAAGAGAGAGAGAAGGGAGGGGGTCAGTGCTGTTCTCTCTCCATTCTCTCCCCTAAATCCCAATTAAACCTAACCCCCAATTAAGCAGAGAGGGAGAGAGAGATGGAGAGAGAGAGAGAGAAAAGAAGGGAGCAAGAGGGAAGCTCGAGTGAGTGAGCCGAGAGAGAATGAAGGAAAAGAGAGGGGAAATGTGAGGGGAGAGGAACTCACCAGCGAGGTGTCTAGGTGGAGGACCACGTGCGGGGTCGCCGGAACGAGTCTCGACGACTCACCAAGGCTGAAGTTCGACGGATCTGGCGAAGCGTGGGGTCACAGTGGCAGCTCACGGCCGGAGCACGGCCGTTGAGGGGTAGACCCGGGAGCCATGCACCTGAGGGTGGCGGATCTGGTTGTTATGTGGTGGATCTCAGAGGCAATGGGGAGGAATCGGGTTAGGGTTGGCCTTTTTTTGCATGATTATGGTGGTGGTCGGCAGTAAAGGAGGTGGTGTTAGTGGCGAGTGTTGGTCAGGAGGAGTGGTGGTGTCGTGGTGGTAGTGTAGATGGCAATGTGGCAGTTGTAGTACCCTATCCCGATAGGCGACAGACTATGTAATATGCTTACGGCGAGTCAGACTCGGTCGGGAACTTAGATGGCTAATCTGACTCGATCGCTAGCTTGCTAAAAGAAACTACTTTGTGGCATCAAACAAATCGATTTGGACGAATGTTATGAGAATCGATCCGACTAATGGAACGGCTTCTGTTAAAATAAGTCCTAGATGCAGCAGACTGCATCTTGGCGAGTGAGCTTTATATAAGAGTCCCTTCGACGGGACCGGACTGCTGTATGGTATTCTTAAAGTTTTTGTTACTTGATTTTGATGAATGTATTTTTGCATCGATTTTTGCATTCATTCTACGAATTTTGAAATAAAGGATTTGAAGAAGGGATTCTGATAAAATGTTGGTGCCATTGCAGGAGCTCACGTAACTAAAGCTTTAATGTTTCGAAGTGCTCCGACTTATGGCACGATCGAATACTTGGTGGGTGGTTCGACCCCTTCATTTCTACTCCTTCCCGTAAATGAAATTCTGTTTGCCTTGAACTTATTAAAATCGATGATGCCAAGTTAAATGCATGCCAAATCACTAAGATCAAGACTCGGGAGAACTATATCAATTTAGAGTAATTTGCTCTGAAAGTATAAGTTTCACCTCAAAAAGAGAAAAGTTAAGGTTCTAGAAAAGAGAGAGACTATTTCACTAGCCGCAAAATAAATAAAATGTCGGTTGTGACATATGGTGCCTCGGGGACTTTGGTGCCTACGGGATACCAAATCAGATGTACGACTTTAGGGAAAATAAATTGTTTATGAGTTGGGAGTAATGATAATGCGGCTTAGTACTGTCAATGCTTGTAGAAGCATAAAAATAGAGCAGATGGTACGGTAGCACAGAAGACAGTAGTTGCTCCACAGAAGCACAAAAGACAATAGTTGCTCCACAAAAGCGCAGAAGACAACAAGCGCAGAAGACAACAGTCGTTTCGCCAGAGACATACAAAGATAAGTGCATAAAGTAAGCTTCTATATTATAATCATGTTTACAAAAGATCTTTTACAGACTCTTCAGGATTACATATAAAGAGTAAACCCCACGACCTACAAAGTATGCAAAGTGCACAGACCCCAAAATGCTCAGCAGTGTCATAGCGAATCACTTCCTCGTCAGAGCGAGCCACTTCCTAGTCAGACGCGGAGGAACTCCAATATGGCTAATGAAGCAGCTATTGGCCCAAACAAGAACGTAGCTCCTGCTCGCAACACTGCTGGAGACTTTCTAGCATAATAGGGCATGCAGGCCCCCACTCCAATATGGCCAATGAAGCCATTATTGAGCGTGGCAGAGCACAAACTATGGCTCTTCGAGTTGGCAATCAATCTAAACCCGGTAGCTTGGACCTCGAAGTCCTCCAAGATGTTGTTCAGGTTCGAACGCCTTATGCCCAAAGCTCAAGTGCATCTCGAAACTCAGTAGTAGTTCTTCTAGAAAGCCACAACTTCTTTGAACGAAGAGATATACAACCAATAGTCGACTTATGAAAGGCCCATGGCCGTCCAAAGCTAAGTCGGGGTTGAGCATAACAGGGAAATAACAAGAAACTATGAGAAAAGTGTTAACTGAAAGCTCATCTTTATATATAGGCTATGTTGTCCAACCCATAGACCATGTGACGGTCAGTCAAAGAACCCCGGAGTAATGGGATGAACCTAGGACTCAGCACAATGAATCTTATTTAATAGATTCATTTGACTAAGCCTTGTTACCGCTTCTCGAGCCCCCAAACATCGGTAATTAAAGAGGATGTTGACTCAACCATTTATGGGCGGTTATAATGTTCTTAAGAAAAATAACTTCGACAGAACTCGCCCCTTCGGATCAACCCATAAGTGCAGCGCCTCAGTTCAACCCAGAAGCACAGCTCGTTCAACGGCTCTTTCATTTAAGACTTCGTTACCTCAGCACAGTCTCCTCATCGCCCTAAAGCACAGTGACTCCGTTGCCTCAACACAGTCTCATTGTTATCCTAAAGTGCAGTGACTTCGTTGCCTCATCACGGTTGCCTCGTCGCCCTAAAGCGCAGTTACTTCGTTGCCTCAACACAGTCTCCTCGTCACCCTAAAGTACAGTATCTTTGTTGCCTCAGTACAGTCTCCTCGTCACCCTAAACGCAGTGACTTCATTACCTTAACACAGTCTCCTCATCGCCCTAAAGTGCAGTGACTTCGTTGCCACAGCATAGTCTCCTCGTTGCCCTAAAGTGCAGCGACTTCGTTGTTTCAACACAGTCACCTCGTCGCCCTAAAGCGCAGTGACATTGTTGCCTCAGCACAGTCTCGTCGTTGCCCTAAAGTGAAGTAACTTCGTTGCCTCAGCACAGTCTCCTCGTCGCCCTAAAGCGCATTGACATTGTTTTTTTTAGCAAATTCTCCTCGTCGCCCTAAAGTGCAGTGACTTCGTGGTCTCAGCATAGTATCCTCATCACCCAAAAGTGTAATGACTTCGTTTCCTCAGTATAGTCTCCTCGTTGCCCTAAAGCGCAGTGACTTCATTGCCTCAGCACAGTCAACTCGTCGCCCTAAAGCGCAGTGACTTCTTTGCCTTGGCAGAGTCTTCCCGTCACCCAAAAGCGTAGTGAAATAGAAGCCTTACCAGAAGCGCAGCTCGTATAGACGTACAGTTCTATGGGGTGGTATTGTTCTACGTGGCCATTCTGGCATCTATATCTTTTCAGATATGATCCAATCGATTTGTTCAAACCGTCTCTCCTAAGATAAGAACGGAGTTTGGTTCTTTTGATAGAAGCAATATCAGATCAGCTTGTTTAAACCATCGCTCCTAAGATAGGAACGGATTTTGGTTCTGTTGACAAAGGCATATCCAATCGGTTTGTTTAAACCACTGCCTCTAAGATATGGACAAAATTTGACTCTATGGATAGGAGCAAAACCCACTCGGCTTCATCCGATCAAGATTATCAAGCCATAAGCACACGCCATGTCTCATTTATTCGTTTATGTTGATAACCATCCGAGATATTGATAGAAGAGAATCTCAGCATCAGCCATGTGTCAGCTCAGCAGCAGCCCTCACCGTGGAGTTACAATAGATTCTCTTATATCTCCACGCGCAACGCTCCTGCGCCCTGAAAAACCTATGCACATCGCATTTGTGCTGACCTATAAATATAAGCAGTTGGCCTTCATTAAAAGGTCGACATCTTCCAGATTAGCAATCCCGAGTACCACTCTCGAGCATTAAAAAGTCAGAGTACGTTCAAGCCGTCGTCAGATCGTCAACGGAGTAAAGAAGCCGCTGTAGTGCTGTAACGCCCCAGTCCCAAAATACGTAGGACTAGGAACGTAGACATGTCAGCTGTATACATATGAAGTACACTCCAATATATGGAATCCTCGTATGAATACATAAGCTGTAAAATGCAGTAGAACCACAACAACTAATCTCATCAATAAAATGAAGGGATAACAGATGTCATATAATCAACTATAAATTGTCATTTGTACATGTAGTTGGACAGAGACAAATCCACTACCAACTATGAAAAGAAATACATAATAAAAGAAAGAGTTTGGCGAGCGAAGCGAAGACGATCAAAGTGTAATCATCCTCGAAGAAATAGAGATGATCATGACCACGGCTAGAACACCTACGAAAGACATGAGCATACACCTGGCGAGCTAACCAGGTCCTCAGAGGGACGTAACAAGATACAATAAACATGCCATATAAATACTGAATATAAAATATGCCACAAACAAAAGTAAGTGACAAGACTACAATAAGGTAATCTAACCATAGTAAAGTGATCATGCAGTTGAGAAACAATCATTCGATGCATGAGCCCTGGCTGTAAATGGGATCGACATAGTCCCCATATAGGGCACCAGGGGCCTACATCCGTAACGTCCGAAGATCGTCAGAGGGCATCATGTGCAAGGGGCTACGTCCATAACGCTCCGAAAAACGTCAGAGGGCACCTGGAGCCTGCGTCTCCGGCGGAGCGCACATGTAAGCAGGGAAGTGCAAAGAAGCCCATACGTCAGATATTGTTCTCCTCACCCAATGTACCTGTCAAGTCACATCCACGACCATGTAACTCTACTAACTGCTAAGTCTCTTAACACGCCTATATTAGAAGTTAGCCCTAACGCATGCGCATGGGGGATCAACCCACACGTAAGAACCTCTATATGCTACTCATCTCACACATCCTCGTGGTACAACTTTGTCAAGGTATATGCGATATACTACAGACGATAGTCCCTTAACTCTAGGTTCATGTGCAACCAAATGATAGTAACAAAGTAAACTAATAATCACTGAGCATGTAGTAAATCAAGAACTGTAATAACTGAAAATAATGAACAGTGATATATAAATAAATGCCGACTGAATATAAACAGTATAACGGCAACGTATCTTGCCTGGTGTGACGCCTGGTGTGGTGCAATGATCTGACAAGTTCTGAATAGTCCGATGGTCGGGGTTAATGTAATGGTCCAAAATTGCGAGAAAATAGGAACATGTGATTAGTCATGATCAACAACGATAATAGGAGGAATTTAGGAGTAACTGAATATTTATACTGTTTCTAGAAATTATTTTATAATAATTTTACATAAATACTTAAAATATACAATTTGGAGAAATACATTTTTATTAGTCAAATATATGTCTGGATAACTACTTGAAAATAATTTGGAAACCACTTTGATCAAAAATATTTTTTTTAGTAAAAAGCAATTCTAGAAAATATTTATGGCTAAAAGTCTCTATTTTGTAAACTAAAATTTTGTCAATTAATTTAGTTAAATAGATAGAAAGTTCTACAGCAATATCTCATAGCCCATAATATAAATATTTAAACCATTTACTAAAATAAAAATATCTGATATATATTTTACATATATAAATCCCATGATACCCAAAATATCTAAACTCATACATACAGCTAATAATAATAATAATAATAATAATAATAATAATAATAATAATAATAGATAATAAATAATAATACTTATACATCAGCTGCTGCTTCTTCCTCGGGTGAAGCCAAAGGGAACAGTAAAAAAATAAAAGGAAATGATGGTGGAGTTAAGAAGGAGAGGGAGAGAGAGAGAGAGAGAGAGAGTAGGGAGAGAAGGTCTCACCGGGTCGGCGGAGGTCTCCGCGGGCGGCGTCGCGGCTGAGGCCGGGTGCGGGCGGAAGACGGGGTCGGCGCCGTTCTCGTGGTGGCGCGGCCGGGCGCTGGAGGAGATCTGGCGAGCACGAAAGGGGGCGGAGCGACTGGGCGCCGGTGGTCGGGATTGGGCGGCGCATTTGGCCAGAGGCGGTGCGAGAAGTCGGAGGAGGCGAAGGATGTAGCGGTTCGATTTCGCGAAGGAGAGTCCGCGGAGGAGGAGGCAGCCGGAGGTCTCGGCGATGCGGCCAGGGGTCTCGACGACACAGCCGGGGGTTTCGACGAAACAGCCGGGGGCGGCTGCGTGATGCTTGACTGGAGGAGCTTGTCTCCGGCGTGCGGTCGCCGGAAGACGATACGGCTGG
This sequence comes from Iris pallida, assembly GCA_029216955.1. Classification (NCBI taxonomy): domain Eukaryota; kingdom Viridiplantae; phylum Streptophyta; class Magnoliopsida; order Asparagales; family Iridaceae; genus Iris; species Iris pallida. Next base: position 238,052 of record JANAVB010024066.1, on the reverse strand, counting down.
TCTGGGAGATGGAGGCGTTGGGGCACTGGTCGAGGGGCTGTGGTCGAGGCCGGACGGAAGATGCGACGGACATGTGAGGGTTCCTATTTGAGCATTTTGGGTTTCTAATGGTGACGGTGGTGGTCGAATCGACGGTGGTGGTGGTTGTGATGGTGGTTGGGGTTACAATGGTGTAGACGGACGGCGTACCGTGGTGGCGGCGGTTGTGTTGTCGGGTGTTGCCGTTGATGGCCGGGAGCGGTGGAGGTGACAATGGAGGAGATGGTGGGTTGTCGGAGAAGACAGGGAGGGGGAGCGGTGTTGGAGGGATGTTGTGGACGTAGCGTAGCAGAACAGGGCATGGCTTAGGTTTAGGTGTCGTGTCGGGATGGGTCCGACACAGCTGGGTTGGACGTCCGGTTTGTCGGACAGGACGAAAATTATGTATGTGTAATGGAATTTATAGTGGATGTAGAGGCACAGACACGATGCACAATATGATGGTAGAAAATCATGGAAGAGTACCTCTCCTTATATAGGAGGTGGGAATTCCCAGTTGGATAAGGATGAGGACTAGTTTAAATCAACATTAGATAATCCATTATTTGATTTAAAACGAATAAAGAAAACCATTTTTGATCAAATCCCTCAAATCAAAACTAGATAATAGCCTAAAACAAAACTATTTAATCTATCCAAAAAAAATCAAAAATTTGATTTAAATCACTATAGATTTACTGAAAATATTTCCAAAACTTTTAAATATTAATAATTAATTAATTTCAAAAATTAATAAAATATTTAAATATTAGAATTATTATTTTTGTAAATAACAAAAATTTATTTTTTTGAAATCAAGTGGACATGAAATAAATTTCATGTCACTAGTACACAAAATATATTTACATAAAACAATAAATTTTCTAAATTATCACAAATAAATATTATTAAATAAATAACGTTTGCCAAAATTTGACACGACGCAATAATCAAATATTAAATATTTATTCGGGGAAAAAAATCTTTTAATAAAATATTCGTATAAATATATCGTCTTGCGACGTACAAATATGAAAAATGCGAACTCGTACGTGACGTACAGTTTACAAAACAAAATCGATACCAAACTTAAAAAAAATCGTAGTATAAATTTAGGTGGTTTACATCCTATCCAACTTAGAAGAATTTCGTCCTCAAAATTTAGGAGTAATTAGGGTAGGTAGGGCGAAGGGGATGAAAGGAGTTTATCCGAATAGAAGTACGAGATCTTCTTGGGACAAGGATGCAAACAAAATATTCGCCGAGGAGGCGAGCGACATTTCAATGGATAATAGATCAGTTGGATGACTAGGAAAGAATCAGTTATAGTATGATTATGCGTATGACAACCCCTTGATGACTATAATCCCTCATTTACTGCCATTTATTTTATGGACGTGCAAGCTCCTCAAATAGGTATCAGTCTTCCAATATAAATTTTGATCATTAGAACATTTCATTACGTGTTTTCAATCTCGTTAAAATCTCCAATCGTCCTTATCGATTAGCCCTATTCACTCTTTCAATTTGTTTTGTCCGTAATTTTATATTTCATAACCTTATTTTCTTCCTTACTTCGATCATTTGCCTCACAAACTTGAATTCCAAAATGTATGCGTACATCTCATTCGATATTTTGCTGTGAGTTCAACAGATTTGAATTCAATGAATCTCTAATACACTTCTCCCACATATCTACATATATAGATATATATATTCCACAATTAGATTTCGTTGTTCATAATCTCTCAAAAGTAGGAATTCGATAATCCTTCAATATCTTGAGTCGTACTTATCCTTAAAGTATCATCTTAAATATTTGTTGATTATATCTTCACAAAGCAATCTTTTATAAATGAAAATCCCTCTATCTCTTATTTATTAGGGTCTTCCTCGGAAATTGGAACCCAATGATCTTTTAATCCATGATGGTAAAAATGAACCTGTCTTAACTTCAAATTCACAATCACTTTAGAAACGTATTCTTATATCGTCAAAAATGTACGCACTTTCTTTCTTCAACAATTGGTTATCTTTGAAACCTATTATCTTTATGACACCATATTTTATCGAAGGTAAGTCCACGTTGTCTTTATCAAAAATTTGCATCCATCAATTTAATATATAAGCTTGGTTCTTTAACCACCAAAGCTTTAGAAATTCTTCACTTGATATTTAGTTACCTCAAAACAAATTTAGAAATTCGAGAAGTATTCTTGAATGTTTTATTAAAGCACAACCTAACATTCCTTACTTCATCTTATTCGGATTTATTGCACATTTTCACTTATGCATATTCAATCATTTTATTCAACTTTTCCACTACTCTCTCTTCTAGGATTTTCTACTCTAACCTCTTTCCAACCAAGGGATTGTCATGACCAATTTCAACATTGAACAAGGAAATCATAAAATGAACGCAATTGCATAAACCACGAAGGAATTAATGGTAAAATATGAGCGAAGCAATTTAATCGGAAAGGAAAAACTAAAGGGTTGCTAATATTGAAGAGCGAAAAGATGTTATGTGTCTAAGTGAATCAAGATAAAACCTAAAAATAAAATGACAAGGGTTTAGCAGTCAAGATAAACGCAAGGTTAAGCATTTAAGGGATTTAATAGATTGCAATAATATATTAGGTTAAAAAAAATTGAGTTGAGGTTGAGTCCATATCGGTACCATGGTAAGGGTTATAGTTTAGTCTTTATGACCCAAAAGTCGTACCTTAAAAATAAAGTACAAGGGAACGTGTTTTAGTGGGACATGATATACCTACATGAAGGTGAGCTCGTCTAGGTCTTGCATGTAAAATTTGTGGGAAGGAAAAGTCTAGTGTTGTGCTCCAAATATCAAAGTTACGATAGGAAACACCAAATGATTAAAAACAGAAAGTGGGAGTTCATGTGGTACTAATTAATGTACAAAAGGATATAGTTAAAGCACGGAATAAAGGTAACTTAGTAACCCTCGGAGATCAAGGTAAAATAAGTTAGAGAGAGTTTCTAGAGAGAATGTAGTCTCATAGATAAGGGTATGGTCAAGGGAATGATTCTAATCATTTCTAAGTTTCAAATAATTAAATGGTCATGATAAAGATCTAGAATTGAGGGAAGGTTGAGTAAGGCATGATAAAGATATAGTTACACAGTTTGGTCGATGACTAACTATACTTGTGTATATGCAATATCATAATCATAGGTGGTATGGCAATCTAAGGTGGAATACTTGTACCTTATTAGGGTGACCTTACTTGTTTCTTGGTCCTTCACCAATATATGATCTAATCTAGGAAAGTTAAGTTCCTCAAAAGTTTCTCAATAAAACTTTCAAGATACTCCACCAAAATTTTTAATTATCTTAGGCTGCCAAGTTCAATCAAAATTTAAATCTCTAATCAATCTCGAAATAGTCCTTGTATATCGCAAATTGAACATACCCACTTTTTTTCACCAAAATTTAAATATCAATACTCAAGGCTTTAAACTCGAAATCTAAACAACTTTATAATTCATAGATCATATTACACTATTTGAAAAATGATTTTTTTTTCTCCTTCAAAGTCGATTTCATATCTTCCAAAAAAAATTTAAAATTTTTTTTACCATCATTTCTTCAAACTCAAAAATAAACTTATAAATCGTACGACTCAATTTAAAACCTCAAGCTCTCTAATAAAACCATAAATCATAAACCCTCAATATTTCCTAGTCGTTTACGAAATCATAACTTATAATTTAAAACTCTTTAATAAATTTTGAGATAAACTTTAACATATTACAATCCAAACTTGAACTTAACCGTAAATCATGTGTCACAATTTAAAGATGTTTCTCAAATCGGTTTCGTATCCCAATAAATCATAAACTATTTCGCAATTTCCAAAATCATAAATCATAAATTTGTTTTCTCGATCTAACTGTCCTCTTGTGTATACCACCTTATAATAAAATTCCAACTATCTTTTGAAAGCAAAAATATGCTACTACCCAACTTGGAATTAACTAATCCTTAAGATCATATTTCTAGGAAAATAATGCCCTTATAACTCAAATAAAATCTCATGCATATTAATTGGCCTATGAGCATATACTAGTGTAGTCACCTTACTAAGCACGAAACTAAGAATTTACGGTAGAAGGAGTCAAGCAAGATGCAAATCAAGGAGGTCGAACGAGAATTCGGAATTTGAAGTCAAGAAAGGATGTCAAGTAGGTGGATGAGATTCCTAGACACTAATCCTATATTGCAGGCTCACATCGGTACAATTACGTAATCGAAGTGCCAAACTCGACCTGTATGGGCCACCACAAAAACATGTAACGCCCTAGTCCCAAAATACGTAGGACTAGAAACATAGACATGCCAGCTGTATACATACGAAGTACACTCCAATATATGGAATCCTCGTATGAATACATAAGCTGTAAAATGCAGTAGAACCACAACAACTAATCTCATCCATAAAATAAAGGGATAACAGATGTCATATAATCAACTATAAATTATCATTTGTACATGTAGTTGGGCGGAGACAAATCCACTACCAACTATGAAAAGAAATACATAATAAAAGAAAGAGTTTGGCGAGCGAAGCGAAGACGATCAAAGTGCAATCATCCTTGAAGAAATAGAGATGATCATGGCCACGGTTAGAACACCTGCGAAAGACAAGAGCACACACCTGGCGAGATAACCAGGTCCTCAAAGGAAGTAACAAGATACAATAAACATGCCATACAAATACTGAATATAAAAAATGCCACAAACAAAAGTAAGTGACAAGACTACAATAAGGTAATCTAACCGTACTAAAAGATCATGCAGTTGAGAAATACTCCTTCGACACATGAGCCCTGGCTGTAAATAGGATCGGCATAGTCCCCATATAGGACACCAGGGGCCTACGTCCGTAACGTCCGAAATGTCCGAAGATCGTCAGAGGGCATCATGTGCAAGGGACTACGTCCATAACGCTCCGGAAAACGTCAGAGGGCACCTGGAGCCTGCGTCTTCGGCGGAGCGCACAGGTAAGCAGAGAAGTGCAAAGAAGCCCATACGTCAGGTATTGTTCTCCTTACCCAATGTACCTGTCAAGTCGCATCTACGACCATGTACCTTTACTAACTGCTAAGTCTCCTAACACGCGTCTATTAGCAGTTAGCCCTAACGAATGCGCATGGAGGATCAACCCACATGCAAAAACCTCTACATGCTACTCATCTCACACATCCTTGTGGTATAACTGTGTCAAGGTATATGCGATACACTACAAACGGTTGTCCCTTAACTCTAGGTTCATGTGCAACCAAAGGATAGTAACAAAGTAAACTAATAATCACTGAGCATGTAGTAAATCAAGAACTGTAATAACTAGAAATAATAAATAGTGATATATAAATAAATGCAGACTGAATATAAACAGTATAATGGCAAGGTATCTTGCCTGGTGTGACGCTTGGTGTGGTGCAATGATCCGACAAGTTCTGAATAGTCCGATGGCCGAGGTTGATGTATTGGTCCAAAATCGTGAAAAAATAGGAACATGTGATTAGTCATGATCAACAACGATAATATGAGGAATTTAGGAGTAACTGAATATTTATACTGTTTTTAGAAATTATTTTATAATAATTTTACATAAATACTTAAAATATACAAGTTGGAGAAATACATTTTTATTAGTCAAATATATGTCTAGATAACTACTTGAAAATAATTTGGAAACCACTTTGATCAAAAATATTTTTTTTAGTAAAAAACAATTCTAGAAAATATTTAAGGTTAAAAGTCTCTATTTTGTAAACTAAGATTTTGTCAATTAATTTAGTTAAATAGATAGAAAGTTCTACAGCAATATCTCATAGCCCATAATATAAATATTTAAACCATTTACTAAAATAAAAATATCTGATATATATTTTATATATATAAATCCTATGATACCCAAAAATCTAACCTCATACATACAACTAATAATAATAATAATAATAATAATAATAATAATAATAATAATAATAATAATAATAAATAATACTTATACATCAGCTGCTGCTCCTTCCTCGGGTGAAGCCAAAGGGAACAGTAAAAAAATAAGAGGAAATAATGGTGGAGTTAAGAAGGAGAGAGAGAGAGTAGAGAGAGAAGGTCTCACCGGGTCGGCGGAGGTCTCCGCGGGCGGCATCGCGGCTGAGGCCGGGTGCGGGCGGAAGACAGGGTCGGCGCCGTTCTCGTTGTGGCGCGGCCGGGCGCTGGAGGAGATCTGGCGAGCGCGGAAGGAAGCGGAGCGACTGGGTACCGGTGGTCGGGCTTCGGCGGCGCGCCTGGCCAGAAGCGGCACGAGAAGTCGGAGGAGGTAAAGGATGCGGCAGTTCGATTTCGCGAAGGAGATGTAGGAACAAAATCGTAAAGCAGAATACTCTAGAGGGGGGGTGAATAGAGTAGGCAGCGGAATATTGCTAATAAAAAATCTTGTTAGCAGTTAGATCACAGATATAATAATAATTACAAAGTAAATGACAGAAATTAAAAGTGATCAGAAGGCAAACGCAAACACCGAGATTTATACTAGTTTCTCTCTTGTGAGGATTAGTCCAGTCGGAAGAACTCTAGCTTCCAGTTGAATCCACTATTGGAAAATCCCATAAGTTTTCATACGAAGTCCTTGCAATTTCTACAGACGCGAGCTTTGATACGAAGAACTCGACCAACTTCAATTGTGAAGAGTTGTATCTTCTATCAAGCCTCTGATTATAATTGCTCTGAAACTTCTAGACCGTACCACACAGGCAAATCGACTAGAGGATTGTAACTGGCTTGGGATTTAAAAATGAAAGTTTTTAGAACTATTTGGAAGAATATAAGCTTAAGAAGAGAAGAGATTGAAAGTGAATTGGTGATTTAAAATAATCGAAATACTTCTCTATTTATAGTTTTTCCAAAGACAGAACTCTGACAGAATTCAGGCAGAATTCGGACAGAACTCTTTGTAACAAACCGCAACTGAAGGGTGACCTAGTTTAAAAATCAAACGTTCACTAACGTTCCACTTGTCCGAACTCTGGCCGAGTTCTGCTAGGGTTCTGCTAGTTCATTTTTGAGAAAAAATAATTTGGCTTTTTGAAAAGTCCTTCAGAAGCTTTTTGTAAAAATGATATTTTTCAAAAACATAGGTCATTTGTAAAAGAATAGGACGATTTTGAAAAACGATTTCGGATAGCCTATTTGCCAGTACGACTCGGTGTACAATATATTCCTAGACTCAATAAAATGAAAAATAATATTGCTTCTAAGGAAATACATTCGGAGTGGCAAACGGCTTCAGTCTTGAACATAGTTGATATCCATCGTTGAGCAGTGTCCAAAACATCGTAGGTAAACATCTGAATTGACTTACATTTATATCGAGACAGAGTTTGATCAATTATTAAAATCAGGTTTGACCATGACCAATGGGCCAACAATCTCCCCCATTTTGATAATTGACAAACCATGCCGATATAACATCTAAGTTTGGATCAATTCAAAAATGTATCAAAAGGAATTGTTCATAACCTATATTCATGAAGATGTTAGATCTATTTCTCTCCTATTGTCACTTAGCAAAATAATTGCAAAAGAGAAAGCTCCCCTGTAATAAATGTATAAGTAACAAACAGTGAAGAAACACAAAAAAATAAATAAAACATTCATCACAGGCGTGGTAGAAATTGTATAACTAACACAGGCATGTTATTTATTACAGGCAATTTTAATATGAAGCAGAAAGAAAGATAACGCTAGAATAAAACTGAAACAAATAAAGTGCTAAATAATAAACAAATATACCAAACTAAGGCATAATAAAAACCGTATCTATGAAAAGTCACAAATAATAACTAAAAGAGTGCTGATAATAACTAAAATAAGAGTACTGATAAAATCTTAGAATGTCGGAGCATTTCCAAGTAAACATAAGACATAAGATCAGTCCAAAAATCATAACATCTCAAAAGTCATCATCCTCATCATCATCGTCAGCTGCTGCAGTGCCAGCATGTCCAGATGGACCAGCTCCAGAAGTACGAGGAGTGGCACCAGAAGTACGATACCAATCGTAGGCGTTCCCAGGCTGGAACAAAGAGTGGATCGCCTCATCATCAACGCGGTATCCAAAAACAGAAGGGTCTTGAGGTAGAGAGCTAGCAGAGTGACCCGTCTGCACAAATCTCAGATCGGCAAAGGAGTTGGCAATAGCCTGGAATCGAGTCACGTCACGGAACTCACGTTCCCTAGAGGTGTCAACATAGAATGACTGTAGATCTAAAAGGTGCTGATGAATACCCTCAAATGTCATAGGGTAAGAATGAAGAGGACCAGGTGCTGTGGGAGTAGGTACAGGAGGAGCAGGTACAGTAGGTTGAGGAACAATGGCAATGCTGCGACGAGAGAGTTTGAAGAACTTAGGCTCAGGGTCAACAGCACAAGTAGAGAGATCAATGTCAAATATCTGAAAGATGTGAGGGATGATCATGGCATAAGAGAGGTTGCGATCTCTTTCGCGGCATCTTCCCATCATCTGAATGATAGTCTTAGGGGCAGAAAAAGGAATCCCCTTAAGAATGTGATAAAGAGCAGAGAGCTCAAGTGCAGTGACATCATCTTTGGAAGTAGATTTTTGAAGTAAAGTGGAATAGATGATGCGATATAATTCGTAGTTAAACAAGTTTAAGTTATTTACCTTGAACTTTCCAGGATGAGCACGTACGGGTGCACAAAGCTCATTCTTAAAACTAACGAGAGTCGTACCATCGGGGAAATCAAAATCAGTGATGTCATCGAGCGGGGCACCTTTGTTTGGAATACCAAGGATTTTCGCTAACGTTTCATCAGTGAATTTGATATCGATCCCTCCGACATGTGTTCTTGCGATAAAAGTGTTTAACACAAAATTACAATAGAATAATCTAATGGCATTAGTAGCAATAGAAAATTGTAAGGTAACAAAGTATTGTAACCCTAATACATCAAAGTAAGGGCGGTGATCCAGAAAGACAGTCCATTTAATCGGTGAACCGGTACAAATAGTACGCATAATGAAATCGACATACCATAATAAACCTTGATCGGAAGTTTTAAAGTAAAACTCGTCCGATGCACCGTCGTCCGATTGGACCAGAGAAAAGAGGCAATCCGTATACGGATCCGAAGACGATGCCTCTTCACTGGCATTGGTCTTCTTCCTCTTGAAAGGATTAAACTTAGGCATTCTTTCCCAAAATTCTAGAAACCCTAAGAATTGAAAAGTGGAGGAGAGAAGGAATTATACCTTCCAAGAATTGGATATGCTGTTGAGGACGAAATTCTCCGCACGAATCCAAAGTTTGGATGAAGATCTCTACACGAATTGGAAGAACAAGGGTGGAGAAGAACTAGGGTTTGGAGGCACGGCTGCTGCTGTTTGAGGATGTTAGGAAGAATGAAGAAGATGGGGGCCTCGGGTTCTGGCTGGTACATATATATACCTAGCCGAACTCTGGCCAAATTCGGACCGAACTCGGGCCGAATTCGCCAAGGGTTGCCTGGCTATATATATATATATATATATATATATATATATATATATATATATAAAATAATAGAAATGGGGCCACATCTTTTTTATTAATTCGTTTCAAATATTTAATTCAGAGTTTAGTAATATTAAATCTCAAAATAATATAATTAATATTATTTTATAAATTAATATTCTTTACTCAGCATCTGTCTCAGATTGGCTGTAGGAGTACTATCCCAGCTAACGGAGGTTCAACGGGGAACTCTTAAATACCGCTTCGCTTCGACCGTAGTCGTGGTGACAGACAGACTCTTTTTAGGTTTGTCTCGAAAACAATTATCGAGTATCGAATAAATAATTAATAAAACAAAATTAATTAATATTATTGACATCTAAAATGCCTAATTCTCGACGTAAATAATTGAAACGATCTTCCACTAGAGGTTTTGTGAGTATGTCAGCTAATTGATTCTGAGTGTCTATGTATACAAGGTCTATATCTCCATTTAGTTGATCTATAAGAAAGTGATATCGAATTTCGATATGTTTAGTACGAGAGTGACATACTGGATTCTTAGTCAAATTAATAGAACTAGTGTTGTCACAGAAAATGGGTATGTGTGTAAAATGCAATCCATAGTCTTCTAAAGTTTATTTTATCCACAAAATTTGTGCACAATAACGTCCTGCGGCGATATACTCAGCCTCGGTTGTTGATAATACAACTGAATTTTGCTTTTTACTAAACTAAGAGACTAGAGCTTTTCCTAGGAAATGACATGTGCCGCTAGTGCTTTTTCTATATACTTTGCATCCGGCAAAATCAGCATCAGAATAACCGATTAGGTCAAATGACACGGTTTTGGGATACCATAAGCCGACAGAAGAAGTGCCTTTAAGGTATCGGAAGATATGCTTAACTACGCACAAATGTGATTCCTTAGGATTAGCTTGAAAGTGTGCACATAAACAAACACTAAACATAATGTCTGGTCGACTAGCAGTTAAATACAGTAAGCTACCGATCATACCTCGATACTTACGTATATCGACAGGTTTGCCTTGTTCATCAATATCAAGCTTGGTTGAAGTCGCCATTGGAGTGCTAAGTGGCTTTGCTGCTTCTATGTCGAACTTTTTTAATAGGTCCTTTGTGTACTTTACTTGATTTATGAACGTCCTATTGTTGGTTTGTTTGATTTGCAGTTCGAGAAAGAATTTCAGCTCTCCCATCATGCTCATCTCAAACTCATTCTGCATACACTTTGAAAATTCTTGACAAAGAGATTCATCAGTAGATGCAAAGATAATATCATCTACATAGACTTGAATAAAAAGAATATTGTTATTCAAAGATTTTATAAACAAAGTAGTGTCAACCTTTCCCTTTAAAAAACTGTTATCAAGTAGAAAAGAGCTTAGACGATCGTACCAAGCACGAGGGGCTTGTTTCAAACCGTATAAGACTTTCTTCAACTTGAAAACATATTCAAGAAATTTGAAATCAGTAAAACCGGGTGGTTGAGCTACATAAACCTCTTCTGTTATAAAACCATTTAAAAATGCGCTTTTGACATCCATTTGAAATAACTTAAAATTATAAAAAACATACAAATGCATATAATATGCGAATAGATTCTAATCTCGCAACTGGGGCATAAGTCTCATCGTAGTCGATACCTTCTTCTTGATTGTATCCTTGAACTACAAGTCGAGCCTTATTACGAGTCACTAAACCATTCTCGTTCAGTTTATTTCGGAAAACCCATCAGGTACCAATGACCGGATGATCAATAGGCTTGGGAACAAGTTCCCAAACTTGATTCCGTACGAATTGGTTTAATTCCTCTTGCATAGCATCTAACCAAAAATTATCACTACATGCTTCATTAATATTTTTGGGTTCAAACTGCGAGACAAAAGCAACACAAGAAGCTATATCATTATTAGAGCAACGAGTACTTACACCCTTGGTAATCTCACCAATTACCAAGTCCTTTGGATGATTGGCCAAAAATCTCATCTCTTTTGGTGTAGTCTCAAGATTGCTAGTTCCGGCTTCTTTGCTTGGAGGTTCATCTGATGCCTGATATGATGGTTCTGCATCTTTGTGTGAAGGTTTTGCAGTAGCTGTACTTGGTGTAATTATGTCTTCAGTGTCATCATCGTCTAAGTGTTGATTCAGCTCATCAAACTTGACATTGATAGATTCTTCAATGATCATGGTTCTTTTGTTGAAGACTCTGTATCCTTTGCTCTTTGCTGCATAACCTAAAAATATACCTTCATCGGCCTTTTTATCAAATTTACTCAAACTATCTTTAGTATTAAGAATAAAACATTTACAACCAAAGATTTTAAAATAAAAAACATTTGGTGTTCTATTAAACCATAATTCATAGGGAGTCTTCTTCGATATAGGTCGAATTAGAACACTATTAAGAATATAGCATGCTATATTTACAGCTTCAGCCCATAAGTATCTAGGTAGACTAAACTGGTTTAACATAACTCTAGCCATTTCAGATAGAGTTCTGTTCTTATGTTCCACAGCTCCATTTTGTTGCGGAGTCCTAGGGCAAGAGAATTCTTGCAAATAACCGTGTGTGTCACAAAATTGCTTGAAGTCTGTATTCTTAAATTTGCTACCATGATCACTACGAATACGAGTAATCATAAACCCTTTTTCATTCTGTACTTTCTTGCAAAAGGTGACGAATTCTGATAATGCATCGTTCTTGCGTGCAAGAAAATAAACCCATGTATATCTAGAAAAATCATCTATAATGACAAATGCATATAACTTACCACCTAGACTAGCAATTCTGCTTGGTCCAAACAAGTCCATATACGATAGTTGTAAAGGTCTAGTAGTACTTACAGCGTTCTTGGATTTGAATACGGATTTGGTAGCTTTGTTCTTTTTACATTCACTACATACCGTATCCTTCTTGAAATAAATATCCTGTAAGCCGCGTACCAACTTCTTCATAGATAATCTTGAAATTGTATCCATGTTTGCATGACCGAGTCTCATATGCCATAGTTGACTCTCAGCGCTTTTGGCCATCAAACATCTACCTGTTGTGTTAGCATCTTCCAGCAAATAGAAAACATATATATTGTCTTCCCTAATACCTTCAAATATAGTGCTACCATTTGAACTATCAATTATAGTACATTTATCTTTTTCAAAGTTAATACCATAACCGTGATCAGCTAAATGGCTTATGCTGAGCAGATTATGTTTTAACTCAGTAACTAGACAAACATCTTTAATCACTGGATAGGGAGCCTTACCAATGTCACCGATACCGATTATGTACCCTCTTAAATTGTTACCGAAGGAGACATATCCATCTTTATTCTTCTTCGACAGTGTTGCAAATAATGAAGCGTCACCGGTCATGTGCCATGAGCAACCATTGTCGAGGATCCATTTGCTTTTAGCATGTGAAGGACGTCCCACCTACAAAATAATTTGCAGATGAAACTTTTGGTACCTATTTCTTGTAGGGTCATGACTGGTTAGTTTTCGGCATCCATGCATAAACATTTAAATCTACTAACTTTCTGATTCTACATGTAGAAGATATATGACCAATGAGGCCACAATAATGACATTTAGCATGTTGAGTGTTGAAAGTAGTGTGAGGTGCATGATTGGTAGGTTTTGGTTTTCTAGTATAGAAGAATGCATGCCTAGTAGTCTTCTTGGGCATAGTTTTGGTATGGTTTGGTCTGACAGTGTTGGGCGTGTTTCGATGATTCGGTAATTGACACGTGTTAGAATAGGAAGCAACAACTTCAGGCCGTTTTCCTAAACTAATTTCCAACTTTTTGGAAGTGTCATATAATCTAGTAAAGTCAGATGTAAGTGATTCTAATCTGACCTGTGCATAATGGAGACTCTTTCTCTCCTTAGATAGGTCCTCCTTTAACTGGATAATAGTTTGGTCTTTTTCTTCGGATAGCTTAGCAGTCTCGTGTAACAACAATTTAATACAAGAAAGCTCACCATACTTAGTTGAAGAGTCATTACCAACATGATCTAATTGGTCGGTAAGTCTTTTTTTTTTACCTTTGTACTCTTTGAGTACCTTCTTAGAGGTTTCATATTTGCTATGCAGTTTTCTGTAATCATCTAACAGTTTACTGAAAGCCTCTCCTAGTTGCTCAATGGTGAAATCATCATAAGGATCAAATAGAGAATTAGTAATTACCTGATCACAAGCCATCAAGCATACATTTGCAGCATCATCTGATTGTTCATGTTCTGAGTCGCTGGCTTCACTTTCATGCCATATGCTTGTGTTGGTGTACTTTCTTGATGTAGATTTCTTCAGGTAGCCTTTGTCATATTTGCTGCTTTTCTTTGATGATGATGCTAAGGGACAATCTTTCTTCAAGTGTCCTTTCTTCTTGCATCCGTAGCAAATAGGATCTTCCTCGTTGTTGTTGTTGCTGTCTTTTGTTCTCCTATTAAATCTTATGAACTTCTTGAATTTTCTTACCAGAAGAGCTTGATCTTCAGAGTCGGAGTCGTTGTCATCAGAATCATCTTCGATAGTTCTTCTATGTTGAGCCTTGAGAGCGATCGTCTTCTCTGACTTCTCCTTTGGTGTAGCATCTTCAAAGTCTTGAAGTTCTAACTCGTGAGTGAGTAGCTTACCCATGAGTGTTTCCAGAGACATTGTTGAGAGGTCGTTCCCTTCAATGATTGTTATAGCCTTTGGAATCCAGTTCTTTGTAAGGGCTCGTAGAAGTTTGCGAATCTTCTCATGGTTATTGTAATCCTTGCCTAGTGAAGACAGAGTATTTACAATATCTAAGAATCTTGTAAACATCTGAGTGACTCATTTATTTGGCTTCATTTTGAACGCCTCGTACTCCTAAGTAAGTCTGCTGATCTTTGACTCCTTGACTTGTGTTGTTCCTTCGTGGGTTACTTCGAGAAGTTTCCACACTTCGTTTGATGTTGTGCAAGTATACACCCTGTTGAATTTAGTTATGTCTTGCTTTACCTGTATAACCCGCTCTGATACCAATTCTAGGAACGAAATCGTAAAGCAGAATACTCTAGAGGGGGGGTGAATAGAGTAGGCAGCGGAATATTGCTAATAAAAATTTTTGTTCGCAGTTAGATCACAGATATAATAGTAATCACAAAGTAAATGACAAAAATTAAAAGTAATCAGAAGGCAAACGCAAACACCAATATTTATACTGGTTTCCCTCTTGTGAGGACTAGTCCAGTCGGAAGAACTCTAGCTTCCAGTTGAATCCACTATTGGAAAATCCTGCAAGTTTTCATACGAAGTCCTTGCAACTTCTGCAGACGCGAGCTTTTATACGAAAAACTCGACCAACTTCAATTGTGAAGAGTTGTATCTTCTATCAAGCCTCTGATTACAATCGCTCTAAAACTTCTAGACCGTACCGTACTGGAAAATCGACTAGAGGATTGTAACTGGCTTGGGATTTAAAAATGAAAGCTTTTCAGAACTCTTTGGAAGAATGTAAGCTTAAGAAGGTAAGAGATTGAAAGTGAATTGGTGATTTGAAATGATCGAAATACTTCTCTATTTATATTTTTCAAAAGACAGAACTCTGACAAAATTTAGACTGAATTCGGACAGAACTCTTTGTAACAAACCGCAACTGAAGGGTGACCAAGTTCAAAAATTAAACGTTCACTAATGTTCCACTTGGCCGAACTCTGGCCGAACTCTGCTAGGGTTTTGCCAGCTTATTTTTGAGAAAAATCAATTTGGCTTTTTGAAAAGTCCTTCAGAAGCTTTTTGTAAAAATGATGTTTTTCAAAAACATAGGTCATTTGTAAAAGAATAGGATGGTTTTCAAAAACGATTTCGGATAGCCTATTTTCCAGTACGACTTGGTGTATAATGTATTCCTAGACTCAATAAAATGAAAAATTACATTGCTTCTAAGGAAATACATTCGGAGTGGCAAACAGCTTTAGTCTTGAACATAGTTGATATCCATCGTTGAGCAATGTCCAAAACGTCGTAGGTAAACATCTGAATTGACTTGCATTTATATCGAGACAGAGTTTGATCAATTATTAAAATCAGGTTTGACCATGACCAATGGGCCAACAGGAGAGTCCGCGGAGGAGGAGGCGGCCGGGGGTCTCGGCGACGCGGCCGGGGGTCTCGGCGACACAGCAGGGGGTCTCGGCGACATAGCCGGGGGCGGTTGTGTGATGCTTGACTGGAGGAGCTTGCCTCCGACGTGCGGTCGCCGGAAGACGACGCGGCTGGTTTGGGAGGAGGAGGCGCTGGGGCACTGGTCGAGGGGCAGTGGTCGAGGCCGGGCGGAAGACGCGGCGGACATGTGAGGGTTCCTATTTGAGGGTTTTGGGTTTCTAATGGTGACGGTGGTGGTCGAATCGGCGGTGGCGGTGGTTGTGATGGTGGTTGGGGTTACAATGGTGTAAACGAACGGCGTGCCGTGGTGGCGACGGTTGTGCTATCGGGTGTTGTCGTTGATGGCCGGGAGCGGTGGAGGTGACAATGGCGGAGATGGTGGGTTGTCAGAGAAGACAGGGAGAGGGAGCGGTGTTGGAGGGATGTTGTCGACGTAGCGTAGCGGAACAGGGCATGGCTTAGGTTTAGGTGTCGTATCGGGATGGGTCCGACACGGCTGGATTGGACGTCCGGTTTGTCGGACAGGACGAAAATTATGTATGTGTAATAGAATTTATAGTGGATGTAGAGGCACAGACACTGTCACGACCCGCACCCTAGAGTTAGGGCACGAGAACGTAACAACGCCCAGCCTACGCCGCAGTGTCGGCGGTAGAACGTTGTCCTAGGTCTCAATGCATCTAACAGTATAAGACTAAACAGTTTATACTCTCCGAATGGGGGTGACATAGCAGATACCGACTCAATCACATCTAAGATAGAGAATGATAAGGATAGATAAAACATGAAATCCAAAAGAGATACAGGAGATAGAAGTCTAAGTGTCTAAGATACATAAACCCAGAAATACATCTCAAAACTCAAATACAGATACAATAATCCACAAAGTAAATACAACTCCAGACAAAAAGAAATAACTACCTAAACAACCTCTACTGTATCTCCTATAGGCTAGCAGGCAATCCCAGGCCATCTGTAAAATTTATCAACAGGTCCAGTCAGGACAGGAGCGAGCACATTACATCTCAACAGTTCATAGCAGGTTAGAAAATATAATCAGCAGTAAAGTAAGATACAGGTACTGAAAGAAATGCTGTATGTAAACAGAGAGAGAGCTGTAATAGAAATATCTACTATAAATAGAGAACTAACATGTGGCTAGTGAGTCAGAGTACAATATAGACATGTAAATGGCATAGGAGATTTTGATGCTACACTATGGAAGAGATTCTGATACTACACTACTGGTGTATTATTCACATGTCTACTTCTACTCCCCCGTGCCCCCAATCAGTACACAAGGATCCAAACAGGTTATGTTATGATACTATGTAACAGCCCCCGAAGGGTGATAAGCCTCCGAAAGGTGATAAGCCCCTAAAGGGTGATATGCCCCTAAAGGGTGATAAGCCTCCGAAAGGTGATAAGCCCCCGAAGGGTGGTAAGCCCCCGAAGGGTGATACATAGTAGTCCCAAAAATAGGGATTCTAGGAGACTCTGTGATCATAAGAGTATATGTCACAAGTGATCGAAGAACCTGTGAAGCATAGTGATACGATATGTAAGTGAAACGCACAGAACATGTAGTACCCGATGCTCCCTAAGAATAATATCTCAAGAAGGGATCCGTATAGTACCAACCCGTGTGACCAACGTGACAGTACAAGTAAAGTAATTTAATGTAGGAAATAATTCTAAGCAGGATATGAAATGATCAGAGAATGTACTCGCCTGATATCTGAATGTCCAAGGTAAAGATACTGTCCGAGGAGAGGTGTCTGGCTCCTAATTAGAACAGCACAAGTCACAACATGTCCAGAAGGGTAATATAAAGCACTACAATGCATTCTACATGAATCTAGGTCAAACTAGGCCAAAGTCAACCCTTGGTCAACTCTGGTCAACTGCACTAGTCAACTAGGTCAAACTAGGTCATGTCCTAACCCAGCAAGTCTTACTAGACCTAACCAAGACTATCCTAGCAAGCACACATCAATACAAGGCTATACAAGCCAACATACACCCAACTCTATATAGTATGCAATTATTCAATACTCAAATAGGCAAGAATTCACATTGGTTATACACTAGGTAATCTATTACTTTAAGCTATATATGTCTACACATATATACACATACATATATTGGTATTCAATATTAGGTCTATAATCATGGCATTTCAAATGGTTATATAAACTTATATATTACAACACAATATGCTAACATATACATGATATACATACATAGCTAAGTTAACTATATTCATAAATACTTATTTAAGAGGCTATGCGTGTGTATGTGAACATGGCAAAGGGTCAAGTGAGGGTTAAATGGGCATACATAGTGTATATATATCAAAGAGTGTCAAAGTGTAAGTGAACATTGTGTCAAGTGTGATAGTGTCCAAATAGTGTAAGGGGGTACATGAGGTAATATAGGATTTGTGTTAACATAGAACATTACATCTCATTAACTTGTATATTATATACATTACATCTATTATTACATTACATTCATGCTTGCATTCATTCATCATTCATTTAATCTCTTGCACCACTATATGCACCATACATTACATACTATGGAACCTACATATTCATTACAAGCCATACTTATACATGCTTACATTAGATAGGATACTTACACCTCATACATCATTTATTTAACCATTTACTCATGCTTGTATTCTCTATTTAATTACATAATGTATATACATTAACATGGGTTAAAATCAAATAGAATATTATATTACACACAAGGGTGCATAAAATGCATATGCCGAATAGTAACTCCTACTAATAATCAATACTGTACCATCTCAGCATGAATTAAAATTTAGGATTAAAGTATGTTATAGATCTATGTGTTAGCTTTCCGAAACTTCAAACGGATCGCGTTTTCGTTTCCGAAAACTCTCGAAATCGCGAAAACACCCAGAACGCATTTGTCTTTCGTACAGCTGACACTCAAATAATTCTCCAGAAAGTTACATAAAGAATTAGGCCTACTAATACATGTTTTTAGAAAGCTAACTTCAATACGCTTCTTTTAAAAAAAAACATGAGATTAAACCGAGCTTTGAGCTAGAAGTTATGACATTTCTAAGTTAGGGCTGAAATTAAAAACGTGGATAAAAATCATGACGGATTTATGTAGTTTGAGACAAAAGAACACAAGTATATAACATAATATATCAAGAACTCACTCTCTACACTAATATATATATATGAGACACTATAGAACACATCTCCAATACAAAAATATGAGATTAAACATGTAATAATTCATTCATACATAACAACAACACATAGTGTGTCCAAATTTGGGATTTTCCCACATGGACACAACCACAACACAAAGGACACTCCTATGACCTCCAAATGGACACGAAATGGACACAAATGGAGATACAACCATAGGGGTCATTCCTATGGGTTCAAAATAGACCTATATGCATGAGAAAATGAAAAGGAGAAGGGATTTATACCTCCCGGTAGATCGAATCGAAGAAAAGCCTTCCCGGAGCGACACCGACACGTAGAGATTCTAAAAGAACACGAACGAGCTCCGAATCCTTCCAAACTTGGGTAGCTTCCTCCTTGGCTAGAATGGAGAAGGAAAGAAGAAGATTTGGTGATGAAATGGAAGGATTTGGTGGAGAAATTTCTAGGGATTGCTCTCTAGGAATTTGGGAAAGAACAAGAGAGAGAGTATGGATGAGAATAATAAAATGAACTTGAGCCTATCCTCTCCCAAAGTGGCTGGCCATATGGGGCTATTTGTCCTATTATGTAAGGTCCAAAATGCCCCCACTAACCTATTCTATGAGTATTAGGAAAGGGCTAATTGGTTGGGGCTGAATTAGTCATTCTAAAGTCTCTAATCACACTAACCTTATCCATAATAATTAGTCTAACCTCTAGCTAAAATATTTCTATCATGTGGAATAAATTTAATATCATGTGGGCCATGCCTAACTAGTGTGTGGGTCCCACTAGAGTCAAACTACCCCCGGGTCCCCGTTTCAAATCGGATTGAGTTGAAATTCGAACCCGACTCAAATAACCCCAAAACAATATCATAAATAATAAAATAATATCAAAATAACATAATCACATGGTTAGGCTCTAGGTCAAACAGTCTCTAGGGTTTCACTAGCAAAACGTCAAAACCACAAGTCATTGATTTAAATAATTTTAAAATGATTTAAAATCACCAAAAATCATATCATGAATTAAATATCATTATTAAAATAATTATAAACACAAAATTTCAAAATTATCCTCATTTGGAAAACTGGGTGCTACAGACACGATACACAATATGATGGTAGAAAATCATGGAAGAGTACCTCTCCTTATATAGGAGGTAGAAATTTCCAGTTGGATAAGGATGGGGACTAATTTAAATCAACATTAGATAATCCATTATTTGATTTAAAACGAATAAAAAAACCATTTTTGATCAAATCCCTCAAATCAAAACTAGATAATAGCCTAAAACAAAACTATTTAATCTATCCAAATAAAATCAAAAATTTGATTTAAATCACTATAGATTTATTTAAAATATTTCCATAACTTTTAAATATTAATAATTAATTAATTTTGAAAACAATAAAATATTTAAATATTAGAATTATCATTTTTGCAAATAACAAAAATTAATTTTTTTTGAAATCAAGTGGACATGAAATAAATTTCATGTCACTAGCAGACAAAATATATTTACATAAAACAATAAATTTTCTAAATTATCACAAATAAATATCATTAAATAAATAACGTTTGCCAAAATTCGACGCGACGCAATAATCAAATATTAAATATTTATTCGAGAAATTTTTTTAATAAAATATTCGTATAAATATATCATCTTGCGACATACAAATATGAAAAATATGAACTCGTACGCGACGTACAATTTACAAAACAAAATCGATACCAAATTTAAAAAAATCGTAGTATAAATTTAGGGGGTTTACAAGTGCTCGATCTCCACCGTCACACTTTCTTAGAAATTTATGTACTTAAATATCCTATTTAGGAGTCTTTTTTGTATTTTTTTATACGTTTGAATACAAAAAGTTCGTTCAACTTTTGTCATGGCAAATAAGATGGAGACTCTGCTATGGCCTTCCTTCGCCTTTGACGAGAAGGTGGTGATACGGTATGATGATAACTTGCTGGGGTCTTGCGAAAAGATGTTGGTCGTACGTTTCGACTAGCAAACTATTGAAGACCTCCTCTCTAAAAAGAAGTCGAGCCCTTCGAAGCGGTTCGTAAAACCGAAGAAGACTCGATGTACCTGGGTGCCTAATGCCGCTGCGACGAGCGCAAGATGGAGGGAGACACGCTCCAAACCTCCCTGAATAACGAAGCCCTGAAGGGGCCTCCACCCCCTGTAGCTATACTGCCTCAGCCGACTTCAGTTGCTGAGAAGCGTAGCGAGGAGCGCAACTTTTTGGCCGTGCAACCGACGAAGGCGCAACATAGGAAAAATGGTACAGCTATGCACCCGTGCAGAAAGACGGCTTGGCAGGATAGAATTTCTATCTTTGACAAAATTGTGTATGCTTTGGAAGAACCTATGTTGGATTCTGAATTCTACACACCTTCTATGGGTATCGTGAAAAAATATAAGGCATCACGTGCCTTGTGCGATCAACGTGCCACGCCAACATCCGTATTGGATTCTAAGTGTCATGCACCTTCCAGGGATAAAACGAAGAAATCCAAGGCAGCACACGTCCTGCGCGACCAAAGTACCTCGTCGACCACTCAGTTGGACTCTGAATACTACACACCTTCCAGGGATAGTAGTAGAAAGAAGCCCAAGGCTGCATGTGCCCTACGCGATCAACATAACAGCTGACCAAAGGCCCGCATTGACAGTCACGCATGTAGCCAACGAAAAGATGTACAAAACTGGATTAAGTGCTTCGATGCCTCAACTAGTAAAACCCTGCTGTCACTTGAGTGCACATGCACATGATTCAAGTTGGGGGTACAAACTATGGGAACATTCTCATACGAACAGCTTTGCTATGGGTATAAAGTGAGTCTGTCTCACCAGTAACCCTATAATTAGGACCTGAGCGTATCTCATGCGCAGGAACTGAGAAAAAGAAAGCTACATTCATGTCCGTATTCATGCGCACAGCTTTCCTGTACGCACGAAAGGAGCATAGAAGTGGAGGCCTCTGATCTGCGTAAAGTGATTTCTCAAAAATGCAAGGCGAGGGAGGATTCTGTTGTGCACGATGTGGCTGGCCCAAGGCAAACCTGCACCAAGATCGCCAACAACAATATTGCCATCGAAGAGACGGTCTGTCTTCCAAAGACTACGATCGATGGCGTCTGTCCATCAGAGACTTGGCAAAGGATCATCGAGAGAAGAAGAAGACGAACTCCTCATTGCTTCATGTAATGCAGCACGGGGTTTTCTATCTCTCAAGAAACTTGACAAGAACCCTCCCGCCTCGGCCAACAAATCCAAAGACGGACTTGGAGGCAACAGACCGACGGTGCCAAACATGGGTGTACTCCAATACACCAGTACTCAAGTCAAACTCTTGTCGTAGGCTGGGGGTAGCCAACCCTCCGCCATGCATGAGAATCCCTCGTTCCAACCCAAGGAGAGATTTTATGGACCTGACACATATGCCTCCGTAGGCACAAGCAACCAACAGGGTAGGGGTAGCAATTACAATGAGTCAGAGGACGACCACAATCTACCTATCTACCCTAAGGATGACGGGATTCAGGTGTCTGAACCAGAGAGTGAAAGATCCACCGTTCCTTCTATCTATCCGCATATGATGTCCATTTTTATGGCGGAAGGTGACAATACAGAAAACAACGAGGGGTCCAGTCATCAAAAACGTATAGAGGCCTTGGACACAAGCCTGAACACGTTGAATGAGACTATGCAGGCCTTAACTTCTGTAGTCCTGGAGATCAAAGACAAATTGACATCCAACACTTCTGCTACAGTCAATCAAGACCCGGAAACGAATGGAGAATCTAATGCACTTCCTTCTACACCAAGTCTCGTCATAAATCAAATAATACCGCAGTCAATATCAATAACTGGGCCCACAATGTCAAATGACATACAGCATGCTCTAAAGGAGTTATAAGCTCGCTTTGATGCCCGAAAAAAGCGAGAATTACTCCAAAAGATGGGGGTTCGGCAGCCATATCTTGTCGAATGGGATAATGTGATATATCCACCCAAGTACAAGCCGTAGACGCTTGCGAATTCGATGCGACAGAGTCTACTCATCGATACCTGAGGTACTTTGCCTCAGTAACTGGGCATCTGCCAAAAGATGACACTCTGCTCACGAATATATTCGTAGAGGCGTTGCAAGGGTTAGCCTACGAATGGTTTTACAGTCTCCCTGACAACTGTATTTCATCGTTCGACAATTTGAAACATCTCTTTCTTGCTTGATTCTACGAAGTAGGAATGGACATGACGATGTCTACTCTCATGGACATTGTCCAGAAGGAAAAAAAAAGCCTATACATGCTTATAGCGAGCGCTTCGTCAAGTAGCTCTGAGGTTACCTTCTGGTGTGCCCGAACCCTTGCTTATGGACTAATGCCGCAAAAACATGCTCCCCACAATCAAGTTGTGGCACAGTACTCCGTGCGTAGAGTGGACACCTTTCATTACCGAGGCAGATATAGCGAAAAGAAAGGCTTGGGACGCACAACTGCTGGAATTGAGTTTTCCCTCACTCGAAGATAAAGTGAAGCATTTATCTAGCAATAACCCCGTCCCCAAGGAGGGTAAAGGAAAGAAAGCCGTGACCGTCAACATCTTTAAATGTTCAGCGTTAATAAACCAGAAGCCGACAGAAGTGCCAAAGCCGAAGGAAACCTACTCCTTCATTGATGAAGACACGCTAGAACTCTTCGACATGTTGATGAAAGGTGGTAAGCTTCAACTCCCGCCTCCTAAGTGTCCTGACGAAGTGGGAAAGGTAGACAATCCAAAGTACTGCCACCACCACCAGTACGTGTAACGCCCCAGTCCCAAAATACGTAGGACTAGGAACATATACATGCCAGCCGTATAATAAATATATGTAAGCTGTAAAATGCAGAAGAACCATAACTAATCTTATCCACACAAAAATAAATGAATAAAAGATATCATATAATGATAATGAATTGTCTTGATACAATATATTGGGCGAAGACAAGTCCACTACCAACAAGTAAAGGAAAAATACGTGAGAAAATAAATGATTTTGGCGAGCGAAGCGAAGACGATCCAAGCGCAATCATCCTCGAAGAAATGGAGATGGTCACGGCTAGAGCTAGAGCACCAGCGAAAGACAAGAGCACACACCTGGCGAGATAACCAGGTCCTCAGAGGGACATAACAAGACACATAATATTATGCAATATAAACTGAATAAATATTGCTCAAATAAATAAGTCAATTGAATTATAACATGGTCCAATAGACACCTATTGAACTAGCTTACCATCCCCCCAACCAAAAAAGGACAGAAGATGGTAAAATAATTCACGGTGACGTATCTTTCTATGCTATGAATCCAATATGGTATCCGGACCCCAACAAGGTTCAATACCTTCTCATCGAAGCAGTAAGTCACACCTACAACCAAACAATGACAAGATGTGACGAACTAATCCTCGACAAGTTATTATTCCAAGCCACGGTCAGATACAAGTACCCAAACCAAAAGTACTTATACCTAACGGATAAAGGTGCCTAACCGTTCTAAGTGAAATGTAGTTAAGAACAATCCTTCTTACGCATGGGCCCTGGCTAAATAGGATCGGCATGGTCCCCCCTGGGGTACCAGAGGCCCAATTAGTAAGAGCATAGTATTTCGCAGAATGCCAGTGGCCGTCAGTAATCATGGGTAATCTGACCCGTATCTGCAGCGGAGCTCACGGGTTACAAAAGGGAAAGTGTATCGAAGCCCATACACTAAGGAATTGTACTCCCCGCCCAATGCCTACTATGTTGTATCCACAACAGAAACCTCTATAACCGCTAAGTCAAACTAAGCATGCAACCTCTATTAGAGGTTATTTCTATCGTACGACTTATATGTACCGGTGGCCAGCCAGTCACGCATGTCCGTGTTCTACATGCGACACACAACTTCGTGGTACGACGTGTCAAGGCCAATGAATACAACATACACGGTGGTCCCTTAAATCTAGGTTTAATGTGTGAGAAAACTAATACATAGCAGGAAATATAAATGAACAGTAAGTTCTAATAGGTTATGCCATGTATCATAGTTTATTTTGTATAAAAAAATAATGAATAATGCATGACATATATGCTAAAATAAATAAACAGCAAATGGCAAGGTATCTTGCCTGATAGTACGCCTGGTGTGCTGCAATGATCACTGTAGCATGAACTGCGACTTCGATGTAACAACTACATAAGGGGACCTCTGTTGATGGCACGGACAGTCCTATTGGGTCCAAGATGGTCAGAATAGTTAAGGTCGACATAGGGTAGTCTAGAATTGGTGAGGGAATAGGAGTAATGGGATTTAGTCATGGACAAGGATAATCAAAGAAATTTGATAAATAAGAAAATATATGATTTAGAAAATAAATACTTATAGTCCTTGAAAAATAAATATATTTTATCATCCAAAATTGTTATTTTTAGGTAGTTAGTAGAAATCATTTTAGGTTAAAACTATACTTTGCTTAGCAAAAATATTTTACATAACTACTAGAAAATATATATATGGTAATTTAGGCTAAACCTACTTCTTAAAAATATTTTAAGCGAAACAAAATAATATTAGAAAAATTACTTAAGGTTAAGAACCGTATTTTGTAAAAATATAAATTTAATAATAAGCTATACTTTTATTTACTATTTAAAAATCGAAATATTATAGTTGTTTAAAACCGTACCTTTACTAATAAAAATAGAAAAATAATTTGGGTCGAAAACTCATTCACCATATCCTAGGAAACTAGATTTTGTAAACATATGGATATTGTAACCCAATATGAAAGCAAAACTATATCTACAAGATTATGCCCAAAATAATAATAATAATAATAATAATAATAATAATAATAATAATATAAATAATAAAATATTAATAATCATAAAAATAAAATAAAATAATAATAATAATAATATTCATCAATAAAAACAAAAAATCCTACTTTTTACAATACTGTTGCTTTCAACAAAAAAAGAAAGAGAGAGAGAGGGAATTTGAGAGATGGAGAAGGGACGAGAGTGAAGTTGCCGGCGGCCCAAAGCGCGACGGCTGGATGAAGGGCTCAGGTGGAGGAAGGGCGGAGGGAAGATCGGGTAGGGAGAGGGATGCTCGGCCACGCGAAGGGGTTTTTGGGCTGTGCGGCGTTCTCGTCGACGCAGGGCGGCGTTCGATGGTCGCAGGCGAAGAGCGGTTGCGATCGGTCGGGTTCGGCAGAGCTGCATGCGGGCGGCACGCTCGTACTCGGATGGGGCTGCGGCGATTCGTATGGCCTGCTCCGGCTTACGGAGGTGCTGGGAGGCGGAGGAGCGGCGACGGGTTTCGCCGGGATCCGGTCGGCCGGTGGATGCACGGAGAGAGGCACGATCGATGGTCTATCGGGACGATGGGCCAGTAGGGCCGGCTGGATCTGGGAGGAGTGCGGCTAGCCGACGGCGCTGGAGGGGTCGTACACAGCGGGCAGTCGTACGAAGGCCGAAATGGTCGGGCAGTGAGCGAAGCGGTCGACGGTGGCGAAGTAGGTGGCGGTGGATGGTCGGGCAGGGGCTTCGCTAGTGGAGGTGAGGGAGTCTCGCACGCGGAGGAACGGCGGAGCAGGCGACGGTCAAGTGGGTTCGATGGCGGCGCTCCGCGGAGGCGGCGGCCGGGCGCGACTCCGGTGGAGGTAAGCGTCGGTGGTGGTGGTCTTGTTTTATTTTTCTTTTATTTTCTGGTGGTGGTGGGTTGGGCGTGCCACGACGGTGGTCGCGGTGGGGGTGACGATGTGGTGGAGATGGTGATGGTGCCACAACGAGGTCAGCCGGGGTTGGGGCTGTGCAGGGATGATCGTGGTGGTCATGGTGAATTTTTAGGCATAGGTCAGGGCTTGTGTGGCTGGGTGGGAGTTGGTGGCGTTTGGCCAGGGTGGCCGAGACAAGGTGGAGACGGTCGTGGTTATGGTGACTTGGGCTGGCATTGGTAGGCTGGGTTGCCGGGCGTAGGGGCGATGATGCTGGTGGGGATTGAGGTGGTGGTCAGGAAAGGCAAGACGTGGTGGGGTTGCTGTGTCCTGGTGGGCGGATGTCGACGGCTGGGCGAGGGGCTGTCGAGGTTATCGGGGTGAACCGGGGCAGGCTTAGAGTCGGGTTTGGGATTCGATGATGTCGGGGTGTGTTCGACATGGGGAAGGAGATAATGTAGATGTAATATGGAATAAGATATGGTCACAGACACGATGCACTTACTTTTGGTTGTGGAGAATTTGTGGATGTGAGAAATTTGTGGAGGAGTACCTGCCTATTTATAGGATGTTGGAATTCCCAGTTAGAATTATTTAAACCCAATTTAGATAATTCAATTATTAAATGTAATTCAATACAATCAATATAAATCCAAATTAAATTCCAATTTAAATCTAGGTAATCTAAACTTAAATTAAATATAAATTATATCTTTAAATTTAAACTATTTAAATCAAATCCATAAAAATCCAATCAAAGATTTAAATTGCCATAAAAATTTCAAAATATACTTTCTAAAATTACATATAATAATAATTTTGAAAATTACATTATTATTTAAAATAACTAATAAAATATTTATAAAATATATATGTATGCCCAAATAATATTTACATAAATATACTTTTCTAATATACCTTTTTATAGAAAAAAATATATTTATTATTATAACTGTATAAATGAAAGGCTTTTCATAATTAAAATCATAAACTTGAAAATTTTGGTATAATAGCAAAAATATAATTATTATCTATATTACTTCGAAACTATAAAAATAGCAAAATATTTTTCAAAAATATGTACGCTCGCACATATTCGCATTCGTCGAGCAATTATGAAAAAAATGAAATTTCGCACACGACGTACAATGCAACTACGTGACGTACAAATATATAAAAAAATAATCAGTACCAAATTTAAAAAAATATATAGTAAAAATTTAGGGGTTTTGTATCCAACCCAACTTAAAATAATTTCGTCATCGAAATTAAGAATTAGTAGGGGGGTGAGAAGGTACAGGGTGTATATCGGTAATAAGAATATGACAAGTCTTCGGGCGAGGCAAAGAAACAACGCCTTAACATAAACAAGCATTTAGTAGGTCATGGTTTTGATAAATTCAAAAATAGTCATGGATATGGAGGGTTGCTAGTTAAAGCAATGAAATGATAACACGAATTGAGTGATAACACGAATTGAGTAGGTCAAGGAAATTAATTTTTAGGGTTTGTAGGAGAGGTAGTTCCTTGGAAGGAATTTGGGTAGTGGACGTCCTTGTCGAAGGCATGGAAATAGGAGAACGATTGGGATTATTCAAATGCTTTAGAAGGTCACGATGGTAGGTTTAGGATTAAGGAAAAAGACGAATAGTTTTAGGATGAGGAAATAGCCACGGGTTGGTAACGGCTAATTACAGTGGTCATAAGTGATCGGACAACTAAAGGGTATACTCGGCACGAGGGATTTCGTCCTTCTAAAATAGGAGGAAGACGAAAGCGATAAATGGTCCAAAGGTGATATTATCGAATACGAATACGTGGTTCGAAGGTGACCGAAAAATTTTAAAAAGAATTTTTAAGGCAGTCGTGAAGGAGACTCTAGAGGCCAAGTCTAACTATGACTCCATCCACATAGAACGATATATAAAAATCGAACCAAGGTGCACTCGTTTGATCAGACCATTATGCACCGGTTCTGATTAGACAATATGTTACTGAGCGCTCAATAGCATGTGTCATGAACAAGCTCGAATAATGGACAAGCTTGCAAAACTATTTTATTGTAGCAACATTAGTCAAGATGGTAAAAATAGAGGCATATGAGATTTTAGATTAAAAGAAAGTAGAATTAGTTTGAACTTCTTATGACTCTAAGTCATATCCTATGGTAGTCTTTATACAGTCGTCCTATAGTCTTCTTGTCCATGTCCTTGGTTGGCTAGACGGGTTAGGGTCCTCTAGATTCTAGAATCTAAGTAAACTTGCTAATATAGGTCACAAGGACAAAGGGGTTGCTAGGTCATAAGGCATCCTACCCAACTTAAAAATTTTAAACGAATGGTGTTTTGGGACAAGGAAACACGTCTAACTAGTAGGGGTCACCTTCTTAACCTCTAACAAGCACGAAAAGGAGATAAGAATAATGATAGAAGGAATCAAACAAGATGCAATCGATGAGTCGAACGGTAGTTCGAATATGGAATCGAGGAAAGAAGTCAAGATATGGATGAGATCCTAAACTTCAAATCCTATTCGCAGGCTTGCTTGGTACGGTAAAGTAACCAAATAATTTATCTTGACCTGCATAGGCCACCACAAAAACATGTAACGCCCCAGTCCCAAAATACGTAGGACTCGGAACGTAGACATGCCAGCCGTATAATAAATATACGTAAGCTTTAAAATGTAGTAGAACCATAACTAATCTCATCCACACAAAAATAAATGAATAAAAGATATCATATAATGATAATGAATTGTCTTGATACAATATGTTGGGCGGAGACAAATCCACTACCAACAAGTAAAGGAAAAATACATGAGAAAAGAAATAATTTTGGCGAGCGAAGCGAAGGTGATCCAAGCGCAATCATCCTCGAAGAAATGGAGATGGTCACGGCTAGAGCTAGAGCACCTGCGAAAGATAAGAGCACACACCTGGCGAGATAACCAGGTCCCCAGAGGGACGTAACAAGACACATAATATCATGCCATATAAACTGAATAAATATTGCTCAAATAAATAAGTCAATTGAATTATAACATGGTCCAATACACACCTATTGAACTAGCTTACCATCCCCCCAACCAAACAAGGACAGGAGATGGTAAACTAATTCATGGTGACGTATCTTCCATGCTATGAATCCAGTATGGTATCCGGACCCCAACAAGGTTCAATACCTTCTCATCGAAGCAGTAAGTCACACCTACAACCAAACAAGGACAAGATGTGACGAACTAATCTGCGATAAGTTATTGTTCCAAGCCACGGTCAGATACAAGTACCCAAACTAAAAGTACTCATACCTAACGGATAAAGGTGCCTAACCGTTCTAAGTGAAATGTAGTTAAGAACAATCCTTCTTACGTATGGGCCCTGGCTAAATAGGATTGGCATGGTCCCCCCTTGGGGTACCAGAGGCCCAATCAGTAAGAGCATAGCATTTCGCAGAACGCCAGTGGCCGTCAGTAATCATTGGTAATATGACCCGCGTCTCCGACGGAGCTCACGGGTTACAAAAGGGAAAGTGCATCGAAGCCCATACGCTAAAGAATTGTCCTCCCCGCCCAATGCCTACTATGTTGTATCCACAACAGAAACCTCTATAACCGCTAAGTCAAACTAAGCATGCAACCTCTATTAGCGGTTATTTCTATCGCACGGCTTATACGTACCGGTGGCCAGCCAGTCACGCATGTCCGTGTTCTACATACGACACACAACTTCGTGGTACACGTGTCAAGGCCAATGAATGCAACACACACGGTGGTTCCTTAAATCTAGGTTTAATGTGTAAGAAAACTAATACATAGCAGGAAATATAAATGAACAGTAAGTTCTAACAGGTTATGCCATGTATCATAGTTTATTTTGTATAAAGAAAATAATGAATAATGCATAAAATATGAGCTAAAATAAATAAACAGCAAATGACACGGTATCTTGCCTGGTGGTACGCCTGGTGTGCTGCAATGATCACTGTGGCATGAACTGCGACTTCGATGTAACAACTACACAAGGGGACCGCTGTTGATGGCACGGATAGTTCCAATGGGTCCGGGACGGTCAGAATAGTTAAGGTTGACATAGGGTAGTCTAGAATTTGTGAGGGAATAGGAGTAATAGGATTTAGTCATGGACAAGGATAATCAAAGAAATTTGATAAATAAGAAAATATATGATTTAGAAAATACTTATAGTCCTTGAAAAAGAAATATATTTTATCATGCAAAATTATTATTTTTAGGTAGTTAGTAGAAATCGTTTTAGGTCAAAACTATACTTTGCTTAGGAAAAAATATTTTACATAACTACTAGAATATATATATATATATATATATATATATATATATATATGGTAATTTAGGCTAAACCTATATCTTAAAAATATTTTAAGCGAAACAAAATAATATTAGAGAAATTATTTAAGGTTAAAAACCGTATTTTATAAAAATATAATTTTAATAATAAGCTATACTTTTATTGACTATTTAAAAATCGAAATATTATAGCTGTTTAAAACTGTACCTTTACTAATAAAAATAGAAAAATAATTTGGGTCGAAAACTCATTCACCATATCCTAGGAAACTAGATTTTGTAAACATATGGATATTGGTAACCCAATATGAAAGCAAAACTATATCTACAAGATTATGCCCAAAATAGTAATAATAATAACAATAATAAAAATATTAATAATCATAAAAATAAAATAAAATAAAATAATAATAATAATAATATTCAGCAACAAAAACAAAAAATCCCACTATTTACAGCACTGTTGCTTTCAACAAAAAAAGAAAGAGAGAGAGAATTTAAGAGATGGAGAAGGGACGAGAGTGAAGTCGCCGGCGGCCCAAAGCGCGACGGCTGGATGAAGGGCTCAGGTGGAGGAAGGGCGGAGGGGAGATCGGGTAGGGAGAGGGATGCTCGGCTACGCGGAAGGGTTTTATGGCTGTGCGGGGAGCGGTTGCGATCGGTCGGGTTCGGCAGAGCTCGCGCTCGGACGGGGCTGCGGTGGTTCGTGTGGCCTGCTCCGGCGTGCGGAGGTGCTGGGAGGCGGAGGAGCGACGACGGGTTTCGCTGGGATCCGGTCGACCGGTAGGTGCGCGGAGGGAGGCACGATCGGTGGTCTATCGGGACGATGGGGCAGCAGGGCCGGCTGGATCTAGGTAGAGTGTGGCTAGCCGACGACGCTGGAGGGGTCGTGCACAGCGGGCAGTTGTACGGAGGCCGGAACGGTCGGGCGGTGAGCGGAGCGGTCGATGGTAGCGAATTAGGTGGCGGTGGATGGTCGGGCAGGGGCTTCGATGGTGGAGGTGAGGGAGTCTCGCGCACGGAGGAACGGCAGAGCAGGCAACGGTCAAGTGGGTTCGGTGGCGGCGCTCCGTGGAGGCGGCGGCCGGGCGTGACTCCGGTGGAGGTAAGCGTAGGTGGTGGTGGTCGTGTTTTTTTTTTTTTTTATTTTCTGGTGGTGGTGGGTTGGGCGTGCCGCGGAGGTGGTCGCGGTGGGGGTGACAATGTGGTGGTGATGGTGCCACAACAAGGTCAGCCGGGGTTGGGGCTGTGCATGAGTGATCGTGGTGGTCATGGTAAATGTGTAGGTATAGGTCAGGGCGTGTGTGGCTGGGTTGGTGTTTGTGTTGGTGGCGTTTGGCCGGGGTGGCCGAGACAAGGTGGAGACGTTGGTGGTTATAGTGAGCGGGGCTGGCATTGGTAGGCTGGGTTGCTGGGTGTGGGGTCGATGATGCTGGTGGGGATTGAGGTGGTGGTCAGGGAAGGCAAGACGTGGTGGGGCTGCCGTGTCCTGGTGGGCAGATGTCGACGGCTGGGCGAGGGGCTGTCGGTGCTATCGGGGTAAACCGGGGCAGGCTTAGTGTAACACCCACTTTTCCAAATAAGGGTAAATTTGAAATTTTGCATTTTTAAATCATTAAAATATTGATTTTAGTCATGATATGATTTTTGGTGATTTTTAGTTATTTTTAAAACTATTTAATTGAGTGAAATGTGAATTGGTGTTTTGCTAGTGTAACATTAGTCATGCATGACCTAGAAGACTAATCATGACCAATGAGACCTAATCATGTGTTTAGGATTTCAAATCTCTACTTTTAAGCCTAGGGTATTTTGGTCATTTTGACACTTTTGTGATTTTGTGAATTATATTAATTAAATATGTGTTAGTTAAATTGTTGAGTCTTGACCTAGAAGTTAGCCTAATCTAGATTGTTAATCATGACCCTAGAGACTAAGTTAGAGGGTTTCATTAAGTAATTACATTAGTGAAATATCTAGATATTTGTAGAAAGATATTTTTAGGCTAAAAGTTAAAGGATGCTACTTTAATTGTAAGCCATTGATTTAGCTAGAAATTGTTGGAGGAACCTTAGCCCCTCATCCTAAACCCTAACCCTAACCTATTGGCAGCCATCATACCCTTTCACCCACTATAAAACCCCCCTCAAACTTAGGGCTAGCCTCCCTCCTTAGAAAAATTAGATCCAAGAAGAAAGAGGTGAGTTCTTGCCCTAGTAAATTCACTATAATTCCATTTTAATTCCTAAAATCCTCAAACCAGTTGCAAACCCTTCTAATACTAGTATTCTTGCTGTTATGATGTTTTGGTCCAGCTTGCTAATGATTTGAGGTGTTTGGGACATCAAGCAAAGTGTAGAGAAAGGCCCATTTCCTATTGAAAGTTCACACTAAGGTAACTTCTCCAAATCTTCATGAAATCCCTGTCAATCTCCATGAATAGGAAGCCCTAAGGGTCCCCCTAGGGTTTGGATTAGATTCGAGCTTGGTGTCGAGGTTTCGTGTCCTTTCTGGACACGTATCAGTGCCAATGGCACTGTGTTCGACGAAATGCCTCAAAGGGCATTTCGATCGATTTATTTGATTCTTTTTGAATAGGAAAATTAGTTTTGTTGTGATCTTTGATTCCTGTGGTTGTGTCCTGATTTCGTGTTGTGTTTGTGTCATTTTCGTAGCTTGGACACGCGCGTGCACACGGCCGCGCGCTGCTACAGGGATCCCCTGCCTATCGGGCCCTGTAGCGGACACGACACGTTTCGTATGGACACGAAACTCGACACGAGGCTAGGGCATGGACTGACACGCCATGTGTCAAGTCTCACATGACCCCGAGTCGTGTCGAGAGAGTTATGAATCCCGCATGGGGATTTGCCTAGGCAGTGCACAGTAGATTTTCCCAACTGACACGGGTCTCGTGTCTGACCCTGACACATCGTGGACACTGGCCAGTGGGCCCATGAGGTAGCCCTATAGGTGGGCTACCCATGTGTGTCACCACGAGATTCATTTGTGCCCTGTGTCGTACACACGACACAGGTGCACGTGTGCACGAGACAGTGCACTGTCAGTGCACTCTATGTGTTTCTCTTTGTGTTTCTTGCTGTGGACACGCCGTGTCGGCCTATGGGTGACACGAAATGATGTGTAGGGTTGTGCACGAGGGGTGTTTACATTTTCTAAATCATTAAATTCATGATAGTTGATTATTTGCTATTTGATTTCCTCTTGAACCAATGTTCTGATACTGTCAACCTATTTTCCAGTCATTTCCAGTTTTTTCAATCAATAATTGTTCATGATTTTAGTCCGTGGCAGGATGTGAATTACTGAGTTTAGATCCTATTTAAGTTCTCCTACATATTACCTTGCCATGGGTTAAATTGTGTGTTAATTTAGGAGTTAAATTGTAATACTATTGGGTTGTTTTTCAGAACAGAGTTTAAGTCCAGTTGATGAACCTGAGTTGAATCTCAGTCTCAGTTTGAATGTGATTCCCTCCTTTCCTTCTATCCTTGTTAATTGATTTCATTTGTTATTCGAGTTGATGTGGTTCCTCTTCTATATTTTGAATAACTAACTTGATATACTTAATGATGAATTGATTTCATTACCCATTACCTGAGATTACCCAGTGGTTCAACCTGAGAATGAGGAGGAGTGAAACCTGAGTTTAATCTCAGTTTACAAAATCTGAGATTCTCCTTGGCAAAAATCTGAGATTGACCTATGAGTTGATTCCTTCCTTTTGTAAACTGAGATTGGCCATGTATTCCTATACACACACTGTTTTCTTGAGCCTTAAACACCCTACACACTGGACACATTGATTCCTGAGTTGTCATAACCTGGATTCTCAGTTTTTCCTAAATTGTTAAGGTATTTCCTGAACCTTTGTTTAGTAACATAGCTTGGGAGGGGACTGAATTGAACCCTTGTTCAGGAATTTCCTGAGTTTGAATCTCAGTTTCAACCTGAGATTGATTTCCAGTTTTGTGAATCTGAGATTTGAAAGAGTCAATGAATTGGTTTCCCTTCCTTTCTTTCTTTTGATTGAATTTCCAATTGGTAAAAAAACCTGAGTTTGGTATGCAACTAATTTCCTAGTCTGATACACTGTTGATTCCTGCATATATATATATATTGATTGCCTATTTCCCTCACTGTCTCACTTTCCTACACATTGCCATGTTTAAAATCACATTGACACACACACCCTCATCTCCAGTTATTCCTGCACTCTTCACTGTCTGCATTCCTGGACACTGTTGAATAATTCCTGTGCACTCTTTCACTGTTTACCCTTCCTGCACATATGAGATTCTTACACACACAGGCCTCCTTATACCCTATATGCATGTATGTACACACTGCTGTCCACTCTCCTGTTTTCCTGAACACTGATTAACAGCACACACACACACACCCTTGCACTCTTACTTGTTTTCACACAACACACAGGCCCTCTTTATGTTCTATATGCATGTATGTACACACACTATCCTTCACTGTTTTATATTTTCCTACAAACAGAGCACACACACACACAATATTCTTCTTGACAGTTACACTAGCACCTTCTCTCTCTTTCTCTATATTATATTCCTTTACATATAGGCCATGTTACTTATAGGCATATACAATGTGTAGATGTGATATTGTGTGAGTACATATATATATTTATATATATATATTTCCTTGTTAGCTAGTGATGTAGGTTTGGTTTTTTGGCCTAGATGGTGTACTATTTGTGTGATATTAATGTATGGGTATATGAGGTTGTAGACTAACTAAGGGTTCTAGAAATTAGCTAAGCTATTTTGTGATGTAACTAGTATAGGCTTGTTTAGCCTTGTTAGGCATGTTGCCAGCTAGTATAGATTGGTATAGCCTAGTTTAGACTCAATTAGACTTGGTGGACCTAGTTTGACTTCTAGGGTTGACCAAAGTTGACCAAGAGTTGACTTTGGCCTAGATTGACTTAGAATCATGTAGAATGCATAGTAGGACCTCATTTTACTATGTTGGACTTGTTGTGACTTGTGCTGTTCTGATTAGGAGCCAGACACCACTCCTCGGGCAATACTTTTCATATTGGACATTCAGATACAGGCGAGTACATTCTCTGATCGTTTCATACTTGTCACGATTTATATTCTCGCTCTAGATTACTTTTACTTGATGCTGTCACGTTATCATCACGGATTAGTATACGGATCTCTTCTTGGGATGTTATCCCCCTTAGCGGGAGCATCAGATACTTTATGACATGTGTTTCATGTACATCATGTATTCTTCGCTTCTGCGTTATTCATGTACACTCATGTTCTCTCATGTTCTTACATGTACTTTCATGTACTCTCATGTTCTTTCATGTACGCTCATGTTTCCTCATGTGTTTCCTGTGTAACCAAAACATCATGTCCGTAACATAACGGGACTAGATCCTTGTGTATTAATTGTGGGTAGGGGTGAGTATAAATGGTCATGTGATTTACCCATCATGTTCACTCTGTTACTTTTCATGTTTATCATGTATACATCAGCCTTATTGGCTGATGTCCCACATGTTCACTCATGTACATCATGTTCAACCTAAGCCAATTACATGCCATCTTATACTCTAAATCACTAGTCACTTACAGTTCTTACTTATCATGTATATATTTCCAGTTACCAAATATCTCTCATGTTTCATGTACATCTTCTTACAGCGTTTCATGTATTTTATTCTATTGC
The DNA here is from genome assembly GCA_029216955.1 of Iris pallida. Lineage (NCBI taxonomy): Eukaryota > Viridiplantae > Streptophyta > Magnoliopsida > Asparagales > Iridaceae > Iris > Iris pallida. Next base: position 201,302 of record JANAVB010024066.1, on the reverse strand, counting down.
CTGCTTTATATTTCCTGCCATGATATGAACTGCATGAGATGTACTGTGCTCGCTCCCGTCCTGACTGGACCTGTTGAAAATATTACAGAGGATGAGGATGAGGCCCCTTTACACCACCTATTACGGAGCAGGCTTAGACGACACCTGCGACCTGGCTCCTCTGGAGGACCCAGCTGCAGTTCAGGATGTTACTCCCATAGTCTAGGCTAGTTAGCTAGGCTTTATCTTTCTTTTCAGCATTGTTTTTGGCTTTCAGTTGTTGTTTTGAGATGTATATATTCTTTCATATTCTGTAGTTGAGACTTGTACTTGGAATGTTTTCTGAGATGTTATCTTAGATACTAGACTCTTCTGATTATCTGTACTTCACTTTTGAGTTCTATATCATATCGTAATTTCTTCCTTAGTTGTGATTGAGTTTACATTCTGTTATGTCACCCCCATTCGGGGATATTGTTAGAAGTTGTGACCTAGGACAGCGTTCTACCGCCGACACTGCGGCGTAGGCTGGACGTACCCACTTCTCGTACCCTTACTCTAGGGTGCGGGTCGTGACACTTAGAGTCGGGTTTGGGATTCGTTGATGTCGGGGTGTGTCCGACACGGGAAATAAGATAATGTAGATGTAATGTGGAATAAGATATGGTCACGGACATGATGCACTTATTTTTGGTTGTGGAGAATTTGTGGATGTGAGGAATTTATGGAGAAGTACCTGCCTATTTGTAGGATGTGGAAATTCCCAGTTAGAATTATTTAAACCCAATTTAGATAATTCAATTATTAAATGTAATTCAATACAATCAATCTAAATCCAAATTAAATTCCAATTTAAATCTTGGTAACCTAAACTTAAATTAAATATAAATTATATCTTTAAATTTAAACTATTTAAATCAAATCCATAAAAATCTAATCAAAGATTTAAATTGCCACAAAAATTTTAAAATTTACTTTCTAAAAATACATATAATAATAATTTTGAAAATTATATTATTATTTAAAATAACTAATAAAATATTTATAAAATATATATGATGCCCAAATAATATTTACATAAATATACTTTTCCAATATACCTTTTTATAGGAAAAAATATTTATTATTATAACTGTATAAATGAAAGGCTTTTCATAATTAAAATCATAAACTTGAAAATTTTGGTATGATAGCAAAAATATAATTATTATCTATATTACTTCGAAACTATAAAAATAGCAAAATGTTTTTCAAAAATATGTACGCTCGCATATATTCGCACTCGTCGAGCAATTGCGAAAAAAAAAACAAAATTTCGCACACGACATACAATGCAACTACGCGACGTACAAATATAAAAAAAAATAATCAGTACCAAATTTAAGAAATATATAGTAGAAATTTAGGGGTTTTACAGTACGTTCACCATTCAACACGCGATTGCTACGTGTTGAAAAGGCAAATCTAGCGCCTCATTAACGCCAAGGTCATCTCACTCGACTATGAGGAAAAGACTGTCACTACTAACATGGTCACCGTCCAGTTCGAAAGTTTTCCGAAAAAAGAGACTCAAGACGGTGTTGTCCCCATCCCAAGAGCGACAATGGAAGTATTCAACCTTTCACCGGCTCGTGATAATGCTCAAGGACACATCCCACTTACGACGCCCTGCGACGAAGTTATGTGGATCCATCATGATCTTACCCTAGACATGATTCGGACTACAGCACACTCTGTCAAGGAAAAGAAAGTCAAGTCATGTCGTATGGTTTCTACCTTGACTGATGACACTCTGGTTACCACTCGTTCGGCTTACCAGCGGGAGGACCACAAGGCTTTAGAGGAAGAAGTACCTCTATCTGCTGCTTCCACTGCACTCGATGCATCGGAAGTAGGTCCATCTCAAACCCTTACAGCAGATAAGCAGAGGCAGAAGGAGGTTCACTTTGACAAACCTCTAAGGAAAGACTCGGTAGTAGGGCCGATGAAGTATTACAACTTTGACATATTGGTGGAGCTTGCCAATACTCCAGCTAGGCTGTTGCTCTTCAAGCTCCTCCGTCTCTCCAAAGAGACTCAGGACGCCCACAGTGAGGCTCTGCAGAATGCCGATTCCTTCCTCACCCAGGTGCAACCGCCCAAGGAGGACCCTGCTGCGTGCCCACATTGCCATAGTGTGGCCGAGGTGATTCCTAACATCACCTTCACTCAGTAGCACTTGTTACTAAAGAACAACCGACATAATAGACCCCTGTACTACACAAGGTATGTTGGTGCCATTAAGGTCGATCGCATCCACATCGATCATGGCTCTTCTTTCAGCATAATCCCTCGGAGTTTACTCCAAACTTTGGGGATTCTGATGTATCGGCTGACCGCGTCGAACTCTACAATCAGTGGCTTCAATGTTGGAAAGAGTGAGCCCTTGGAAAAAATCTGCCTGAAATGCCAGATAGGCGATCTCCAAACAAACGTGACTTGTTATGTCATTGATGTAGACATAAACTACAATATGCTATTAGGACGACCATAAATCCATGAATACACGATCGTACACTACACCCTCTATCAATGCATGAAGTATGTGGCCAGCGACGGGACTATTAAGATTGAGTTCGTGGACATCGACCCGTTCTGAGGTCTCGAAGCATACTGTACTGACGCTGATCTTTATAAGTCAGTCCCTTGGGATGACGACGCTAATGATGCCGACGATGAGGTAGAACCTGCATTAGAAAGCACAACTATTGCTGAGGAACCTTTGAAGGTTCGATTAAGAGGAAGACCTCCCCAGACACCAACACCTTTTGTCATCAAACTTTAAGGAAAAGCACCTGCTTACTCATTCCCGACGATGTCAACTGCAAGCCAGGAGCCCATTCGAATAAAGCTCCCTCGAAGAGGCCCGAAGGCAACCTCAAAGTTTTTGGAATCCCCGGCTCCAGCACCCTTGGTAGTCAAGCTAAAGCGGAGACCAGTTCCACATTCTCCCATGGCAGCCCTGGTTCTCACTGATGAGGAGTTAGGGGACTACATATTGCCAATGCCGAGACACATTCTCTAGATGATGTAATTCCCTGGAATAAAATTTTGTTTTTTATTAATAGAATGTTGTCTTTGAATTACTCTTGTGCCCATTGGAACACCATGTATTTCTTAGATAATGCTCTGTATATTTTAAAAACCCAAGTGACAACTACTAATCTGGCAAGCCGCGTTATATCTTCTCGAGATGCTTACTTTCTGGTTCCAGCAAGGAATAAATATGAGGAACTCATCCTATTTGGTCGAGTAGAACATCCTCAGAGACTTATTCCTGCAGAACCCGAGCCCAATAACGACAAGATGTAGCTCCACCATTACACTACTCAAGCTAAACACCTTATCCAAAAGATGGGTTGTGACCTGAACAACGATAGAGGATTGAAATATGGCAAAGGTCGATGCCTCCCCTTACGGATTCATGCTCCAAAAGGACAGTCCCAAAATTACTACCAGCGTACTCGTCGGGGGTTGGGTTATGTTGCACCCACAACTTCGGAGAGCTCCAAGACAGAAGTTATGATGCATTCTCACTCCTCTGATTCCTCAACCTGGGACTCTGACACTAGCATCTGTCAAGCCTTCAAGAAGATACTGTTCGTGAATATGGTCTCTGCAGATCCCCTAATCGAGGACAAAGACCAGATGATCAATTTCTTCGATGATGAACCCAGGGCTCAACGCCTAGGATCCCAATGGGAGTGGCATTTCGAACAGAGAGAACCTTCCACCGAAGACGAAGTCGTTCAAGTCAAACTAGGAGATGAGGCTTACCCTAAACCCATCTTCATTAGCAAAAGCTTGACTGGAGAAGATAGAGAATCTATGATACAGCTTATCCGAGAGTATATCTATGTCTTTGCTTGGAGCTACGAAGACATGCCGGGTTTAGACTCACAAGTTGCGATACACCGCCTCAACATCTGTCAAATAGTAACAACATCACTTTTGCCCCAACATCATGGATGCTATCGAAAAAGAAGTCGACAAACTCATAAAAAGTGGCTTCATTCGCGAAGCAGCATTCGAGTTGGGTGGCCAACATCGTCCCAATCACTAAGAAGAATGGAAAGATTCGAGTCTGCATAGACTTTAGGGATCTCAACTCGGCTTGTCCAAAAGACAAGTTTCCTCTACCAATCACTGACGTAATGATCGATAATATTTATGGTTTCGAGCATATGTCCTTCATGGATGGGTTCTCGGGCTACAACCATATAAAAATGTTCCCTGACGATGAAAAACACACTTCATTCCGAACTCCAAAGGGAATCTACTGTTACACAGTGATGCCTTTCGGCTTGAAGAATACGGGAGCAACCAGTGGGCTATGAGTACCATATTTTGTAAACATCTTCGAAAAATGGTTGAATGTTATGTGCATGACATTGCCGTTAAGAGCCAGAAGAAATCTAGCCATCTGGACGACTTGAGGACTGTGTTCGACTTGATACAGACTCATCGACTGAAGATGAACCCAACCAAGTCTTTTCTGGGGGTTTCCAGTGGCAAGTTCTTGGGCTTCATCATCACGGCTAACCCTGAGAAGACCAAGGACATCCTGGACATGGCTCCCCCGAAGAATCTCTGTGAGCTCCTGGGATTACAGGGACGCTTAGCCTATATCAGGAGATTCATAGCAAATCTCTTTGGACAGTGCCAACCCTTCACCAAACTAATCAAGAAAGGGATTTCTTATGTCTGGACAAAAGAATGCTAGCGTGAGTTCGACGACATCAAGAAACACCTCACTAGTCCTCCAGTACTGGTAGCCCCAGTCGTGGGGGGGCCCTTTCTGCTATACGTCTGAGCAATAGATCATTCTCTTGGTGCTTTGTTAGCCCAAAGGAGCAACGAGGGCCACGAACAAGAAATCTACTATCTGAGTATGACCATGATTGGTGCCGAGCATCGCTATGATCTTGTTGAAAAAAATGTCTCGCTCTAGTCTTCGTTATTCAAAAGATATGACATTATGTGGCTGGACAGACAATTCATGTCATCTTCCGAGTTAACCCCCTCAGAGTTCTCATGACCAAGCCAGGGGCACTAAACTCATCGTTAGCCACATGGGCAATCCTATTGACGCCTTATGACATGGTATTTGTCCCATAAAAGACGGTTAAAGGTCAAGCATTGGCTGACTTCTTGGCTGCACATGCTGTACCGAAGACGTCAAAGCTCTACGATGGCATCCCTGACGAAGTCTTAGGGTCGAATGCGATCACAGACAATCGTGTTTGACGAATGTTCTTCGACGATGCTTCATGAACATGACCCAAAGGTGAGATCATCGTAGGGGTCGGAGTCATTCTCGTCACTTTTGATGGCCTATTCATCTATCTTGCATATTCTTTTATGGAGTCCTGCACTAATAATGTTCATGAGTACAACGCTCTCGTCATTGGGCTCTAGCTCTCTAAACAATTGGGGGTCAACTATATCGAGGCCTACAACGATTCGAAGCTGATTAGCAACCAGGTTCGAGGACAATATAAGGTCCGGCATGAAGATTCGATCGCTTACCATCAGGCAATAATCGATATCATTTCCACCTTCACAGGGTTCTTTATAGAACATGTACATCGATTGCAAAACTTGGAGGCCGACTCCCTCACCGGTCTCATCGCTTCTCTGGCAACTCCTGTCGGAAACCAGTACTCCATCACAGTGATAGGTCGAGAGCTAGTCTGCCCAAAAAATAATCTACATATGTGCCAGAGCTACTCTATACTGGTAGACACTAATATTGATGTCTAGGACTGGCGATTCCCGTTCAAAGACTACATAGTTTACGGAATCCTACACGAAGACCCGAAGAAAGCCATTTTTTTAAGAGACGTTCGCTCCGGTTCTTCTATGACACAGCTACTAAAATATTGTATCGTCGTTCATACGATGGACTTCTCCTGTGCTGTCTATCCAAGGCAGAAGCACAAGAAGCACTCCGAGAGGCACACGATGGCACCTATGGAGATTATCAGCCTGGTCCTAAGTTATAGGATCGACTACGTAGTATAGGTTATTACTGGCCCACCATGATGACAGATGCCGTAGAATATGCTACGAAGTGCTGGGTATGTCAGTTGTAAGATGACTTTATCCATTAACCATCTTGGTTTTATACCCCACTGCGGCTGCTTGGCCATTTGTAGCATGGAGAATGGACATCATCGGTCCAATCAGCCCTTCATCCTCTAAAGGATACCGGTTCATCCTCGCCATCACCGACTACTTTTCCAAGTGGGCGGAAGTAGTGCCACTAGCTGAGGTGAAAACCTCGAACGTGATCAGATTTGTTAAGCATCAAGTCATCTACCGTTTCGGAGTTCCTCAAAGGATTATCCACGACAATGGCCTTAAGTTCGTGAGCCATGCATTCCACCAGTTCTGTGATAAGAATCAGATACAGAATGTAGCATCGACAGCTTACAATCCTATAGCAAATGGACTAGCCGAAGCATTCAACAAGGTAATTGTTAAGATGCTCAAGAAAGTTGTATCTTCCAATAAGCGTGACTGGAACAAGAAGCTCGACGAGTGTTTATGGGCTTACCGTACGACCGTTCAGACACCTACTAGCAATACGCCGTTTTCACTTGTCTACGGAAGCGAGGCAGTACTCCCTCTGGAAATCCAGATTCCTTTCCTACGGGTGGCTATAACCAACCAGCTGACAGTCGAAAATAATCAATGCTGTCGAATGTAGAAGTTGGAAGCGTTGGACGAGAAGCGCTTGCTGGCCCAAAAACGTATCGAACTCTATCAAGCTTGAATTTTTGGGGCCTTCAACAAAAAGGTTCAGGAGAGGACATTCCAAGTAGGTGATCTCGTCTTATCAGTCCAAAGACCGATAGTGATGACTTACAAGACTGCTGGGAAGTTCGAGCCCAAGTGGGAAGGACAATTCGTCATAGATACGGTCTACTCCAATGGTGCTTACCGGCTGACCAAACCTAACGGCTATTTGCTAATAATGCCGGTCAATGGTCAATTCCTAAAGAAATACTATGTCTGAGGCATAAATTGGCATATATTTCCACATCCCCTAAAGGTGTTTATGGATTATATTAACGTATTCACCCGTTCCTCATTTCGCCAGTAGAAAATATTCCATGTCCATATTACCTCTGAGTTATTTTTCTACACCCCAATGAAGTTCGTACCTACCATGTCCATATTACCTCTGAGTTGACATCTCTTCCATGATAAAACTCGTATTGTCATAGTTATCTATAGAACATGTCACGTCCATATTACCTCTGAGTCATTCTATACACCCGTAGAATCTATCCGTGTCATGTCCATATAACCTCTGAGCAAGAAAAATTCTACTACAAAAATTTCGTATTTACCATGCTCATATTATCTCAGAGTAAACACCCTATCCCCAGCAGAGTTACCTCCATCCCATCATGTTATATTACCTCTGAGGGAATTCTCATTATTGTACAGAATGTTTACAGTAAATGGGCTAGAAAAGAAGCAAAACTAAAAGTGTTCATTCATGAAAAGGAAAAGTTTGTCTTTCTTCACTACAAAAGCCAAAAAATGAGGAACAAAAAGATGAAAGACATTAGCATTGCGATGACTGACGCATGAGTTCTTCCAGTCGACTCCTCAAAAGAGCAATCTAGGGCCCGACCAACTCTTTGGCTCAACGCTCTGCCCCTTGTCATCGAGCGACCTCATCCTCGAGCTGGAACATGTTCTGTCGTGCAATGTCTAGCTCTGCCTGATGAATGCCAATGCTTTTTCTCTTCCGAGTTAGGGTCTCAGATCGTTGGCGAAGGACCTCCTGCTGGTCTTTTGACTTCTCCAGCTCACTTTCGGCGAAGGCCAAGCCTCTTCCGGCTGCCGAATCTGGTCCCGAAGGGTCTCATACTGTTCCTCCAAGGTTGTTCGATGGCAGACTTGAACTTCTTCGGCATCTTTCGCCTCTTCAATCTTTGTTTTCGATCTCGGCAAGCATATTAGTCACAGCCTGACACCTCAGTTTTTGATGGGAAAGTTCAGCGACCGTCTTCTCTAATTCCTCGTCCACTGTAGATGAAATATTGTGCTCAAGATCTCGAAGCTCTGAGACGGTGGCTTCTAATTCCGTCAGGAGAGCCTCTATCGCATCTGCTTTCAATTTGTACTCATGATATTTGTGCAAGGCAGCTAGCTGGGCTCTTACTGCGGACCGAGCCCGCATAAGCGTTTGGTTATGCTGCAGGACAGCCTCTATTCCACACCTTAAAGCATAGAGAATGGTGCCTAGGATGAGGTTGGCATAATAAGAATTTTCAGCCATACCCATTGGGGTTATCGGAGATGCCACAATGGAAGGTTCCGAGCAACAGCAGCAGCAACAGCTAATACATGACTAGGTTTTGTTGCATAGGCAGGTGATGCCATAACCGGGACGAAGGCCATCAATGGAGCAATGACAGCACTTGTCGATGCTGTCCAGTGGATGGCTGGCTCTTCAGCGGGCTCCCTCGCCGGCTTTTCGATAATTTTTGCAGTTGATGTATGGAGAGCCTCATGGACTGGCTCAGGAACAGTCTCTGTGACCAACCCTTCGACAGTCATCTCGACAGACCACTCAGTAGTCTACTTAATCGGTTCTACAGCAGCCGGTTCGTTAGTGGTCCCCTCCACCAAATCTCTAGCAGCTGGCTCGGCAGTAGTCTCTTCAAGAAGCCTTATAGTGACTGTATTGAGGGAATCTTCAGCAACCAGTTCCTCGACGGTTTTCTCAACCATGCTTCCACAGTTTTCTTGGCTAGGCTGTCCATGGGCTCCTTGCAGCCTCCTCGACCACCACCTCAGTAGCCTCCTCGATCGCCATCTCAGCAGCTACATCGTCCGGTTCCTCAGCGACCAACTTATCAGCAGTCTCCTCGACATGCTCTTCCATGGTCTCCTCAGTAACCGACTCGTCAGCAACCTTCTCGACCCGCTCTTCCATGGTCTCCTCGGTCGTCTCTCCAGTGACCATATCAGCCAACTCTTCGATTGCCTCCTGTGCCACTTTCATAATGACCTCATCGACTAACTTTTCGATGGTCATTTTAACCGGCTTTTCAATAGCCCATCCGACTAATTCTTCAACAGCCACCGCCGTCAAACTTTCTACGGTCTCTTCTACCAGCCTTTGGGGCGAATCCCTGATGCCTGCTAAAGGAAATTCCTCGACCGCATGATCTTCCTCACCTCCAGGTATATCTAGGTCATTTTCAGCTCCTTCTTCAGTACAGGAAGGAGGTATAGCTGAGGGGTCTCGAGCAATGCCTTTAATATTCTCAGCTGGACGATCCGTCGAGGATACGAATTCCGGAATCATGCCTTTTGCCACCGCAAGACCAATCCCGGGTATCTCCACAGGCTCATCCACAATCGGCTCCAGGAAAACTTTTCGCTAAGGTGAAGTCGCTGTCTTCGAGAAGCCCTGGGTCCCGTACTCAAAAGGAACAAGAGGAGAAGCATCTTACGAGGCAGCAGCCTCAGCAGCTGAGGTCGCCAGGTTCTCATCCGGAACACTAACCTCTTCGGTCCTCGTAATTGGGGGCGTCCTAAGACTTGAAGGGCCCACAACGAGGGCAATCCTTTCTTTCCATCTTGAAGAAGAACCTTCGGCGGGCGAAGGGATGGTGACTCTAACCGTCGGATGCAGCATCTCCCTCTGGGGCACCTCCAGGACAGGTTCCTCAGGATGTTCCTTGAGTATCTCTGACCAACTAGACTCTTTCTTCTTTTTGGCCTATATAAGCAAAACAACGATAAGCAAAAAGTCTAAGATAAGAAACCGAAAAAGAGCCGATATGTACCTGCGAGGAGGGTTCCGCAGCCGGAGTGCTATGGCGTGGCAAAGACCGTCGTAAGGGACCGCACCATCCAGGTATATCCCGTTTGGTTATCTTGGTAGGAGAAGAACTCGCCTCTGAAGTAGCTCGATGTTTCAATGCGTTACTCATGGGCGCTTCATCCTCTCTTATCTCCCGAGAGGTACTAGAACAATCCGAGGATCAACTATCCGACGACGCAAGCTCTTGGAGGCGCTTGAGGGCTAACCAAGGTGCCTCAAACTTCGTCCCCTCAGTCAAGCTTTGTTCTCGATCGTAGTCCGATGAGAAGTTGTTGGCAATGCAGTAAAATTTCATAGAAGAATATAAGATACGAGTTTCTCCGTGTATTGAAGGAATCATAAACTTCGTTTCGGTGCATTCAGCATTATAATAGCACTATGCCCGGGCACCATCCAACAGGCTCCCTTCATAACCAAGGTAGGAGCTTAGATTATCCCTCATCGTTTGGCTGTAGCCTGTAGAAGAATAAAAATGTGCAGACATATCAAAAGTGCAGATAGTATTCTAGCAACACAAAGCTTCATAAAAGCGCAGATACCCGAAAAGCGCAGACAGAAGATCAGAAACCACAGTTCATAAAAAAACACTTTATTAAATCATGCCTACAAAGATCTATTATAGATTACAAAAAAAGAGCTTTGCCTATAAGGATCTATTACATATTCATCATGGAAAGAACTAAGGCATCTAAAGATCTACAAGAGGGATAATCTTCACAGGCGCCATACAAGGGGGTTAATCTTCACAGACGTGCAGCCCCCAGATGCACAGAGCGAGCCACTTCTTGAAGCAACTAGTGGCCTGAGAGAGAACTCAGTCCACAACACAAGTTGTGCCACCGCCATTGAGCAGGGCAGAGCACAACCTGTGGCTCTTCGGATTGGCAACCAATCCAAATCCGAAAGCTTGGATCTCGAAGACCTCTAAGACATTGTTCAGGTTCGAACTTCTTATGCCAAATGCCCAAGTGCATCTTAAAACTCAGCAGCAGTTCTTCTCCAAAGGCACAACATCTTTGAATGAGAGGATCCACAACTATTAGCCTACTTGTGCAAGGCCAATGGTTGTTCGAAGCTAAGTCAGGATCGAGCATAGAGTTTGGAATGCTAAGGGAGGAAGACGACTCTTCAAAAAAACTCCCCTTTATATAGGGTGAGCATGGTCCAACCAATATGCCACGTAGTCGTCAGTCAAAGATGCCGAAATTAATAGGATGAACCTAGAACTCAGCATAATGAAGCTCATTTAATAGGTTCATTTTATTGAGTCCTAGGCCACAGACTTTGTGAATTTCCCAAAAGACGGCGACAATTAAAGAGGAGAACGACCGACTCGGCCATCAAGACGAGCAGTCATTATTTGCTCTTCAAAGACTTCAATAGGAACTAGCTCCTTCGACTCAAAAGCGGTACCAGGTATCTGCGCCCCTTCTTCGACCCAGAAGCACAGATAGCTCGTTTCTTCACATAGAACCATCACTTCAGTCCAAAAAGTACAGAACCTTCAAACCCAGAAGCTCTGTGCCCTCGCTTCAACTCAGAAGTGCAGAGCCCTCGTTGTAACCAAAAGCTCGGCCCATTTAACGGCCCACATCATCTGATACTTTGGTGACACGATTTCCCAAACCATAAGTTTACTCGTCGCCCTAAAGCACAGTGACTCCGTTGCTTGAAACACAAGCCCATTCGTCGCCCTAAAGCACAGTGACTCCGTCACCCTAAAGCACAAGTCTACTCGTCACCCTAAAGCACAGTGACTCCGTCGTTTGAAACACAAGTCCACGAGTCGCCCTAAAGCACAGTGACTCCGTCGCTTGAAGTACAATCTACTCATAGCCCTAAAAGCGCAGTGACTCCGTCGCCTAAAGCACAAGCCCGCTCGTCGCCCAAAAGCACAATGGCATCAAAAGCTTCGCTAGACGTGAAGCTCGTATAGTGGCACAACCTTACAAAGCGACATGGCGCTACGTGGCCAGATGGGTGCTCATATCTTCCAGATACCACCCTATTGGATTGTTTAAACCGCCGTTCTTAAGATAAGACAGAGTTTGATTCTGTTGATAAGAGCAATATCTTATCGGTTTGTTTAAACCACAAATAAGGATGAAGTTTGTTCTTATGGACGAGAGCCATATACAACTGGTTTGTTTAAACCAATGGCCCTCTAAGATAAGACAAAATATACTACGGGGATATAAACAGAATCTGCTCAGGTCCATCCGATCAACAAATAAGTACACGCCATGTGTCGTTTATTTAGTTATGTTGATAACTCCCCCCAAGATCTCGATAGAAGAGAATCCTAGTGCCTGCCATGTGTCAACTCAGCAGTAGCCCTTATCGTGCTGCCTCAAAGATTCTCATATATCTCCATGTGCATCGTATCTGCACAATCTTTATGCACATCGCATATGTACTTTCCCATACAAATAGAAGAAGTTTTCCTTCGATAAAGAGGCTTCAAAATCTTCAACTTCGACATCCTCTTGATTGGTAACCCTAGAGTTTTATTCACCAGCACCAGAAAGCCAAAGCATGTTCAACTTGCCGTCAAATCGTCGACAGAGTAAATGAGCCACTGTAGTGCTCGATCTCCACTGCCACACTTTTCCAGAAATTTTGTACTTAGATCTTCTGTTTAGGAATCGATTGTACTCTTTTTATGTTTAAAATACAAAAAGTTCGTATATTCTTTTGTTATGGCAAACAAGATGGCGAATCTGCTAGTAACTTCCTTCTCCTCCAATGAGAAGGTAGTGGTGCAATCCGACAACAACTTGCTGGGATGTTCCCAGAAGACGTTGGCCGTACGTTTCGACCAACAAGCTTTTGAAGATCTCCTTTCTGAGGAGAAATCGAGTCCTTTGAAGCGGTTCATAAAATCGAAGAAGACTCGACGCACCTGGTGCCGAAGACGGCTGCGACGAGCAACACCACGGAGGAGACTGCACTCCAGAACCCCCTGACCGACGAAGCCTAGAAGAAGACTTCGACTACAGCTGCCAAGCCACCTCGCTTGAATCCCACTCCGGGAAAGCGTATCGAAGAGTGCGGCTCTCCTATGGCGGGCCTTACAAAGGCACAATGTCGAAGGAAGCATGCAGTGGCTCAACCGCTTACAGAGGAAGCGGTGCCGGCGAGAAGATCTGCCATTGATAGAATTGTCTACCCATCGGGTAATTGGACTTTGAATGTTACAAACCTCCTGGAGGTAACTTAAAGAGATCCTAGGTAGCACGTGCCCTAGACAGCTAAAGTGCTATGCCAACCACTACATTGGATTCTGAATACTACGTACCCTCTAGGGGTAGTAGGAAGAAATCTAAGACAGCACGCGCCTTGTGCAACCAACGTGCTATGCCAATAGCCGACTAAAGGCCAGCATTGACAGTTACACATGCAACCAATGAAAGCTATACAAAATTGGTCCGAGTGCCTCAATGCCTCGACCGGTAGAACCCCGCTGTCGCTCAAGCACTCATATGCACAACTCGAGCCAGGGGGTACACTCCATTGAGAAAGACTCACGCAAACAGTATTCCTGTAAGCATGGAAGGAGTCTACCTTATCAACAACATTCTGATCATGACCTAAGCGTATTCCGTGCGCAGGAACTAAGTAGAGAGAAGCTATCTCCGTATACTCACTCCTGCATGCAGCTTTCCTGCACGTACAATGAGAGTGCAAGAATGAAGACCCCAATGCTTTCCCACAAGCGTAAAACAGAAGAGGAACCTGCGGAACAAGGAATGCCTGAACCAAGGCATACTTGCACCCAGATCACCATCAACTGTTGCTGTCACCAGGCAGCCACATCACCACCAAGGAGATAATCCCCAAAGACTGTGACCAATGGCGGCTGTACATCTGGGACACGACCTGGGGTCATCAAGCGAGGAATAAGAGAAAATTCGTGTTTCTCCATGCAACACGACACGGGGTTCTCTATCTCTCAAGCAGCTATCCAAAAACCCTCCCATCTTGGCCAAAAAGCCCAAAAAGTAGCCTGGGAGTAGCAAGACGAAAGTACCCAATAAAGGTGTGTTACAACACACGTATGCCAAGTCTAACTCCTTGTCACAAAATGATGCCATATTAGATGCTGGGGGTGGCCAGTCCTCCATCATTCATGACAATCCCGTATTCCAATCCAACGAAGGATTGTATGACACAGATACCTCCGCAGACGCAGGTACCAAAAAACGGAGGGAAGCAATTATAATGAGTTAGAGGATGATTGCAACCTGCCAATCTATCCTCAAGACGATGGGACTCAGCCATCTAAACCAGAGAGCAAAAGATCCAATGTCCTTTCTACCCACCTGCACTTGGTGTCCGTGTTTATGGCCAAAGGTGACATCAATACGGAAAGCAGCGAAGGCTTTAGTCAGCAGAAATGTATAAAGGTTCTTGAGGAGAGCCTAAACACGTTGAACATTACTATGAAGTCCTTAGCTTTTGTTGTTCTGGAGATCAAGAAGAGATTGACCCCCTCTGGCTCCACTCCTGCTCCAGACCCAGCGGCTAACGGTGGGTTCAATGTGCTTCCCATCGCGATCCAAGCAGCACTATCATCATCTACTCTATCAACAACCAGGCCTACATTGTCAACTGAAATGCAGCAGGTCATCAAAGAATTGTATGCTCACTATGATGCTAAATAAAAGTGAGCAACACTCCAAAAGATTGGGATTCGATAGCCATATCCTGCCGAATGGGACAATATGATCTATCCTCCCAAATATAATTCGTAGACGCTCACGCCATTCGGTACGAAGGAGTCTCCCCGCTGATACTTGAGATACTTTGCCTAAGTAATGGGGCATCTACCAAAGGATGATGCCCTCCTCACTAACTTATTCGTAGGAGCCCTGCAGGGGGTGGACTATGAATGATTTTGCAGCCTTCCGGATAACTGCATTTCATCCTTTGAAGACTTAAAGAACCTATTCCTCAATCGATTCTACGAAGGAGGAATGGACATGATGATGTCGACTCTCATGGACATCATTCAGAAGGAGAAAGAGCCGGTGCGCGCATACATTGAGTACTTCCACCAGGCCGCGTAGAAGTTACCTCCTGGTATACCTGAGCCCATGCTTATGGACTCCTGCCGCAAGAATATGCTTTCCGCGATCAAGTTGTGGCACAGTGCTCCATGCGTAGAGTGGACGCCTTTCATCACAGAGGCGGATGTTGCTCAAAAAAGTACAAGATGCATAATTGCTGGGACTAAACTTCTTCCCCCTCGAAGATAAAGGAAAATGATCATCCGTCAACAAAGATGGAAAAGGGAAGCAAGCAATGACCGTCAACATTTCCAAAGGTTCGGCATCAGCGAACTCGAAGCCGACCGAAGCGTAGAGGCCGAAAGAGACCTACTCTTTCAATGACGAAGACACACTAGAGCTCTTCGATATGTTGGCAAAAAGTGGCAAACTTCAGCTCCCGCCGCCTAAGCATCCCGATGAAGTGGAAAAGGTGGACAATCCAAAATACTGCTACTACCACCAGTATGTCCACCATTCGACGCGTGATTGTTACATGTTGAAAAGATAAATATTGTGCCTCATCGATTCTGAAGTCATCTTATTCGACTATGAGGAGAAGACTATTACCGCTAGCATGGTCACTCTTCAGTTTGGAAGTTTTCTAAGAATAGAAGCAAAAGCCGGTGTCGTCCCCATCCCGAGAGCGACGATGGAAGTAGTCAATCATCCATCGTCCCGTGACAACACCTAAGGCCTCATCCCATTTACAACACCGTGAGGCAAAGTAATGTGAATCCATCCTGATCATACTCCAGACGTGATGACGCCTGTAGTACGCTCTGTCAAGGAAAAGAAGGCCAGGTCGTATCGCATGATCTCTACGACAACTGATGACACCCTGGTTACCACTCGCTCGTCTCACCAGCGAGAAGAGAACCAAGCTCCAGAGGAAGAGATACCTTCTCCCGTTGCGGCCAATATCCCCGACACATCGGAAGTAGGCATGTCCCAAGCGCCTGCTACAGATAAACAGAAACAGAAGGAGGTTCACTTTGACAAGCCTCTGAGAAAAGACTTGGCATTAGGGCTAATCAAGCCCTACAATTTCAACATATTGGCACAGCTGGCCAATACTTTAGCTCGACTATCACTCTTCGAGCTTCTCCATCTCTCCAAAGAGACTCGAAATGCCCTCAGCGAAGCTTTACAAAATGCTGACTCCTTCCTCACTTAGGTGCAACCGCCCAAGGAGAACCCTGCTGAATGTCCACATTGTTATAGTATGGTCGAGGTGATCCCTAACATCACCTTCACTCAGCAGGACATGCTTCTGAAAAATAATTGGCACAACCAATCTTGTACTATGTAGGGTACATTGGTGTGATTAAGGTCGATCGCATCCACATCGACCATGGCTCTTCTCTCAGCATCATCCCCTAAAGTTTACTCAAAGCTTTGGTGATCCAGATGCATCGACTAACTGCATCGAACACTACAATCAGCGGTTTCAACGTTAGAAAAAGTGAACCCCTGGGCATGATCAGCCTGAAATACCAAATAGGCGATCTCTAGACTGATGTTACTTGCTACTCATTAACGCCGACATAAACTACAACATGTTGTTGGGACGACCATGGGTTCATGAATACATGATCATGCCCTCCACTCCCCATCAATGCATGAAGTATGTAGCCAGCAATAGGACTATCAAGACCGAGTTTGTTGTATACTGTACAGATGTTGATCTGTACAAATTAGTCCCATGGGACGACGACGCCAATGATGCTGACGACGAGGCAGAAAGTGTAGCTATTGCTGAAGAACCATTAAGGGTTCGATTGAGGGGAAAACCTCCCAAAACACCAGCTCCTCTCGTCATCAAGTTCCAAGGCAAATCTCCGGTTAGATCTTCCTCGACCATGTCAGAGGCTGGTCAGGAGCCTATGCAAATAAGGCTTCCCTGGAAGGCTCCAAAACCAACTCTGAGGTCACACGAACCTCCGACTATAGCACCCTTAGTAGTCAAGCTGAAGGAGAAACGTCCTCCACCTTCTTCCGCAACAGCCCTGGTGCTCATGGATGAAGATTTAGGAGACTAAATAAATGCCAATACCGAAGCACGTTCTTTAGATGATGTAATCCTTCGGGATAAAATTTTGAATTTCATTAACAGGAAGTTGTCTTTGAATTACTCTTGTGTGCATTAGAACACTAGGTATTTCTTAGATAATGCTCTATATATGCTGCAAACACAAGTGACAACTGCCAACCTCGCAAGCCGAGTTATCCTTTCTCAAGATGCCTACTTCTTGGTTCCAGCAAGGAAGAAGGAGGAGGAACCCATCATCTTCGGCTGATTGGAGCATCCTCAATGACTGGCACCGACAGAACCAGAACCCGATAATGGTAAGATGTAACTCTACCATTACACTACTCAAGCCAAAAACCTTATCCAGAAAATAGGTTACGACTTGAAGAATAACAGAGGACTGAACTATGGAAAAGGCCGACGCCTACCCTTGCGACTTCGTGCTCCAAAGGGAAAGTCCCAAAACTATTATCAGCACACTCGCCGGGGGTTGGGTTATGTTACACCCGCAACAACTTCGGAGAACTCGGAGTCGGAGGCCATGATGCATTCATACTCCTCTGATTCCTTAACCTGGGCTCTGATACCAGTATCGGCCAGGCCTTCAAGAAGATATTGTCCATTAATATGGTCTCTGCAGATCCTCTAGTCGAGGATGAAGACCAAATACTAGAATACTTCGAGGATGAACCCTGGGCTCAATGCTATCCCAATAGGAATGGCGCTTCGAACAACGCGAACCTTCCACTAAAGACGAAGTCGTCCAAGTTGAGCTAGGAGATGAGGTTTCCCCTAAACCCATATTCATTAGCAAAAGCTTGACAGAGGAAGACAAAGAATCTCTGATACATCTTATCCGAGAATACGTTGACGTCTTTTCATGGAGCTACGAAGATATACCGGGTTTAGACCAGCAAGTCTCCATACACCGTCTCAACATCATACCTGATGCTAAACTTGTCAAACAATAACAACGGTGTTTTTGCCCCAACATCATGGATGCTATCAAGGAAAAAGTCAACAAACTCTTAGAAAGTGGCTAATATAGCTGCGATAACCAAGATATGCACATCCGAAGTCAGGTCTCTACGTAATCGCCATGCCGTCTAATATAGTTGCGATAAACTCCAGGATCCATAACCAAGTAGACATTTTACCTTCCCTATTATTCCCGTCAATATATATTATCAGAAGATACCGTAACTCAGGTCATAAAATTCGTCTCGACAGGAAAAATCAAAATTAACAACGATCCATCAAAATTAAATTCAATAACAAGGAGCAAGGATGAACATAAACAAGAGGAAGGATTTTAAATTAAAGTTCAAAAATAAGATTCTCAAGGGTCGTCCCAGGAATCTCTCAAGGAATTTCCAACTGTGATTAAGTATCCTCTCATTCTAACACCTTACTTCCTATATTCTATCGTAGGCTCATGGTAGAACAACAAAGTCGTTGCGCTACCACGACATCGCACTAATGCGAATCTCGACCTGCATGGGCTACTACTAAAAACGTGTCATGACCCACATCCGGTGAAGGGAAACAAGGTCGTGGGTACGTCCAGCCTACGCTGCAGTATCGACGGTAGAACGATGTCGTAGGTCTCATTCACAAACTAAACATAATATAATATACTCTCCAAACGGAGGACAATGTCAGAAGGATAGAACTCAATCACAAAATAACTAAGATGGACATCAGCACAAAATGAGATAGATAGAAGGAATGACAAAGTTTAGTACAAAACTAGATTTAAAGAAGTTTAAGTGTTATCATCACTACACACACATGGTGTGAAATATGTACATCTCATGAAATAACAGAAAACTAAAACTAGACAAGAACCTAACAATCTACTCTAAGCTCTACTGGTGTCTCCTCTTGGCTAGCTGGAATCTTCCAAGTTATCTGTAAATTTTTTAACGTTATCATGTCAGGACGGGAACGAGCACATATCTCTGAAAGCAGTTCCAAAATATGGCAACAAATATAGAGCTAACAGTAGAATAAAATACATGACGTGCTGTAAAAAATACAGGAATACATGAGATATGGATAAGTAAACTGAGATCATGAAATATAATAAAGAATCTATGAACTATAATAAATATAAGTATTTCAGAGCACAAGATGATTATGTGATTGGTTTAGGTTTGTACACGATGTATTCTACAGAGTTTCTATTATACGTGAGGGTATAATTGACATGTACATGAGTTACACTAAGGGGTTTAACCACATGACCACTTCTACTCCCCCGCCTCGATCAATATGCAAGGATCCGACCAAGTTATGTTACGTACAAGATGGTTAGTTCTGCATAATAAGCACATGTGAGAACACGAGAGTACATGAGAGCACACAATTTATATACGAATAATACGAATGCATGGAGTACATGATGCACATGGTAAAGCACATGAACATGAAATATCCGATGTATCCGCTGAGGGGATAACATCGCATGACAAGATCCATAGACTACTGGTCCGTTTGAACAATGTGTCAGCATCAAGTAAAGTCGTCTAAAGCAGGCAATAAAGATACTATCATGAATGAAAACTAACATAGAATGTACTCGCCTGATATCCTGAGCAACCGATGTATACAGATGTCCGAACTGGAGTCACAAGGACCTATTTAGAGCAATATTGTAACAATGTGGTCGATATATAGTAATTGAAGTATACAATACAATCTACATGATACTAGGTCATTCTAGGTCAAAGACAACTCTAAAGTCAACTCTGGTCAACCCTCTTAGTCAACTAAGTCAAACTTGGGTCAAATTTGGTCAACTATAGCTATTAGTCAACATTAGTCAATCTTAGTCTATTGGGTCAAATATCTAGAGTTTGGTCAACTCTAGTAAGAAGGGGTCAACTATCTAAGGCTATCTCATTCTAACCCATAGGTTTACATATCCTAGGATGCGATATATATCTATATCATATATATACAAAGTATATCACATTTATCATCTATAGATACTAACCACTTATCCTTAGCCCTTAATCCCTAAACATATACATCAACATGCATAATGTAAGGTTTCACACATAACCCCAAACACATAAAGTATAAAAATGTCTATAACATGTATATCTCTATAAGGTATATAGTGTATAACATATCCTAACCTATATGTGTGCAACCACATATATGCACAACCAGCCAAGGACAGGGCAGGCACTGTCTTGATACCATAAAAGGGGTATCACTGGATAACTTGCAGGGCAGTGAATCCAGTGAGAGTGTATGCAGGGTTAGTCCTTGAATTGAGAATGAATACAAGTGCAATGCCAAGTAGTATAGGCAGGACAGTAGGCAATGGAATACAGGATATGCACGAAATACAATAAGCCTATGAAGGTAATGAAATAAAATGCAGTGAATGAACTGAAGTAGTTAATGTGCAGGGCCATGTAAAGAAAGGAATGATGATTGGCAGAACAACTAAGCTAAGGTATGGATATCTAAGGCAGTGTGAGGAATTGAACAATTATTCAAAGGGACAGAGCAACATTAAATAGGATAGACAGTCATTACATTGGGGTTTAGGTAATCTGAATAGACTATCTACTGATACTCCAAAGGGAGCAGTAACCTGTCATGATGTTCAAGTTTGAACATCCTACAGGAATTGATCCACTGGAGGACATTAGGATGCAAGAATTTCTAAGGGAAGTTACAGTACACAGGGGTTGAAATTATGTCTAAACAAG
Organism: Iris pallida; assembly: GCA_029216955.1. Lineage (NCBI taxonomy): Eukaryota > Viridiplantae > Streptophyta > Magnoliopsida > Asparagales > Iridaceae > Iris > Iris pallida. The sequence goes on along the minus strand of JANAVB010024066.1, from coordinate 180,620 downwards.
GTTGCTACCAAATCCATCTAAGGACAGATACATAACGTATTTGGCTAAACTCAATTAGGACTAAGGGACTAACACTTAGAGATGTGACTGACATACAATATGGACAATAGGACTGAAAACTCAAATTTGTATAGTAAGAATATAGGGAAAATCCCTTGTTGTGGTTGAGAACTGATACTCAAAGAGTATCCGTCTAAAATTTAGCAAGGATTTGATTGTAAGTCAAGAAGATGTGGCTAATGTAAAACATTCAAGAGATTGGGCTTTGTAGGATGCAGGACAAGATATTTGGTTGCAATGCACAGGTAGGTAAATAGGGTCTGGACTATAGGATCAAGATGGGACATCTAAGATGTAAAAGGCAGTTACTAACAGGTGCAGTGTGTGAGGACCCTGATTTTTGGGAATTATTTTTTTAGTATTTCTAATTATTAGGTTATATTGTATATTTAATTATGATTATATATGTACTCTTCCGTGTCTTTGATTTTTGGAGCACAAGACATGCCCATATCTTGAAACGTCCTTCATGAGTTTTGTAGTAGACAGGATGACCTTCAACTTGATATATTATGTCCCACCCAAACTTGTCCCCTTACATTCTTTTGACTTTGCGCAACTTCGGGTCAAATTTAGGTAATTAGATTATTTACCATAATTTCAGACCTAACTTCCCACGTGAGTTCGGGACTCGCATAAATCAAAACTATTCGACCCAATTATGGTTTTGACTCATTTTGAGCCTACGACGCACATGCTAAGAGTGTGCCACTCGATCGAGTCTCCATGTTCTATTTAATTGCAAATGGCACAAGAGACTTATTGTTTGACTCTTAGAGTTCGATTAAATTAGATAATATATTTGGACCCTAACCTAGCTAACCGCACCTGGTAGGAAGCCATGTTAGGTTGCCATGACAGTATAATTTTTATAGATTTATTTTGGGATATTATACAGTCAATTAGATTTAAATACAATTTTGTATATAAGATTATATTTATAATAGTCTAATATTATATATATGGCCTTAGTTATGGTTAAGTTTGAGATACATATCGACTAGGAATTTTAGCACGGATAGTATAGTCGTGTACTTCGACTAGTCTATTACACATGGTAGGGAAGGCCGAGCCATATGTGTATTCTAACTAGGAAAATCAGGCCAAGTTACGACTTAACCTCCACCGATAATTTATTTATTTAATTATTAGATTATTGACTTTCTAGGAGACCCGCTTGTACCAATTTAGCCCCGACTTGACCCGAACCAAATCCCAATCTAAATAGATATGTAATACTCTCAAATAACTTTATGTTAATATAAATTTTGTATATATATTTTATTAATATTAATATGTTTTCAATTTTGGAAAGTTTCTATTTATAGAAAGTGTCTACGTGTAATCCTAGTGTAATCCTAGTTGGCATTAGTTTATATTTGACCCAAAGTCCAACCCAAACCTATGTAGGCATGTTGGACATTAATATATATTAATAAATATATATATTGTATATTTAATTCAGATTTAGATTGCATTTATATTTAGAAATCTAACTAGTTCTATATTAGGAAACCTTTTATTTAAATCCACAATCAATCAATTAGCCAACTCATCAAATAACTAAACCAATCCCTGTGGACCCCACAAATGACCAACCAAAAATTATTTTCATGTAATTTTCGTCTAAAAATAATCTCCTACATTGGCGGGCCGTGCCATGCATAGAAACACCCTCCTACATATATAAACTCAACCCATAGGCCCATATATATATATATCAACCCTTATCAAAACCCTAACCCTAACACCAAAAACTCTTATTTATCATCCAAGAGCAGCTCCTTTACCATTAATTTTGAAAATAGCATCCCCTCCCCTCTACTACATCATCCCCTCCATCACATAACTGATCCTCCTCCATAAAGGCTCCTTCTTTCATCCTTCTTCCATCCAAACTTCACCAAACGAAACCTAAAAACTCTATCTTCTCCATCCAACCATCTAGAACCATTGTCAACCCCTCCAAACTCATCAAGAAAAGATTAGCAAGAAAGGAAAGCAATAAAGGTGGGAGCTTTGGCAAGGAGAAGCCTCCACAATCCAACTAGCAAGGACTTTTGGTAAGAAATCCTAATTTTTTTATCTCAAACCTATGCTATAAATCTGTAGAAATTATGGTATTAATTCTGTAGAAATAGTTTTTTGATGTCTCTTGGGTAGTATTTTTCACCCATAAAAGTTTCATGAATTATGATAGCTATTTTCATGTTTCGGTAGAGCCAAAACTTACCATGTTGTGAAGGAACTATAAGTTTCTAAAGGAATTTTTCAAAACTGAATTTTATTTAGGTTAATATATTTAAAATAGGATTTTAAAGCATTTTTTCATGAATTTATCAATTCAATTCTGGTCGAAAAAATTATAGGTCAAAATTAGTCATTTTTGGGTAACTTGTTGACCTAGAAGATTCCAAACTATTAGTACCATGAAACCCTTGCATCAAAATTTCATATTATCATATATAGGGCATTTTAATTCTGTTTAAATTGTATTTTTGAGGATTTTTATAATTTTAGATAATTAGTAAAGTTCTAGACAAATTTCGGGTAGACTAGTCGACCCGATAGACAACTAGTAGTATAATTCTTTGGAAATAAAAATTCTAGAAATTCTGAGATAAATCTATAGAAAATTAGTTTAAATAATTATTTTTATATGATTTTTAAGAAAATAAATCTGAGATAAATCTATAGAAAATTAGTTTAAATAATTCTGAGATAAATCTATAGAAATTCTGAGATAAATCTATAGAAAATTAGTTTAAAAATTCTAGAAATTCTGAGATAAATCTATAGACCCACTAATTGGGAGTTGGAAACCCAAAAAACTGTGTTCGGTGTCTCGTGGAGCCTGTGTGTGATTGTATGGGTCTAAAGGGTTCCACGAGAAATTGAATATAATCTTAAAAAATTATCTTGACTAATTATGTCATATTGTAAGTTCATGAGTAGTGGGTTAATTTAGTTAATTAATTATCTAGGTGCGTCGGGTTCCGGTGGCGTTGACGCGGGAGCGACGTTTCAGATTCACAGCGCGACACCAGGCAAGTACACCTTGCCAAACTTTACAGTATTTACATGCATATTCTATATTGTTACCTCTTTCTAGTTCTACTTTATATCTTTCATTCATGTTTATGTTATTTCAACTTTCTTATTTTACGTGCACGTTCCTTATTGAGTCATCTTATGCCGTTATTGTTCTACGCGAGTCTTGTGACGATTTTGACTAGTCTTCTACCTTCGCCCTTGAGCTTGACTTGACCTGTAGTCCTGATTGATTGATTCAACATTAGCCCTAATATCTCTAGGACTGGGAGCGTCCAATGGCGTTACGGTATTAGAGACTTTTTTTATCGACCTGTTATTCTATCTCTAGACCGAGAGCGTCCAATGGCGTTACGGTATTAGAGACTTCTTATCGACCTGTTATCCCGTCTCTAGGACCGGGAGTGTCCCATGGCATTACGGTAGTAGAGACTTATCTTTTGTCTTGAGGTCGGGAGCGTCCCATGGCGTTACGATATTGAGACGTCTTATTGATCTTTGTCTATTTTAAATTTCTCTATTTTATTCTGCATATTATTTACTGTACAGTAGGCATGTATATTATGTGTCTTGCTAGTCCTCTGAGGACCTGGTGATATCTCCAGGTATTAGCTGAAGATATGATACATTGATGGATGACGTTGCTACACCAAGACTGCAGGTATATTTTGTTGATGTTTTATCGTTCTCTTCCGTAATTAGATTTTGCCTATATTATATTACTTTGACATTGCTGCTGTATAGCCTAGTTTTACAAGCTTTATCTTTTATTAGAAGCTTGTTCAAGATAATTGCATTAGAGTCTGGTCCACTTTATTGTATATTATCTTTTCTTGTTACTTGTAGTAACCGGTTTGCTAATGTCTGACCAGCTTTAGTTTACTTGGTTTATACAAGAGTTTATCTTCAGTGGATTAAGATATTTGTAGATTGGTTTAGAAAACCAGACAGCTTATACGTATTCGAGCTGGGCTGGAGTCCTCTCGATGCGTAGCTGGCATGTATACGTATCCTAGTCCTACGTATTTTGGGACTGGGGCGTTATATTTTTTTTTGGTGGCCCATGCAGGTCGAGTTAGCCGTTTCGGTTACGTCACTATACCGAGGGGGCCTGCGAACATGACTAAACCCTTAGGAATCTCAATCCACAACTGCCTTGACAATTCATTTAGAAATTTTCTACCGTCCTTGAACTTCGCATTTACTCTTGATTACTATTCCCTTGCTTTCTCGTATCATTGCTTCTCGTCCCTTCCAATTTCGGAGCGACGAATAATCGTGCTATATAGGATTTAGCAAAAATTCTTAAGTTATAGTGTAAGTTGGTTTGCTTATTGTATTTTGATTGCTTGATAGATAAGTAGGATTAGAGATGCGATATGCCATAGGGCATCATGTGTTTGATGAGGTAGTTTGACCAAAGGTGGGTAGACGTCCTCATTATAGGCATACATATATGATCATACTGGGTTACGCCCTTACGGTGGCCACTTGATCAAGAATAGAGTGGTAGTTTTAGTGTAGAGATCGACCCTCTAAGAGATGAAACTAGACATAGCCTAACCCAACCCATTTACTATTATATCCTGTCAATTGTAAAATTAGGATTTGACAGATTGATAGGTATCACTTAACTTGGTTAGGTGAAGGGAGACTTATATAATTGTCTTGATAAAATGGTTAGGAGGACAAGCCTTCAACATGATCGTTGCAAGACTGCTAGTACCAAAAAGAGCGACTATAGATAACCATATATAGCTTTACGAATGTTGAATTGTTTAGGCTTGATTATTACTTGACTTATTAGGAGACACTGTAGTGACCTAGCATATCCCTTAAACTATTCCTAGTTACTCTAGTACGGTTCTTTGTTACTGAGCCTTATTTTAATTTCGAGGTCGAAATTCTTTTAAGGTGAGTAGATTGTGAGGACCCTGATTTTTGAGAATTATTTTTTTAGAATTTCTAATTATTAGGTTATATTGTATATTTAATTATGATTATATATGTACTCTTCCGTGTCTTTGATTTTTGGAGCACAAGACATGCCCATCTCTTGAAACTTCCTTCATGAGTTTTGTAGTAGACAGGATGACCTTCAACTTGATATATTATGTCCCACCCAAACTTGTCTCCTTGCATTCTTTTGACTTTGCACAACTTCGGGTCAAATTTAGGCAATTAGATTATTTACCATAATTCCAGACCTAACTTCCCACGTGAGTTCGGGACTCGACATAAATCAAAACTATTCGACCCAATTATGGTTTTGACTCATTTTGAGCCTACGACGCACATGCTAAGAGTGTGCCACTAGATCGAGTCTCCATGTGCTATTTAATTGCGAATGGCACAAGAGACTTATTGTTTGACTCTTAGAGTTCGATTAAATTAGAAAATATATTTGGACCCTAACCTAGCTAACCGCACCTGGTAGGAAGCCATGTTAGGTTGCCATGACAGTATAATTATTATGGATTTATTTTGGGATGTTATACAGTTAATTAGATTTAAATACAATTTTGTATATATGATTATATTTATAATAGTCAAATATTATATATATGGCCTTAGTTATGATTAAGTTTGAGATACATATCGACTAGGAATTTTAGCACGGATAGTATAGTCGTGTACTTTGACTAGTTTATTACCCATGGTAGGGAAGTCCGAGCCATATGTGTGTTCCAACTAGAAAAATTAAGCCAAGTTGCGACTTAACCTCCATCGATGTTTTATTTATTTAATTATTAGATTATTGACTTTCTAGGAGACCCGGTTGTACCAATTTAGCCCCGACTTGACCCGAACCAAATCCCAATCTAAATAGACATGTAATACTCTCAAATAACTTCATGTTAATATATATTTTGTATATATATTTTATTAATATTAATATATTTTCAATTTTGGAAAGTTTCTATTTATAGAATGTGTCTACGTGTAATCCTAGTGTAATCCTAGTTGCCATTAGTTTATATTTGACCCAAAGTCCAACCCAAACCTATGTAGGCATGTTGGACATTAATATATATTAATAAATATATATATTGTATATTTAATTCAGATTTAGATTGCATTTATATTTAGAAATCTAACTAGTTCCATATTAGGAAACCTTTTATTTAAATCCACAATCAATCAATTAGCCAACTCATCAAATAACTAAACCAATCCATGTGGACCCCACATATGACCAACCAAAGATTATTTTCATGTAATTTTCGTCCAAAAATAATCTCCTACATTGGCGGGCTATGCCATGCATAGAAACACCCTCCTACATATATAAACTCAACCGATAGGCCCATATATATATATATATATATATATATATATATATATATATATATATATATATATATATATATATATATATATATATATATATATCAACCCTTATCAAAACCCTAACCCTAACACCAAAAACTCTTATTTATCATCCAAGAGCAGCTCCTTTACCATTAATTTCGAAAATAGCATCCCCTCCCCTCTACTACATCATCCCCTCCATCACATAACTCATCCTCCTCCATAAAGGCTCATTCTTTCATCCTTCTTCCATCCAAACTTCACCAAACGAACCCTAAAAACTCTATCTTCTCCATCCAACCATCTAGAACCATTGTCAACCCCTCCAAACTAATCAAAAGAGGATTAGAAAGTAAGGATAGTAATAAATGTGGAAGCTTTGGCAAGGAGAAGCCTCCACAATCCAACTAGCAAGGACTTTTGGTAAGAAACCTTAATTTTTTCATCTCAAACCTATGCTATAAATCTATAGAAATTATGGTATTAATTCTGTAGAAATAGTGTTTTGATGTCTCTTGGGTAGTATTTTTCACCCATAAAAGTTTCATGAATTATAATAGCTATTTTCATGTTTCGGTAGAGCCAAAACTTATCATGTTGTGAAGGAACTATAAGTTTCTTTAGGAATTTTTCAAAACTGAATTTTATGTAGGTTAATATATTTAAAATAAGATTTTAATGCATTTTTTCATGAATTTATCAATTCAATTCTGGTCGGAAAAATTATAGGTCAAAATTAGTCATTTTTGGGTAACTTGTTGACCTAGAAGATTCCAAACCATTAGTACCATGAAACCCTTGCATCAAAATTTCATATTCTAATATTTAGGGCATTTTAATTCTGTTTAAATTGTATTTTTGAGTATTTTGATAATTTTAGATAATTAATGAAGTTCTAGAAAAATTTTGGGTAGACTAGTCGACCCGATAGACAACTAGTAGTATAATTCTTTAGAAATATAAATTCTAGAAATTCTGAGATAAATCTATAAAAAATTAGTTTAAATAATATTCTTATTATTTTTATATGATTTTTAAGTGTATGATCGAAGTAGCAACATAACTGACTAATTGGGAGTTGGAAACCCAAAAAACTGTGTTCGGTGTCTCGTGGAGCATGTGTGTGATTGTATGAGTCTAAAGGTTCCACGAGAAATTGAATATAATTTTAAAAAATTATCTTGACTAATTAAGTCATATTGTAAGTTTATGAGTAGTGGGTTAATTTAGTTAATTAAATATCTAGGAGCGTCGTGTTCCGGTGGCATTGACGCGGGAGCGACGTTTCAGATTCACAGCACGACACCAGGCAAGTACACCTTGCCAAACTTTACAGTATTTACATGCATATTCTATATTGTTATCTCTTTCCAGTTCTACTTCATATCTTTCATTTATGTTTATGTTATTTCTACTTTCTTATTTTACGTGCACGTTCCTTATTGAGTCATCTTATGCCGTTATTGTTCTACGCGAGTCTTGTGACGATTTTGACTAGTCTTCTACCTTCGCCCTTGAGCTTGACTTCACCTGTAGTCGTGATTGATTGATTCGACATTAGCCCTAATATCTCTAGGACTGGGAGCGTCCAATGGCGTAAAGGTATTAGAGGCTTTTTTTTATCGACCTGTTATTCCATCTCTAGACAGGGAGCGTCCAATGGCATTACGATATTAGAGACTTCTTATCGACCTGTTATCCCATCTCTAGGACCGGGAGTGTCCCATAGCATTACGGTAGTAGAGACTTATCTTTTATCTTGAGGTCGGGAGCGTCCCATGGCGTTACGATATTGAGACGTCTTATTGATCTTTGTCTATTTTAAATTTCTCTATTTCATTCTGCATGTTATTTACTGTACAGTAGGCATGTATATTATGTGTCTTGCTAGTCCTCTGAGGACCTGGTGATATCTCCAAGTATTAGCTGAAGATATGATACATTGATGGATGATGTTGCTACACCAAGACTGCAGGTATATTTAGTTGATGTTTTATCGTTCTCTTCCGTAATTAGATTTTGTCCTATATTATATTACTTTGACATTGCTGCTGTATAGCCTAGTTTTACAAGCTTTATCTTTTATTAGAAGCTTGTTCAAGATAATTGCATTAGAGTCTGGTCCACTTTATTGTATATTATCTTTTCTTGTTACTTGTAGTAACCGGTTTGCTAATGTCTGACCAGCATTAGTTTACTTGGTTTATACAAGAGCTTATCTTCAGTGGATTGAGATATTTGTATATTGCTTTAGAAAACCAGACAGCTTATACGTATTCGAGCTGGGCTGGAGTCCTCTCGAAGCGTAGATGGCATGTATACGTATCCTAGTCCTACGTATTTTGGGATTGGGGCGTTACACAGTGAGAACTAATAAATGCAGTAGAATGAATGACAGGGAATCGAAGTGAGTGTAATGAAACGAATGCAAGAAAGTCAATATGCGTGATTTGCAAAGATGTGAAGGTACAGGACATCTAAACAGCAGGACATTATAATGTTAATGAATGCAAGGTGAGTTGGTTAATTAAGGGTGCAGAACATGTTAATATGCAGGAAAATACAACATATGCAGTGAATTGGGGATGCAAAGTATACAAGACATGATGATGCAGTGGTAAATACAAAGAAGGGTCTTCCTAAATGTAGGCATGCAGTGTCAAGGAGTGTAATGAAATGTAATTAGGCAGTGATGTGTGTTTGCAGACGGGAAATAAGTGTATTAGTAAATATAATGGTGTGAGTGTATGCTCGATCGAGCAATGTAGTGTCAAGTGAATAAATGTAGTGTGTTCAGGCGGTTAGTAAATACAATAGTGGTGAAAAGTGTACATGCAATGTTAAGTTTGTAGGGTTAAATGAATTTGCACAGGCAAGTGGATTTCGACTACACAAAACAGAATCTGCAGGCCGTGCCATGGCTCGAGATGGCCATAGCTCAAAGCCCCAAATTCAAGATCACGTGTCAGACTTCTAATCTACCTTATAGAGTCAATAGGTAGTGAAACAATCATGTATCAATCGAGAACGGAGCCCTCAGTAGCAGGGGAGCTACTGTTCATGCTGAATCCCTGGCCAAGTGTCCCCGTGTCCAAAAATCCTATCAATTCATCTTGAAATCAACTCAGTCCAATACATATGCAATATGCAGGTGACTAGCGTCCCAAATATATAATTATTTCAGAAATTTGAGATCAAAACATCCTATGGGGCATTTCATCGAACACTTGAGATACGTGTTCGATACTCCTCCGATACGCACCTCAAATGGATTCGAACTAGACCCAAATTATTTCTAGGGCTAGGGGGATCCTAAATGGATGCATCTACAACAAGAAATCTGGAATTTAATAGGTTAGAGGCTCTTACCAATTGGGAGTTAGAATCCTAATTAAAATCCTCTTGCAAAGTTCTCCCACCAAATCCAATGGTCAGATTGCTCCAAATCCTTCCTAGCTAGCCAATAGAGACCTCCTCTCCTTAAGATGAAGATAATGCAATTGGTTTGGATGAATTTTGAGTTGATTTGAGGAAAGGAAAAAATTTGGGGAAGAACACCAAAACTAGGGTTAGGGTTTCAATGAAAGGGGAAGGAAGGAGGCTAATGATGACCTATATAGTAGGGCAGGTCTATTTTAGCTGACCATGATGGTGCGGGCTAGGGTTTGGTCATGTTGCATTAGCTACAAGTCTTCTTATTGTCATTTAGAGGCCCTTTTTGAGAAAAAGGCCCAAAGTGGTTTGTCATTCTCAATCAATTCTAGCCTATTCATGCTATAATTCTAACATAATTAGAACCCAACTAATCAAGTCTTAATCCACTAGCTAGGTTCTATGGTCATAGTTACCCTCTAGTCAAAGTAGTTTTAAGGTTTTACTAACTATTGATACTAACACAATGCATCAAATTAAATAATATTAAATAATCAAAATTTTACCAATTTATCATTAACATGATTTAAATATATTATTTAATAACTAACATGAATAATTTTACAAAAGTTCAAAAGTTACAATCCTTTCCCCTTAAAGAAATTTCATCTTTGAAATTTAGGTTGGTCGTATTCCTCTTAAGGTCACGCCCCAAAAATCATGGTCTAAGAAAACATTATCTAAATTATACAATTTGAAAGAATAACATACAGGGTCATGGCATGCAGTATCAATTGAAGTCTCACTTAACTACACTAACAATGCTATGGCTCAAGGCAATCATAAGGAATCAAAACATACAGCAATGGTAGGGTACATCAGATCTTCTCAAAAGGCATACTAAAGTCTAGGTCAGAAACTCACCGCCAACTAGGTCTGGTGGCCGGAACTCCCTCCTGGAGGCGGGGTCTCGACTAGGGCAGGTACAGTAGGACAGTCTCGCATCACGTGTAACACCCCAGTCCCATAATATATAGGACTGAGTACGTCAGCATGCCAGCTGCACATATACGAAGAATACACCAATATGTGGTATCCTCGTATTTGTACATAAGCTATAAATAATATAACATGATAAGCCATAATATACATAACTATATCTCATCCACAGCTCAATACCGAATGAATAATAAGTCTTAATAATAAATGAAGTCAAGAGATAGCCGGGTGGTCATACCCACTCCAAACAGCTATGAAAAATAGTCTCAACTAAATGGAGTCCAACCTCCTCAAAACAGAAATATGAAGATAAAAGATGACCACTACATAGTCTCAGATAATTAAAAAAACTAAGTATCAGCAGAAGATGCCTCGTCATCAACGTAAGAAGGATCCAAAGCTGCTCCATACTTCTAGGGATAATCCTGCTCGTCTAATCCTGGAGAAATCACCAGGTCCTCAGAGGGACGTAACAACATACAGAAAAACATGCCGAAATAACTGAATGTGTGAACATGCAACTATGACACTATAGGATTTCCTAACCGTCTATGTGAGATGCACTTTGAGGACAACGTTCTATGCAGGGGATGTAGGATCAGCAGAGTGAATAAAGAATGGAAGTAAGTAGCGCTCATCCGAGTCGCTATCGGCCAGGGGCAGAAAGTAGCACTCATACGAGTCACTATCGGCCCACAAATGTGTGTAAAAAGTAAATGTAGCCCCTACGCTAGTAGCTGTCCCCTCCCCCCAATGCTTATGTCCAAGATTTATCCACAACCTGTCCAGTTGGCAACTGCTACGGCTTCTAACTCGACACACTAATAGCAGTTACCTCCTATCCGTCGCACGACCCACACGTATCGATGGCCAGTCGAATAGGCAAGTTCGTGTCCTATATAACTCACTCATCTCGTGATACATATGCGTCAAGGCCATAGGAGATATGAAAATATCCCACACTCATAAGGTGGTCGTCTAATACTAGGTCGACATGAATAATAAAATATAAAATAACGAAAATGACTAAATCTAGTCGCTTGCACCAAAGTGTGACTTGGACGCACAATATAAACAAAGTGACAATTAAGAGAAAGAAATATGCAATAATAAAATATACTGAATATAAATGAGCAAAATCAGAATCTATGGCAAGGTATACTTGCCTGTGGTTTGAGAAAGGCAATCCAACAGTCGCAAGCGGCAGCACCAAAAACTCACAATTCACAGATGACTCCGGATGCTGAAACAAACATCAAAAATATTTTCGGTGTAAAAGATATCTCTAGGAAATGACTATCCAAAAGTCTAATTCTGGAACAGGAGCAAAATTGTAATTTTGGGTCAAAACGTTGTCCACCGGTGGGCCCGTTTTGCACCAAAACGTGTGCTAATGTCTACGGTCTCTAAAGTCATCAAACTACAAGCCTACAAATCCAATTTGAAGATACAAACCCAACGGTATGTCCAATTTTGGATTCCGATGAGTCGTGCACAATTTCGTCCGTTGGATCCGGTCGCGGGCCCGCCAATTTTGGCGTTCTGATCAACCTTCTCAGAATCAGACCAAACTTGGCAAACATGACCAAAATTTCAATTCGGTCCTGCTGGCACAAGATTCATCTCGATACGACGAACGCGTACGAAGTTATTGTCAAGTTTGCAAAACGTCGATACGGGGATATCTTGACGGATATGCATTGATTTCGTCGCGCACACACAACGAAATCAAGTCCCGTCAGTTCCTACATGTCGGCAACATACATACGCGCCTTTTGATGCGTATAGTGCGTGACCATGTTTCCCGGTTTGTCAGGGTGCACGCCGTATCGAAAAAAGTTTTCCAAATTTTTTGTTTTTGAAAACGAAATTTTCTTGATTTTTAACAATGAATAACTTACTGTATGATAAATAAAAAAATAAATATACAAAAGGGATATGTTCTCGTATATGTTGTTTCTAACTGTTTTAAATTAGTTCTCAAAAATTCCTAGTATCTGCTTCGAAAACACCCTTCCAATTCAGGGTTTCGGTCTGTTTTAAGGCTTTGTGTCCTCGTGGTTTTTCCTAATTTTTCATGAATTTTCACGAGCAGTGCGACTCGACTCTGGATGATCTAATTAAAAGGCTTTCAAGAGGCTTAACTAAACTATGCATATTAATTTACCAATCGCAAAATGATTAAACTGGCTGTCGGGTTTGAATCAGTATTATCGGGTTGGAGATTACGGCCGGCGACTACGGCGGTGGTGCGACGGCTGCAGGGGGCTGTGGCCGAGCGCCAAGGGGTCAGGATCACCCGGGGCTGCTCTGGGTTATTTTGGTTGAGGGTTTACGAGTGATTTTTGGAGAATCCTTCTCCGGATACGCGTTGTTTATATATACCCAAGCTTTAAACAAGCCAATTAGATTTAGGTTTAATTTACTGAGTTTTAAATCAAATTTAACACTGAATTTAGGTTGATCTCGTAGAGAATCTCCTTGGGATTATAGGAGATTTTTCTAAGATTTTATTGATTTAAGATTTGATTGAATTCAAATCCTTGATCTCGGATTTCTTTGCTTACTTCTCAGTTGAGCTGCCAATGCCCGCTCGGGCTAAAGAAATTATTGTAGCATTGCTACAGTATGCGGCTTGCTTTGTTATATATATATATATTTTAACTATATATATATATAAAATATATATATATATATATATATATATATATATATATATATATATATTAAGGAAAATGAACTTTATTAATGTATTAGGCGCAAAATGCCGAAGCCTATACAAGTAACGCGTCGAGCGCGAAGAGGAGACTAAAAACAAAAAGTGGCCAATAGGCGGCCTCGGTCGCCTGGCCCAAAACCTATATTAAGCAAGTTTGCTCCAAAAACGGTCCGAAGAGTGAGTGCAGCACCTTCGGATCTTGTGAGTTTGTCGAATGGCTTCTTTGTTCAGCTGTAGAGGGGTGTATTGTCGTCCTTCGTATCTATATTTATTTCTGTTCTTCCAGATCACCCAAATGCCTACGGTTGCTACGATCTGATGCCCGTAAGAGGTTCCCTAGTTGGGGAGGAGATCGTTGAAGACCCGGCCCGGTGGAACAGTCCACAACGGCACGATAGGCCTTTCTAGAGGTGAATGGCCAGGTCTCCGGATAGCAGAATGTGTTCTGAGGTTTCTGGGTGGTGCGAAGTGCAACAATGGCATTTGGAGGCAAGGCTGAAGCCTAAGGTGGTGAGAGAGTCATCGGTGGGTAGCTTTTTACGGTGTGCCCGCCAAACCAGTACCGACCATTTGTTGGAGATGCATGAGTGCCAGAAGGGAACGATCAACGGAGACGGCGTACTGATACCTCTCACCATGATCCTTGCAGAGGGCAACATAAAATTACTGCCAGCGGTAGGAGACCATCTACAGGTATCTGGAAGGTTGCTGATTTGTATCCCAATGTCAGTCAGTACGTCCGTCGCCATCGGTCCCATCCAATCATTGATTCGATCCCACCTCCACCTCAGCTCAGAGTCCTACAGGTCACGGATCTCGCAATTGGGTGTGGCGTTCGAGGAGAGCTGGACGATCACCTCACCGAGCCAGTACTCGTGCCACAACGAAGAGCCGCCGTTGCCAAGTTGCAGGCGGATAAGTGGTTCGGCGAGGTGCTGGCCATACATGATACAGCACCATGAAGCAGATAAGCGATTGTTGGTGATGGCCGTCGTGGGGTAGGAATGTTGAAGTATCCGGCCTTTATGAACCTAGTCCAGATGGAGTTGCCCGTACGGAGTTTCCACCACAACTTTATTTAGCAGGCATCATGGATGTGGGATAGTCTGCAGAAGCCTAGACCTTCCTCCTTTGTTGGTTTGGCGATTGAGTCACAGCTGGCCTAGTAGTGCTTATCCTTGACGTCAATGTGCCCCCAAAAGAAGCTGGCAAAAAGGGATTCTAACGAAGATAATACCTTCTTCCGGGGAGCGCAAACCGCCAGGGTGTAGATTGGAATGGAGGATAAGACGTATTTGATGAGGATCATCTTTTTGCCCGAGAATGGGTTATGTTGTGCCATCTCGCGATGTTGTTCCTGATTTTATGCACCAGACCGTCGAAGATGCCCGAATTAGATTTGCCATATACCAGTGGGCATCCCAGATAGGAGAATGGCGAGTACGCGATGGAGAAGGAGGTCAGGTTGGTGAGGGTAGCTGAGTGGTTCCTATCGGCTTTGTGGTGGGTGTAGATGATGTTTTTGTCGGGGTTAACACGTTGACCGGTGCATCTGGTATATTTCTCGAGAGTTCTGCTAACCACCTCCACCGACCCGATGTCGCTGGAAGAGAAGATGAGGATGTCGTCGGCGTATGCTAGATGAGTAATTAAGGGACAGCCAGTGGTGGTATGATAGTGGTGGAATCTGGAGATATTTGGCATGTTATTCAGGTTTCTATTGAGCGCTTCGGCCGCTATGATAAAAATGGTGAAGGAAAGAGGGTCTCCCTAACCCCGCGGCTAGACTAGAAGAAGCCGTCGGCCTGTCCGTTGATGATGGTGGAGAACCAGGAGTTGCTGATGGATCTGAATATGATATCTATCCAAATTTTAGAGAAGCCGAAAGCTCTGAAGACCCAGATCATGAATTTCCAGTCCAGCCGGTCGTAGACTTTCTCCATGTCGAGTTTGATGGCCACGTTTCTATCCCTGGATGGGAATTTCATGTATGTTATCATTTCTTAGGTGAGTAGGATGTTGTCGGTGATGTTTCTCCCGGGAACGAAACTGATTTGTTCCTCAGAGATTATCTTTGGAAGAAGAGTGGCCATGCGAATCGCGATGATCTTGGATATTATTTTATTAGTAAAAGTGCATAGGCTGATTGGTCTAAAATCTCTGAAGGACTCCGGGTTGTCTTTTTTCCGGATGAGGATAAGGTTGGCTTGAGAGATAGATTTTGGGTAGCTCGCACCTTAAAAAAAGCAACTGCGACTGCAAGGAAGTCCGTTTCAAAGATGTTCCAGTAGGATCGGAAGAAGACTTTGGAGAACCCATCTGGACCGGGTGTACAATGGGCGTCAAGGTCCCACACCACAGACTTGATCTCCTTTGAGGATGGGGGGTCAGGAGCTACGCATTGTCATACTCGTTAATCAGATTGGGGACCTTATCCAGGAATTCGTTGTCTTTAACGATGGCATTTTTGGAGAATAATTTGGTATAGAAATTAGCAGCAGCAGCCTGGAGGCTTTGCTGGTCTTTGAGTAAGGTGCCATTATTATCGGAGATTTGGTGCAGATTCAATTTGTTTCTGTGGCCTTTAACGCAAGCGTAGAAGAAGCTGGAGTTCTTGTCTCCCTCTGCCTCCCAGGTCAATCTGGCTTTCTGCTTCCAAAATTCAGTCTCAACTTTCAACCGAGACTTGAGGAGGGCTTTGGTTAGGTTTAGTGCGCTGCGAGCTTCCTCGAAAGGGTTCGAGGAAACCCGAATTTCGGCCAGAGTGACATCATCTTCCGCATTCTTTATTTCTTGGAAGATGTTACCGAAGGCAAGTTTGCTCCAGGTAGAGAGCGCGCCTCTAGTTGCCTGTAGTTTGGTGGCCACATTGACAAGGGGGTCGGGATGGCTAGCGGAGGTCCAGGCAGACGCTACAATGCTTCTGAATTGAGGGTAGTAGCTCCAGAAGTCTAAGAATCGGAAGGATTTTTTGATGATGTTGGATTTGCTGCTGATCTCAATGAGGAGAAGGGAATGGTCTGATTCGGTGGAGTTGAGGTGAGATAGGTTGGAGATGAGATCCATGTTAGACCTGAGGTTGTCGATCAAGGCCCGATCCAGACGAGAGTATTATCTTTGGGCTCCTTCCTATATGTTGCACCATGTGAAGGCGTTCCCAGGGAAGGAGAGGGAGGACATGTTGGCGTTGAAGATGAAGGCGTTGAAGTTGGCCATGGCTGGCTGGGGAGGGCGCCCCCTAGATTTTTCTTTTCTGTACGAGATCGTGTTTAAGTCTCCTAGGTAGAGCCACGGAGGGTTGTTGAGGCAGAGGTGTGTGTTTGACAGGGTGTCCCAGAGCAGCTTGCGTTCGTTGAGATCGTAGCTACTGTGGATCGCAGAAAGAAGGGCTCAGGATGAGAGAGTAGTGTGCTCCAACCAGCAGGAGAGCACCTGTTTGGAGTCGCGAATGATGCCGAACTTGCATTCAGCGGAGAATAGGATCCATATGTCGTGGTACCCGGCAACCGCGGACGAGAACCCGAGTTGAAGTTGGATGGATTTGACTTTTTTTAGGGATTTTGGGTTCTATGATGATTAAGATGTCTACCCGGTTGGTTTTCTTGAGGCTAATTAATCTCCTCAAGGTAAGCTTATTGGCCAGTCCTCTAACATTCCATGAGAGGATGTTAAGCATCGGACGAGGTGCTAGGGGGAAGGGTGTTGAGCTTTGTGGCTGATCGAATGGTCATGGCCTTTGGCTCTTGGGGGTATTTTTTTCTTGTTATGGCGGGTTTTAGAAGTTGCCGTAGTAGCTGCTGTGGTGGCTTCTGATGTCTCGTCCAGGGCATTATAGGAGTTACCTGCTTCCCTCGATTGTGGTAAGACGTCGTCTGGTTGTAATTTGGATAGCATGCAGAGAGGGTTGCTGGGATCGAGGAATCCGACATCCTTGGCTTGTTGGAATCTGTCTGTGTGAACGAGGCTGAATGCCTCCATCACATCTGAGGGGGTGCTTCCGTCGCTAGGGGAAGGAACATTGTTCTCTGCTAGGGATGGGTATAGGATCGGAGCCGTCTGGTTCTCTGCCTCGTTGGCCAGAGAGGTGATACCATCCGGTTGCTGGGCTGATGCTTGTTTCTTTACGGCGGTAGGGGTCTTGTCAGGCTGTTGGCTCGCTTGGACGATGTCTGGCGGGGGGAGGGGGGTTAGTATATCGAACCTGTTATTGAGGGAGATGGCCGGTGGATCGATAGCCGACGGGGTGAGGCTGGGGGAGCCGTCGCTGTCGTCGAAGTGGGACTGAGAGTTGGAAAGGGAAATAATAGGGGCAGGGGAAAAGGGTTGGATTGCTTTGGAGGGTTGCGGCTTGTGGGGCACTTTCTTTCTAAGCTCCGGGGGTGCCCTGATACAATGCTTAGTCACATGTCCTCTGAGCTGGCAGTGCTGGCAGAAGAAAATGCTGTTGTCATAAACCAGCGGCTAAAGATGTGTTTGTTTTCCGAGATCGATCTGAAGAATTGTGGGAGGATCTAACGACAAGTCGAGCTCCACGCAGATCTTCGCGTAGTGCCCTTTGGAAAGATTGCAGGTTTCTTCGACGATGGCTACGAGGGTCTCGATGGAGCTGGCAATTCTCCGGAGAGCAGCGGGGGAGAAGCAAACAAGGGAAAGGTTTGGGAGTTTGATCCATACGGAGATAATCGTCGAGTCGACTTTGGGGTTGAATCCGTGGGATCATTTGGCAATCTTGGCGAAGTGGGGTCCCAGTCGGGTGGTGCCTTTGGCCCAGACTACTTGGTAGTCCGAGTCGGAAGAGAGATGGAGAATAAGGTGTTTGGGGTCTAACGGGGCGACCTTGTATGCAGGAGAGAGTCCCTAGTCCGCGATAGCTTCTTAGGCAATGGTGATCTTCGGGCACCCGAAGGAGAATTTCAGCACGAAAGTCTTCGCGAAGCAGGCGGAGAGTGAGGTGACCTCCGCTAAGGAGAATAGAACGCGAATTTTCTGGCCCTCGGAGGGGCACAGGAGGTCAATGTCCGGCAGCTCGACGTCCTCAGAAGGAAGGGGGAGTTGATTTATGTGTTCTGGCCGCAAGATCTCTGCAAATGATAGACCCCTGGGGGTGGCAGGAACACTACCGATGGGTTGGGGTCCAGAAGCTCTACCAGGGGCTTGTGGCCCGGAAGGGGCGTGCGGGGATGATGGAGACGATGCGACTGCGGCACCAGACGACGAAGGAGGTCCGACTGTGCCATCCCGAGTCTGAGGCGCGTAACTACCGAAGACAGGTGCCTGCGGCCTTGTGAGGTGCGGGAGAGCACGTGCGGCGGAAGGAGGGAGGGTGGGAGCATGGCATCCGTTAGAGGGAGGGGGCTGGAGGGGCAACCTGCCGCCCACGGAGAGGGAGTTGGTAGTAGAGCTAAGACCATCCTCTGGCACGTGGGTGGGCGAAAGCTCCGTGGAGGTGGGGGGCGCATAGACGTCGGTTGAAGAAGTGGACGCAAGCTCCATTGTAGGTCGTATGGTAGATGGCGCATACGTCGATCCGCCAGCGGATGGCGCATAGCCGTCGACTGAAGAGGGTGGTGTATGATCCACCGAAGGGCGGCCGTTGGAGGGCGCATACGTGGAGCTGCCTGCTAAGGAGGGTGGCGCATGCCCATCTCCAAGCCGGGCCGTTGGGGGCGCATGGCCAACCCCAAGACTGGAGGGGGTGGATGCATATCCGTGCCATCCTGAGGAGAGCACATGGCATCTCATGTCAGGCGTAGGCGCATGGGTTCCCGAAATCCTGCCAACAGCGAGGATGGGGGGAGATTCGAATTTGAATTCGATCCTAGCTAGCGGAAGATTCTCGATCCCGAGGCGACGTGAGAGGAGACTACCTGACCATACGGGCTGAGCAGAAGGGGTGTGTTGCGACGGAGCGATGCGGTGGGCAACCACAGGAGGGAGGGAGCGAATCCCGAGGGGCTTTAGCTCCACGGCAGTCGTCAGCGGCGACCGTCTCGCTGATCGGAGGGGATCCCCTAACGATGGCTAGGGCTGTGGGCGGCGGCCAACGGAGCTTCGGGGCCACCCCGACAGAAGCGAGAGGCCACCGAAGCTTCGGGACCATCCCGGTGGCGGCCAGCCAGACGAGGGATAGCTGGTCATTGGTCCAGGCGAGGGGTGTGTGGTATTCCTCCGGTGGAGGACGGGCCTCCGGCTGAGCGCGAGGGAGGCGTCGGAGGAGGTCGGGGTGACGGGTGGGGAGGTTCGCCGAGGTCGGCCGTCGCTGGCGGCTCCGTCGGGCGGAAGGGGGGATACGGGAAAGACGACGGGGGGGAGTAGAAGTCGAGAGGGGTTCATGCGGACTGTCCATATATATATATATATATAATATATATATATATATATATATATATATATATATATATATATATATATATATATATATATATATATATAATCATTTATAACAAGTAAGGTAGCTTTTAGAAAATTCTAAAAATTTATATAAAATATCTAAAATTTCTAAATTATAAGGTACACTGTATTTGATAACATAATGTACAAGCACCCATACCTATACATTATATTTATACATAAAAAACAAATAAATTAATACGAAAATGTATATAGCAAAAAAAATAAGTAAAAATATTTAAATAATTAGGAATAAAACATGGTGGTTTACATCCTACCCAACTTAAAGAAATTTCGTCCTCGAAATTAATCTAAAGTAGGGGGTCGAATGCAATGCAAGCAAGGAACTATTAAGGAACTAACATGGGCAAGACATACCTTGGTTGTCAAACAATTGCTGTTTACGATTTCGGATGTCGTCCTCGCGCTCCCAAGTAGACGCTCCTGGCAAGTGATGCTCCATGCCACGCGAGACAAGGGTATGGATTGATTCCGCAACACATTCACTCGGCGTTCGCGGATACCTACCGGTTGCTCTTGGTATGACAAACTCGGTCCAACTGTGATTCCGGAGTGATCGAGTACGTGAATGCTATCTGCCACGTACCTCCTTAATTGAGACAAGTGGAACACGTCATGTACTCCCTCTAGTGATGGTAGAAATGCCAATCTGTAGGCAACCTCTCCAACACGTTCTAAGACATCGAAATGGCTGATGTATCTTGGACTCAACTTTTCACGTCCTTCGAATCGAATCGCGCCTCTAGTGGGGGATATCTTCAAGAAAATATGGTCGCCTTCCCTGAATTCCAAAGGTCGACAACGATTATCTGCCCACTACTTCTGTCGATCCTGTGCTGCTCGCAGGTGGTCTTGTATCATCTTTACCTTCTCCACTGTGCTCAAAACCAGCTCGGGACCCAATATATGTCGCTCTCCGATGTCGCTCCAACAGACAAGAGATCGACACTTCCTACCATACAATGCTTCAAACGGAGCCATCTGAATGCTCCCTTGATAGCTATTGTTGTAAAAAAACCTCCACAAGATGAAGGTGGTCTTTCCATGATCCACCAAAGTCAAGCATATACGCTCTCAATATATCCTTTAGCGTCTTAATCGTACACTCTGACTGGTCGTCTATCTGCGGATGGTATGTCGTGCTAAACTTCAAACGTGTACCCAAACTGTCCTGTATACTCCTCCAATCGTGTGAGGTAGACCTCGAGTCATGATCTGACACGATGCTAACTGGTACACCGTGTAGCTTCACTATTTGCTTTATATACATATCCGCCAAAACATCTGTGGACTGTCCCACTCTAAAAGGTAAGAAGTGGGCCCATTTGGTAAGTCTACCAACAATCACCTATACTGTATCTCGTCCACTAGGACTCCGAGGGAATCCTGTGATGAAGTCTATCGTAATGTGCTCCTACTTCCACTCGGGAATGGGTAGCGGTTGTAATAATTCGGCCATCCTCTGGTGCTCGGCCTTTACTTGTTGGCATACCAAACACTTGGCCACAAAATGAGCTATCTCTCGCTTCATTCCGTGCCACCAATAATACTGCAACAAGTCCCGGTACATCTTAGTTCCTCCGGGATGTATAGATTAAGCCGAACTATGTGCTTCTGCCATCAACTCCTGCCGCAACTCTTTATTGGGAACATAAATACGATCACCACATCGCAATGTCCCATCAGGATGAATCCTCAATCCCGTCTGCTCTTCTGCCTCAGTCCTCTCTCGAAGACGTCGAAATCTAGCATCCGTAGGTAATGTTGCCTTGATCCTCTCCACTAGCGATAATTGTACTTGGAGGTTGGCTAACACACCATATGCTCTAGGCAATACTACCTCAATACTAAGCTGCTGTAAGTCTCTAATCAACTCCTTCTGTGTAGTCAAGAAGTATGCCATGGGGTTATGGCTCAATGGGTCTGCCACAACATTAGCCTTACCCGGATGATAATATAGCTCAATCTCGTAATCGTTCATCAACTCCAACCAATGTCACTGTCGCATATTCAACTCTTTCTGTATAAACACGTACTTGAGGATCTTATGATCATTGTAGATATCCACCTTCTTGTCGTACAAGTAGTGTCTCCATAGCTTCAAAGCAAAGATAACCGCTGCAAGATTTAGATCGTGGGTTGGATAATTCTTCTCGTGCACCCTCAACTGTCTCGATGCATATGCTACTACATGACCATGCTGTATCAATATGCATCCTAATCCCTTCCCGGATGCGTAACTATAGATCACAAATCCTTCTGGGCCCGATGGTAGTGTCAAGATTGGCGTAGTGGTCAATCGCTTCTTCAGCTCGTCAAAAGCGGCTTGAGACTCATCTGTCCATACAAACTCCTGATCCTTGTAAGTTAGTCGAGTCATAGGCCCCACTATTCGAGAGAAATCTTCTACGAACCTTCGGTAATATCCTGCAAGTCCAAAAAACTTCTTACCTCAGAAGCCAATATGGGAGCGGGCCATGCCTTGACTGCTGTAATCTTCTCAGGATCTACCGATATGCCATCTCCAATAACGATGTGCCCAAGAAATGAAACCTCCTTGAAAAAGAACTCACACTTGCTAAGCTTTGCAAAAAGTTGCTCATTTCTTAGGATTCCCAAAATTGTTCGTAGATGCTGCTTATGCTCCTCTTGGCTCTTCGAGTATATCAAGATATCATCTGTAAAGACGACTACAAATTTGTCCAAGTAATGATGAAAGATCTTGTTCATTAAATTCATGAAGACTGCGGGAGCGTTGGTCAAACTGAAAGGCATGACCAAGAACTCGTAGTGTCCATACCTCGATCGAAAAGCCATCTTCGTAATGTCTTCCTTCCGAATCTTCAGTTGCTGATAGCCCGATCATAAGTCAATCTTGGAGAATACTTTTGCTCGACTCAGTTGGTTGAATAGATCATTTATGCGCGGCAAGGGGTACTTATCCTTCACCGTCACTACATTCAAGGCTTTGTAGTCGATGCACATGCGTACTGTCCCGTCTTTCTTAGGCACAAAAAGAATGGGTGCTCCCCATGGTGACGCACTAGCACGAATAAAGCCTTTCTCCAATAAGTCATCAATATATGTCTTTATCTCAACCAACTCCTTGGGTGCTAGTCGATATACTCGAGACGAAATACGCTCGGCTCCGGGAATAAGCTCAATAGAAAACTCAATGTTCCAGTCAGGTGGCAGTCCTGGCAACTCCTTGGGAAACACATCCTCGAACTCAGTGATAACAGGGTGCTGAAGGGTGTCTTGCATCAACATGTGAGTCCCCAATACAGGTTCGTCGCTTCTCAAGGCTTCTTCCTTGGTGAACTCAAACTTCGTCGCATTCGGTGGTCTAAAGACAATACTACCCTTATAGCAGTCTATGAGAGCGAAATGTTGGCTTAACCAGTCCATCCCGAAAACCATGTTGAATGTTGGCATAGGAAATACAAGGAGTAGTGCCTTCATCTCTCTACCACTTATCACTACAGAACAATCTCTACAAACACCACTAACGGGTATAATTCCTCCTCCAGTGAGGATTCTAATATTTTTAGGTAAACATGGATATGCTGTGTCTAGTGGTAAAGCTAGTAGCTATGAATGAATGGGTGGCTCCAGTTTCAAATAATATGATGGCAGGAAATGATGCAACTAAAACCATACCTTCTATGACGTCTACCTCTGGTTCTGTTTTTTCTGCAGCCAGTGTAAAAGCCTTCCCAACTCTTTGATAACCCGCTTGTGCTCTAGCCTGTTGAAATTGGGCTGCCTGAGGGGGTAAGGGTGGTCGTGGTGCTCTTGGTCCTATAATCGCTAGCCTCTATATCTACTGCTGGTTCTGTGGAGTGGTCCTCGGAAATGTGCAATCTCTAGCCTGGTGCTGATTCGATCCGCAAGCTAGGCAATGTCCCAGTCGGCGTCGACAGTCTCTCTAAACATGACCAACTTTGCCACAGAAATGGTAAGTGGCCTTCTCCTGTGCCTGGTATGGCCCGATCCTCTAGTGATGCTGGTATGAGGGAGGACGTCTCATTGGCCCTCCTGTAGTAGCCTTAGCTGATCCTATGGTCGAAGTAGCCCATCGATGTGCCTTCTTGCTTATGATCTCCTGAGTTCTAGCCTCTGCCAGAACAATTGCTTGGGATACCCTTGACTCGGAGCTGGTGTATCTCTGCAACTCTATACTCAAGCCTCTATGAAATCTTTTGGCATTCTCTAGCTCTGTCGTAACCAACACTAGTGCAAAATGACTCAACCGACTAAAGTCGGCGTCGTACTCATCAACTGTCATACTTCCCTGCTTCAAGTGTAGAAACTGGTCATACAGTGCATCCTTGGTAGTGTCGGAGAAAAACTTCTTATTGAACAGCCTTTTGAATTCCTCCCACGTCTGATAAACTCCTAGCCGTCTCTCCTCTACGGCCAACCAATCGTAACCATTTTCTTCCAACTATAACTTCACTGCCGTCATCCATAGATCTGCGGATAACTCCGAAGCCTTCAGGAGATTTTCTGTCTTAACCAGCCAATTGGTGATTCCGATGAAGTCTTTAGTGCCCTTGAAGTGTAAAGGATTCATGTTGCAGAACCCCTCGATAGTACCCACAGAGGCTTAGGGTGCTCGGGTCAGTGCTATCTCTAATCTCCTCCTAATGGTCTCATTCTGCTGCATCTGGTCCTGTACTAAGACTTGGAGGATCTAATCTGTAATAGTCCTACCAGCCTGAGGCATGGGCTGCTGTGGGGGCATATATGGCATATGGGGCATAAACTGTGGCACACATTGAGCCCGTACTATGGAGGATATGAAGGATATGGAAGGGGATACTGTGGTAGGTATGATGGAGGTTATTGAGGTGGATACTCTAGAGGATACTAAGGTGGATATGGTGGTGGATACAGTGGGGGCTGTTGTGGTGTATATGATGGTGGATACTGTGGAGGCTGCTGTGGTGGATATGATGATGGATACTGTAGAGGCTGCTGTGGTGGATATGATGATGATGGATATGGAGGTCGAATCTGTTGTAGAAACTGAGGTGGATAGGGTGACAGAGGTGGTAGGTACTCTTCTTGAGCTGCGGAGTTTTTGGAGCCTGTCTGCCCCACTAGGGGTGCCGGGGCTTGCTGCTGAGTAGTGGGTGGTGTCATCACAGGATGCAAGGCTGGTCCGGATGGTGGTGGAGTGGTCAGGGACATGGGTGGCTGACCCACTGGTCCTTCTTGAGCAGTGGTATTCCCATCAGTAATGGCGAGAGGAGTAGCACGTCCACTACAAAGATTTATCCTATATTGTCACGAAATTAGAGTTTTGGTTAAAACAAAATGAAACTGGATGCAATCAAGTAGTCAAGCGAGAAGTTGAGAAGAGATCAAGGAAGAAATCAATAAGTGGATGAGATTATATATCTTACTCCTATATGTAGGCTTGTTGGGCGCAGTCATGTAACCCAACAATATTATGACCTGCATGGGCCACCACAAAAATATATAACGCCCCAGTCCCATAATGCATAGGACTGAGTACATCAGCATGCCAGATGCATATATACGAAGAATACACCAATATGTAGTATCCTTATATTTGTACATAAGCTGTAAATAATATAACATGATAAGATACAATATACATAACTATATCTCATCCACAGCTCAACACAGAATGAATAATAAGTCTCAATAATAAAAGAAGTCAAGCGATAGCCGGGTGGTCATACCCACTAAATAGCTATGAAAAATAGTCTCAACTAAATGGAGTCCAACCTCCTCAAAACAGAAAGATGAAGATAAAAGATGTCCACTATATAGTCTCAGATAATAAAGAAAAACTATGTATCAGCGAAAGATGCCTCGTCATCGACGTAAGAAGGATCCAAAGCTGCTCTGTACTCCTGGGGATAGTCCTGCTCGTCTAATCCTGGAGAGATCACCAGGTCCTCAGAGGGACGTAACAAGATACAGAAAAATATGCCAAAATAACTGAATGTGTGAACATGCAACTATGACACTACAGGATCTCCTACCCATCTATGTGAGATGTACTTTGAGGACAACGTTCTAAGCATGGGCTGTAGGATCAGCAGAGTAAATAAAGAATGGCAGTAAGTAGCGCTCATCTGAGTCGCTATCGGCCAAGGGCAAAAAGTAGAGCTCATACGAGTCACTATCGGCCCACAAATGTGTATAAAAAGTAAATGTAGCCCCAATGCTAGTAGCTATCCCCTCCCCCCAATGCTCTTGTCCAAGATGTATCCACAACCTGTCCAGTTGGCAACTGCTACGGCTTCTAACTCGACACACTAATAACAGTTACCTCCTATACGTCGCATGACCCATACGTATCGATGGCCAGTCGAGTACGCAGGTCTGTGTCCTATATAACTCACTCATCTCGTGATACACATGTGTCAAGGCCATAGGATATATGAAAATATCACACACTTATAAGGTGATCGTCTAACACTAGGTCGACATGCATAATAAAATATAAAATAACGAAAATGACTAAATCTAGTCGCTTGCACCCAAGTGTGACTTGGACGCACAATATCAACAAGTAACAATTAAGAGAAAGAAATATGCAATAATAAAATATACTAAAAGTAAATGAGCATAATCAGAATCTATGGCAAGGTATACTTGCCTGTGGTTTGAGAAAGGCAATCCAACGGTCGCAAGCGGCAGCACCAAAAACTCACAATTCACAGATGACTCCGGATGTTGAAACAACCATCAAAAACATTTCTGGTGTAAAAGATATCTCTAGGAAATACCTGTCCAAAAGTCTATTTCTGGAACCGGGACAAAATCATAATTTCGGGTCAGAACGATATCCGCCATTGGACCCATTTTGCACCGAAATGTGTGCTAATGTCTACGGTCTCTAAAGTCGTCAAACTACATGTCTACGGATCCGGTTTGACGAGATGAACCCAACAGTTTGTCCAATTTTGGATTCCGATGAGTCGTGCACAATTTTGCCTATTGGATCGGGTCACGGTCCCGCCAATTTTGGCGTTCCGATCAACCTTCTCAGAATCGAACCAAACTTGGCATACAGGACCAAAATTTCAATTCGGTCCTGCTGGCGCAAGTTTCATCTGGATACGATAAACGCACACGAAGTTATGGTCATGTTTGCAAAACGTTGATACGGGGGTATCTTGACGGATATGTATTGATTTCGTCGTGCACACGCAACGAAATCGAATCCCGTCAGTTCCCACACGTCGGCAAAATCCATACACGTCTTTCGATGCGTATAGTGTGTGGCCATGTTGCCCGATTTGTCGGGGCGCACGCCGTATCGAAAAAAAGTTCTCCAAATTTTTAGTTTTTGAAAACAAAATTTTCTTGATTTTTAACAATGAATAACTGACTGTATGATAAATGAAAAATAAATCTACAAAATGGGATTTGTTCTCGTATATGTTGTTTCTAACTATTTTAAATTAGTTCTAAAAAATTCCTAGTATCTGCTTCGAAAACACCCTTCTAATTCAGGGTTTCGGTCTGTTTTAAGGCTCTGTGTGCTCGTGGTTTTTTCTAATTTTTTAGGAATTTTCACGAGCAATGCGACTAGACTATGGATGATCTAATAAAAATGGTTTCAAGAGGCTTAACTAAACTACGCGTATCAATTTACCAATCGCAAAATGATTGAACAGGCTAGAAGAAATTGCATATCGAACAGAGGTACCTGGCTGTCGGGTTTGAAGCAGTGTTCTCGGGTTGGAGAGGGTAACCGGCGACTACGGCGGTGGTGCGGCGACTGCAGGGGGCTATGGTCGAGCGCATGGGGGTCAGGATCACCCGGGGCTGCTCTGGGTTGTTTTAGTTGAGGGTTTACGAACGATTTTTGGAGAATCCTTCTCCGGATACACGTTGTTTTTATTTACCCAAGCTTTAAACAAGATGATTAGATTTAGGTTTAATTACCGAGTTTTAAATCAAATTTAACTCCAAATTTTGGTTTATCTCATAGAGAATCTCCTTGGGATTATAGGAGATTTTTCTAGGATTTCATTGATGTAGGATCTGATTGAATTAAAATCCTAGATCTCAGGTTTCTTTGCTTACTTCTTAGCTGAGCTGCCAGTGCCCGCTCGGGCTAAAGAAATTACTGTAGCATTGCTACAGTACGCTGCTTGCTTTGTTATATATATATATACACACACACACACATAATCATTTATAACAAGTAAGGTAGCTTTTAGAAAATTCTAAAAATTTATATAAAAATATCTAAAAATTTTAAATTATAAGGTACACTGTATTTGATAGCTTAATATACAGGCACCCATACCTATACATTATATTTATACATAAATAAAAAACAAATAAATTAATACGAAAATGTATATAGGAAAAAAATAAGTAAAAATATTTAAATAATTATGAATCAAACATGGGGGTTTACATCACATGTGCAGCTGGCCTAAGAACATGCACAACTTTCTCCTCTTCCTACAGTCGTCCCATACATGGCCAAGCTTCATAAAGTAAGCACCGGTAGGCACTCGCTCAACTGGTCTCTGCTGGACAGGAATCTGAACTGGAAAGGATGGCCTAGGCTAAAGGTCTGGGTACTCCTGAGGCTCTGGGTGGAACTGGATACTGCTCCTCACTCTCTTGGAACTAGGCTCTCCTCCTGAATGCACTAAGTCCCACAATTGTTGAATCCTCTGGCTTTGCTCCCTCAAGATCTCGGCATGAACCCTCTGTGTCTCTAACACATCCCGGTGAAGTCCAAGTATCTGAGCTCCATCAGGGGCTAAACCTCCCGAGACTAGGGTATGGGGTACCACTCCAGAAGGCAGAGGAAGACTCCAGGTCTTAGGTAAAACTGTAGCTCTCTCCTGAATGGCAGGAGATGGAGAAAAACTCTCTGGTGAGGCTGCTACGACCTCCTTAACGGTAGGAGTCGCCACTACCCTCTGGTCAGCCAAAGGGGTCACTACCTCGTGAGCAACATGAGGTGGAAACACGCTCTCAGTCATATCTGAAACTGCAGCTACGCTCAGGGGACAGGCTCTGGTCATGGGTGTTATACTGGAAATAGATGGAAACATGAAATCATCAAAGGCTGCAAGGCAGACTAACATTGTACATATCTATGAAACCTGGTAACTATTATAAATAACATAAGAATTTTCTACAATGGGTTATTATTTTAATACCAAAGCTAAACTATCGTCTCTAGGATACAGACCCACTATAAGTCATCAAACCATCGCACTAAGAAAGAACTATAACTAAATATATTTCTAAAAAGAATTGGACTGAAAATAACTGAAATTATCCCTACTCCTAAGTTAATTGATGATGGAATACAATTTTATAATACAGAAGTGAACGATAAAGATGATATGTTTAAGAGCCTTCTCAGGATACAATTTGGTATTCGTATGCGTCTGTCCAAAATCATGACACTCAGAATCCTCGCCATGCCAGTAAGCAAGGCTACGATAAACGGTAGATTCCATAACTGGGGTATGCACCTCTATAATCATGTCGTCTAAAATTCTCGCTATGCCGACTAGTATAGCTGCGAGAAATTCATAATCTCATAACCAAGATGCACATCCGAAGTCAGGTCTCTACGTTCTCGCCATGCTGGCTAATATAGCTACGATAAACTCCAGACTCCATAACAAAGTAGATATTTTACCTTATCTGTTATTCCCGTCAACTTATGTTATCAGAAGATACCGTAACTTGGTCATAAAATTCATCTCGATAGGAAAAATCAAAATCAACAATGATCCATAAAAATCAAATTAAATAACAAGGAGTAAGGATGAACAGAAACAAGAGGAAGGATTTTAAATTGGAGTTCAAAAATAAGATTCTCAAGTGTCGTCCCAGGAATCTCTCAAGGAATTTCTAACTGTGATTGAGTATTCTCTCATTCTAACACCATACTTCCTATATTCTATCGCAGGCTTATGGTAGAACAACTAAGTCGTTGTGCTACCACGACATCGTACTAATGCAAATCTCGACCTGCATGGGCTACCACTAAAAATGTGTCACGACCCACAACCGGTGAAGAGGCACGAAATCGTGGGTACGTCCAGCCTACGCCGTAGTATCGGCGGTAGAACGCTATCCTAGATCTCAATCACAAACTGAACACAATATAATATACTCTCCAACGGAGGAAAATCTCAAAAAGATACAACTCAATCATGAAATAACTAAGATGGATATCTGCACAAAATGAGATAGATAGAAGGAATCACAAAGTTTAATTCAAAACCAGATTTGAAGAAGTTTAAGTGTTATCATCACTTTACACACAGAGTATGAAATAAGTACATCTCATGAAATAACTGAAAACTAGAACTAAACAAGATCCTAACAATCTACTCCAACCTCTTCTGGTGTCTCCTCTAGGCTAGCTGGAATCCTCCAAGTTTTCTGTAAAATTTTTAACGTTATCCTGTCAGGATGGGAACGAACACATATCTCTGAAAGCAGTTCCAAAACATGGTAGGAAATATAGAGCTAAGAGTAGAATAAAACACATGACACGCTATAAAAAAATACAGGACTACAAGAGATATGGATAAGTAAACTGAGATCATGAAATATAATAAAGAATCTATGAACTATAATAAATATAAGTGTTTCAGAGCACAAGATGATCATGTGATTGGTTTAGGTTTGTACATGATGTATTCTACAGATTCTCCATTATACGTGAGGGTATAATGGACATGTACACGAGTTACACTAAGGGGTTTAATCATATGACCACTTCTATTCCCCCGCCCCGATCAATACACAAGGATCCGACCAAGTTATGTTACTTACATGATGGTTCATTTTGCACAATAAGCACATGTGAGCACATGAGAGCACACGATTTGTACCCGAATAATACGAATACAAGGAGTACACGATGCACATGGTAAAATACATGAACATGAAATACCCGATGTTTTCGCTGAGGGGATAACATCGCATGATAAGATCCATAGACTACTGGTCCGTGTGAACAATGTGTCAGCATCAAGTAATGTAGTCTAAAGCAGGCAATATAGATACTATCATGAATGAAAACTAACAGAGAATGTACTCGCTTGATATCCTGAGCAACCGATGTGTCAGATGTCCGAACTGGAGTCACATGGTCCTATTTAAAGCAATATGGTTACAATATATTCAATATATAATAATTGAAGTATACAATGCAATCTACATGATACTAGGTCATTCTAGGTCAAAGTCAACTTTGGTCAACCCTCTTAGTCAACTAAGTAAAACTTGGGGTCAAACTTGGTCAACTATAGCTATTAGTCAACATTGGTCAATCTTAGCCTATTGGGTCAAATATCTAAAGTTTGGTCAACTCTATTAAGAAGGGGTTAACTATGTAAGGCTATCTGTCATGACCCGCTCCCGAATAATCGGACACGAGTCGGAGACGACCAGCCTTCGTCGTTAGACATGACAAAGTAAGTTGTACCAAGCTAGGGAAATCTAATCAGATAATCATGAACAAGTATCAAATCACAACATCTATAAATGTATCCCAGAATAAAAGTACATGTCTCAGAATTTATTACATTCTAGCAAAATGAAAGATAGAGTCTAATAGTCTCAAAATACATGGAAAATGTAAAGTGCTAATGGTAAAGCTCTTGGCTTCTGCAACCTTTAAGTCAAAAGCAACTCCAGCTGGCTCTCCTGCATCTACTGGCTCTTGGCCATAATATGTATCGCACAGAGCCTCCAACTCACCTGCAATATATCCTATTCAGGACGGAGCAAAGTACAGTTCTAGGTAATAAACAAGACATCATGATATAAAAGTACAAGGAAACATGGTATGTAAAGCGCAAGAAGGAACATGGTGTATAAGCACATGAAAGATCATGGTATGTAAGAACATGAAAGAACATGGCATCACATAGTATAAGCTCAGGAAACACAGGGACTAGGTATAAGATATATCTCCTGAACATGTGTGTACAATGTTTGAAATATAACTAAGTATGCAACCGGCTAGGGGTAAGCACATGAATGGTACGGCTTAGGACCCGCATGCACGATGCGGGGCCTAAGTTAAACACACCTGAGTTGTTTCTTGGGTTTGGTCACATAAACAGTATATTTTCCCTCCCCAGGTATAAGTAATAAGAACAAGGAACATGAGCACCGAAAAAACATTTCGTGTCGCAGTGTGTCAACAAGGAAGCACATGATATAATAAAATATACAAGACCATAGAATGTACTTGCCTTGCTCCTGGAAAGTACAAGTAATGAATGGAGCTGGATGTCCTCCTGTATTTAATAATGTGTACAAGTTGGTTAAGCTCTAATATTTATACTTGCAATTCATTTCTTGTCTATCACTATACTTAATTTACTTAGTTAAAGCTTCATCGTAAAAATACTATAGGAGAAAGGGCTAGAATCTATATAGTAAAATAGTTTATAGATTTAGCAAAAATGAATATCTATTAGTAACATATTTATTATTTGAGGCCGATATTTATATTAAACTGCAATAGTTCCCCAGGACCAAGATAACCTAGAATTTAATGACATGTATCTACAATACTAGGAAAACTGATAGTGAAAGGTTCAGTCCCAAATAGGGCTGATACCATTCAGTCATTAAGCAGGACACTGAACAATTCAGTCCTAACTTGGATTGAAACTAACAGCCCAGGTTCTTGAAATTTGCCATGTCACTGTCCAGTTCAAGAGTGCACCTTAAATACTATAAGTAGAACCAACTGTCTACAGATACTAACAAGATTGATTCAAACATCCTTTCATTAACTGGACTGAAAACCCAAATATCAGTCAGTCCTTTTTTGGCAGGTTTCCATGAAACTCAGGACTTATATATATCAACTAGTTTAACCACTGATATCAACTATTGTACATGACAGTCCCCATACCCTGTTCAGTCCAAGCACATTCCTGTACCAGTCCAATATATATCTAAACCAAATTCAACAATCTGAACATGCTATAATACACAGGTTTTAGGGAACTATGGTTTGATTCCAAACTATACAATTATAGGCCAACTGTTAGACTATAGAAATGTGTTAAATAGGCTAGTGTATCAGTTTTATATAGGCAATGCAAACAGTCTCACACACTCCAATATCAATCTCAGTTCAATCCTAACTGTCATTCTCATCTTAGTTCAATATCAGTCTCAATTTTGGACATAATCAGTCCCAGGAAACTGGAGATCAATCTCAGACTAATATCAGTCCTCTACTCATATCCTGTGATATAATTCTCAGGTTAAGGAAACCAATCCTAACTTGCAAATTATCTAACTCAGTCTATATCAACAGGGAGCAATTCAGTTTTACTAAGAGACTGATATAATCTTTTGTTAAGGCTGATTTCTCAGTCTAAACCTTCCAGGCCAATAAACTCATCTAATCAGTCAATGACCTTAAGTTACACTCTAGGTGATACTCAATCCAAAGTAAAGCTGACACTACCATTCTCAATTAATTTACTAACTGACACTAACCAGGTTAAAAGATACTAATATGCATATAATCTCATGTTTCAAAGCAAGCTTATTCTCAGAACTTCCTATTCACACAGTTAGCTAGTCTGTCACTGACTGCAATCAATTGCTGAACATAAACATCAGTCAAACTTCCCAGTTGAGTCTCTATATCCCCACTGAAAACTCAGCTGAAGGATCAACCCAGAGTTGCTTCCATCATCAATATTCCTAGCCGTCACTGCTTCTATAGGTTGTAAAATCAATTATAACTGGACATTGTCCATAATTTATACAGTCAAAGGAATTGCCATATCAGTTATAGAGTTAAGCTCTAATTGCACAATTTAGTCCCAAAAGGACAATGATACAAGTCAGTCATAACTAAGACTGGTATGAATCAGTCTCCCATTCCACCAACAACCATAGCCATCCCTTGTACAACTGAGAACAATGCCAACCCCCATATCCAACCCATTCTCAGGTCAGGACTGATACCATCAATCTTTACTGAACTGACATGGCTCAATCTCCAATTAAAACTGATACAATCAGTCTTTAATTTGAGCTAAAACATTCAGTCCTAATCAAGACTGATGCATTCCCAAAGTGTATCAAAAATTCCACATACAAGGGATAAACCAAAGCAAGTGTTCTTGATTTACATATAACTCAAATCACCATAAAAATTATTTGATCATTAAGGAAATTAGCTAACACACAGGAATTATTCCAAATCAGCAAGTTGGTCACAACTCTTAACAGAATAGTCATTCATGGCTTCTTAGACCAACTGATACCAAGCTTGATTCACAACAAGGTCAGGGTTCCTACCAAACTTCAATCGAGATTCATAATAGGTTGTCCATATTTAGATATCCTAATTCGGAGGTTCTCATAGGAATAGGATAGCAGTGTTCAGACTGCTATCTAATCCTTGATTAAACCTGTAGTTAGGATACCTACATAATGCTCCTAAATTCTGCAGTTACCAGTGTTCAATACTAAGAGGTAAGGAAATTTACCTGATGGAAATCAACTCTCGATACCAAATCTGGAAACAATCACTAGTCCTTGGTGATAAAATCCTGACAACAACCAACTCTGATCGAGATTAGGACACATACTTGATTAAATGATCTAACAAAAGAACACATTCATTGAAGATACAATTTACACAATCAACTTCTTATAGATATGAAATTACCTTATCAATTCCCGATCTTCAAATGGATTGATCGATCGAGCCAAAATATGAGGAAGAGATGAGTCTGACCTAAATTCTGAGATGAATTGTACCAATTCTCAAATCAAATTAGAATTAATATATGTATGAGTCAAAAGATGTTCTCCATAATTGATAACCTCACCTATCAATCGATTGATGATTCCATCAAGAATAGATCAGAACATGAAGAACAATCTGGAGGAAATGGATCGTTCCACCATCAATGAAAACATTCGAGTTTTAGAATAAAAAAGGAACAAGGAAGAATCACAGGAGAACCACCATTACCTAGCTTCAAGGATCGATGCCATATCCTGCTAGCTCCATCACCATTCTCCGGTTGAGGTCGGGCTTTGGGGAAGAAGGAAAGATTCTACAGAGATCAAATTTTTGGAATGGGGAAGAAAGAAGAGTGATCTATTCCTTAAATAGTTGGGAGGGAAAATGGATGGAAATTGAAATGGAAGGTTGGTGGCACAGGGCTTGGCTGTCAGAGTCGGTTAGAGAAAGGAATTAAAATTTCCTTCTCCATTGCCAGAAGGAAGTCGCCGAGCCTGAGCTTAATTAAGGAGAGAAGGCTGGTTTAAATGAGAGGGTTTGATTCATGGGCTATATTCTAAAGCCCACGAATTGAATTGAAGTAAAGCCCCAATTAAATTGGGCTGAAGAAAAATAATAGTTTAGGAAAAAAAATCAGAAAAAAATCATTTAATTATTTAAAAAAAATCTCTGAGAAGCGGAGTTACAATTCTCCCCTCCTAAAAATATTTTGTCCTCAAAATTCCCAAAATTGATTCACAATCACCACGAAATATTTATTGAAAATGA
Source organism: Iris pallida (assembly GCA_029216955.1). Lineage (NCBI taxonomy): Eukaryota > Viridiplantae > Streptophyta > Magnoliopsida > Asparagales > Iridaceae > Iris > Iris pallida. Next base: position 145,149 of record JANAVB010024066.1, on the reverse strand, counting down.
AAATTCCAAAATGTTGAAATACAACGAAGTAAACAATCTAGGGTAGCTCTCTCGCATCTCGTCCTCACGCTCCTATGTGGACTCCCCGGGAGAGTGATATCTCCACATGACGTGGACAAGTAGAATAGTCTGGTTCCGCAGAAGCTCTCCCTCCGATCAAGGATCTCCACTAGTTGCTCCTCGTTGGTCAAACTCGGGCCCACCTTTAGCTCTGAATAATCCACCACATGGCTCGGGTCCGGAATATAGTGTCGAAGCTGGGACACGTGGAAGATGTCATACACTCCCTCCAAGCTAGCTGGAAGCGCTAGTCGTTACGCTACCTCGCCAATCCGTATCGTCACATCGTAAGGCGCGATGTACCTCAGACTGAGCTTCCCGCCTCTGCCGAAACGAATGACGCCTCTGGTCGACAAGATCTTCAGGAATACTCTATCTCCAACTGCAAACTCCAGTGGCCGTCTGCTGCTGTCCGCCTAGTGCTTCTGCCGATCCTGTGCAACTCTGAGATGCTCTCTGATCAACCTGATCTTCTAAGCTGAGTCTACCACCATCTCTGGCCCAAGCAAAGCCCTCTCGCCAACGTCGTCCCAAGATAACAGTGTACGACATCTCCGTCCATACAGTGCCTCGAACGAGGTTATTTCGATGCTAGCCTGATAACTGTTGTTATAAGCAAACTCTACTAGATGCAAATGATCCTCCTATGAACCACCGAAGTCGAGTGCACAAACCTGCAGCATGTCCTCCAGTGTCTGAATCGTCCTCTCGGACTGCCCGTCCGTCTGTGGATGATAGGCGGTGCTAAACTTCAACTGTGATCCCAAGCTCAACTGTAGACTCCTCCAGAAATATAATGTGAAGCGGCTGTCTCTGTCTGAATCGATGCTCACCGGCACCCCATAGATTAGCACAATCTGCCGCATGTAGAGGTCTGCAAGCTTCTCGGTCGACAACCCAACCTTGAACAGAATGAAATGAGCAGACTCCGTCAGTCTATCCATGATAACCCAAATAGCATCTTTGCCACTGGGCGTACGCGGTAAACCAGAGACGAAGTCCATGTGTCACGCCCCAGTTCCAAATAATCGGATTGAGAACACGTGGCATGCCAGCTGTACAATCTAGCATAGCTAAACCCAATTTAATGGACTATGATTCGATTGCAGTACGCTGAAGTATAACTAATAAGTAACATCACAGGCAGGTAAACTAGTCTCATCCATGAAATATGTAATAGATAACTGAATAGAAAATCCACAGTGCCACAAAATCCAAATGTCAACTATCGCTAGAGGAGAACAATCCACTAAAAGTAAATGAGTACATCTGGAATGAAATGAAGTAGCAAAAGAAATAAACAGAATACTGGAAATGGAACCCACGTCTGAAGATGTAGCTAGCCTCCAGAGGATCAAGGCTGTGGCTCCACCTCAAAGTCGTCGTCAACAAGTCCGTCAACTCCGTAATCAGCCGGGAACGAGTACTCGTTGAGCTCTGGAAAAGATACCAGGTCCTCAGAGGGACATAACAAATATACAGAAAAGGACATGCAAGAATAAACTAAGCAGTAATGTAAAAGTAACTAGTAAGAATGCCACCCAATATTTCCCTAACCAAATAAGGACAGGAAATACAAGGAGAAAAAAAGGTGTTCTAACCATCTATGTGAAAATGCACTCGAGACATCTCTAGTGGCACATGAGAGGGGGAGAAGAAGAAGAAACTGCCACCAAGCGTCCTACGGTTTGAGGAACGAGGGGCTTCGAGCATCCAGCGTCCATTGGAAACAGAAATTCTCATACACCACTAGTAGACTCTTTCCACCCAATGTACTCGTACCGTATACGCGGTGCGAACAATATGCAAGACGTCATAGTAAATATAATGTAACTAAACCAAACTGCTAACAGACTCAAGTTCATATGTTAAGGGCCAGTCAATACAGAACCTCTGCACTCAACTCACTCATATGTGATACGTGTCTGAGTCAGTGTCAAGTTTATACTAACTCTATACAAGGTAGTCATCAATGGAGACGAGTGCACACAATAGTAATAACTGGTCAAATGTAAATACGGCATAGTAAATGTCAAGCAAGGTGTACTTGTCTGTGTCCAGCAACTGAGTATCCGGGTCCAAAATAGAGTCCGAGTCCCGCGAAGCAAATAACCCTATATAAGCATTAACTCTAATTAATTACTAATTAGCCAAATTAAACAATACATTTAATTGCTAATTAATCAATAATTAATATCAAACCATTATTACTAGCTAATAAGTACCAATAATTATGAATAATAATAATATACAATAATAAGTATGAAGTACTTATTATTATAATTTTATATTCTGAAATTATTAATACAACTAATATATATTTAATAATTAATTAATTACTTATAAATAATTAATTAATCAATTAATAAACACAAGCATTCACAAATTCCTAATAATACCAACAAAATTTGTAAAAATCCATGAAAATCATTTTTATTCTAATAAGCTAAATAATGACAGAAATTAGATATATATTATTTAAAAAAAATCATAATTAGAATTTCTTTATTTAATATATAAATCTATCTAATAACTAGATTAGTGCTAATAATTATAAATACTAGTTAATAAATAGTAAAAAGATCTAAATTGGGTTATAAAACACTTTTCCAGGAAAACCTACTGTAAATAATATTTTTAATATTATTTACCTAATTATAAGTAATTAAAAACATTTAACTACTATATATATAAAATTACTATTTTAGCTATTGAAATTAGAATTAAATATTAAAAATTTACTAATAAATTGTGAAAATTCATACTTCATAGAAAATAACATTTCTCCAACCGTGACTATACATTTATGAACATTACCATAATAATTTATATTTAATAAAATTAAAACTTAGTAGTGAACCAAATATATATACAATATAATTTAACACTGATTAAATATAAATAAATAACTAATATAATTATTTTATTCTGGAAATTTTACAGTAAATAGATATAAATATTATTTACAAGTCTTGTATAGAGACCATTAATTAATTCTTAGTGAATTAATTAATAAAAATCCGAAACTGTGAAATTAAACTGTCATTTAGATACAATAATTCCCAGTTTTAAATATAACTAAAATATCTAAACTATTTATTAAATCCTGAAAATTTAACAGTAATTAGATTACGTAATTACCTACAAATTATGTATAGATCATAACAAGTAATTCCTAATGAATTAAATTCTAAAAATTAAAAACAGAATATATAATACTGTGGAATTTACACAAAAACTGCATTAATGCCACCAGTTAAATGCTTAATAATTACGAATAAATTATATAAAAATCTGACATAATTAATATAGAATCTACACTAATTACTCTAATCATTAGCTAATAATTTAGATGCTAATTAATAACAATTAATCATTAATTAAATAATTGAACAGCCATATAATTACACAGAATATTCAACAATGCAAATAACCTAATTATTGCAACCTAATCACACGTGTCAGAGGACACGTGGGTGGTCGGGGCAATACCTCGCCACGCCGCAGGGGGGTGGCTCGCCGACGAGGGGGTTGCGCCGACGAGGGGGGGTCGCCGGATCGGGGCCGGTCGGCTGCAGCGAGCGCGGGAGGGCCGGCTGCACGCGCGGAAGGCCGGGGCGCGCGCTTCCGTCGCCCGATGGCGGAGCTTAGTCCGAAGGGGGGAATCGGGATTGGAGAGAGAGAGGGATAGGGTGGCGGTGAGGATGGGAAGAGGTGGAGGCTTGAGGAGGAAATTATTAGGGTTAGGTTTGAGAGAAGTTGCTTAGATATATATGCATGGATGAGATCCAAATGCTTAGGAATTCCTAATAGGTTGGGCTAAGGTTGGGTTTGGAATAAATAAAATGGATTTGGGTTTTGCTCAAGTTGTAATGCCATAACTAAAAGTATAGATATAATACATATACTCCAATAATAAAAACTGATGAATAGTAATACTTTATATATATAAGTATATATATATAAATAATCTAGAAAAAAATCTAAATGAGTCTAAGGTTAGAGTTAACCTAAGTTTAGTCTTAGGGTTAAGGGTGAGGGTTATATAATACAATGCACACACAAACTTTGCATATATATACATATATAACATATTTGTCTAAACTATATATATTCAATTTAAAATTAGGGTAAAAGCATTTTATTTAACAAATAACAAAATTTTGTAGCAAAATATAAATAAAATAAAAAAAATAAAATATTTTGAGGGGTTTTACATTCTCCCCAACTTATTAAAATTTCGTCCTCGAAATTGAAACAAGCTAGGATAAAAGAATCACACAATCATAATTCTAATTCTAGGCAATTTACAAACTAAATTAAGCAGAATCTAAAGAGTGAATATTAACAGAATTAAGTCATACCAGACGCCTCACGTAGGTATGGAAAACGCTCCAGAATAGAATCTTCCCGCTCCCAAGTCGATTCGCCTGGAGAATGGTGTTTCCACGCAACTCGGACTAGTCGAATAGTCTTCCCCTTCAACACTTTCTCTCTGCGGTCTAGGATCTCCACAGGCTGCTCCTCGTAGGACAAAGTCGGTCCCACGGTGATCTCTGAATGATCAAGTACATGGTTGGGGTCTGCCACATACTTCCTCAACTGGGAGACATGAAATACATCATGGACGCCTTCCAATGACTGCGGAAGTGCCAATCTGTATGCAACCTCGCCAACTTTCTCCAACACATCGAATGGTCCGATGTACCTTGGGCTGAGCTTTCCTCTGACTCCAAATCTGATCGTACCTCTAGTCGGGGAGATTCTCAAGAACACATGATCTCCTTCCTTGAACTCAAGAGGTCGCCTATGAGTGTCTGCCCACTGTTTCTGTCGGTCCTGTGCTGCTCGTAGATGTCCCTGAATCTTCTTGACTGTATCTACTGTACGAGTCACCAACTCTGGTCCCAATATCTGCCTCTCGCCTACATCACCCCAATATGCTGGCGATCGACACTTCCTTCCGTACAATGCTTCAAAAGGGGCCATCTGGATACTTGCCTGGTAGCTATTATTATAAGAAAACTCTACCAAATGCAAGTGATCCTCCCAGGATCCTCCAAAATCCAACATGCAAGCTCTCAACATGTCCTCCAACGTCTGAATGGTACGCTCTGACTGCCCGTCTGTCTGAGGGTGATAAGCTGTGCTGAACTTCAGTCTTGTGCCCAGACTTTCCTGTATGCTCTTCCAGAAGTGCGATGTGAATCTCGTATCTCGATCGGAGACTATACTGACTGGTACTCCATGTAATCGCACTATCTCCTTCATATATAAGTCTGCCAATACCTCTGTAGATTGCTCCACTCGAAAAGGTATGAAATGAGCAGACTTCGATAATCTGTCCACAATCACCCAAACTGCATCTCGTCCAGCTGGGCTCCTCGGAAATCTCGTAACGAAATCCATAGTGATGTGCTCCCACTTCCACTCAGGTATCGGAAGCGGTTGCAACAATCCTGCGGACCTCTGATGTTCAGCCTTGACTTGCTGACACACCAAGCACTTTGCTACAAATCGTGCTATCTCACGCTTCATTCCATGCCACCAGTAGTGCTGTCTCAGGTCCCTGTACATCTTCGTACCTCCTGGATGAATAGAATAGATCGAGCTATGAGCCTATGTCATCAGCTCCTGCCTGATCTCTCCATTAGGAACATAGAGACGGTCTCCACACCTCAAGGTCCCATCTTCGTGAATCCTCAATCCAGTCTGCAGTCCTTGCTCCGTCCTCTGTCGAAGCCTCTGGTATCTGGCATCTGTCGGTAAGGTTGCCTTGATCCTCTCTACCAACGAAGACTGAACCTGAATATTCATCATCTGTGTAACTCCTCCAGGCCTAACAACTTCAATGCCCATCTTTTCCAAGTCATACAGCAACTCCTTTTGTGATGTCAGGAAGTGTGCCATAGGCTTTCGGCTCAATGCATCTGCTACTGAATTCGCCTTCCCTGGATGGTACTGTAACTCAATATCAAAATCTGCCATCAACTCAAGCCAACGCCTCTGTCTCAAATTTAAATCCTTCTGAGTATAGACATACTTGAGGCTCTTATGATCTGTATATACCTCCATTGTTTCTCCATACAGATAATGCCTCCAAAGTTTCAAGGCAAATATCACCGCCGCAAGCTCTAAGTCGTGCGTGGGATAATTTTTCTCATGGGTCCTCAACTGCCGAGAACCATATGCAACTACCTTCCCATGATGCATCAATACGCATCCTAATCCCTTTCCGGATGCATCACTATAGATGACAAAACCTCCTGATCCCGATGGAATGGTCAAAACTGGTGCAGTAGTAAGGCGCTTCTTCAAATCATCAAAGGCAGCTTGGCACTCTTCCGTCCACTCGAACTTCTGATCCTTGCGAGTCAACTTTGTCATGGGCTCCGCAATTCTTGCAAAATTCTCTACGAACCTCCGGTAATATCCGGCAAGCCCTAGAAAACTTCGCACCTCTGAAACATCGGTTGGAGTTGGCCACGACTCCACTGCTGATATCTTCGTCGGATCCACTTCTATGCCTTTTCCTGAGATAACGTGTCCAAGAAATGAAACATGATCTAGCAGAAATTCACACTTACTCAGCTTTGCATATAACTTCTGATGCCTCAAGATCTCCAGCACCTTCCTCAAGTGATCCTCATGCTCTTCATGGTTCTTTGAATACACCAAAATGTCGTCGATAAATACTACGATAAATTTATCAAGATATTCATGGAATACTCTATTCATTAAATTCATGAACACAGCAGGTGCATTAGTCAAACCAAAGGGCATTACTAAGAACTCGTAATGACCATACCGAGTCTTGAATGCCGTCTTCTGAATGTCTTCTCTCCGAACCTTCACTTGATGGTATCCCGATCTCAGATCAATCTTCGAAAATACCTGGGCTCCTGTCAGCTGGTCAAATAGATCATCAATTCTGGGCAGGGGATACTTGTTCTTGATCGTCACAGTATTAAGAGCCCTATAATCAATGCACATGCAAACTGTTCCATCTTTCTTTGGCACAAACAAGACCGAGGCTCCCCATGGTGATGCACTTGGTCTAATAAACCCCTTGTCTTACAACTCCTGCAACTGTACCTTTATTTTATCCAGTTCCTTCTTTGCCAGTCGATAGACATTTTAAGAGATTGGTGCCGCTCCTGGTATGAGCTCAATGGTGAACTCAACCTCTCTGTCGGGTGGTAGACCCGACAGATCATCGGGAAAGACATCAGAAAACTCATCAATGATCGGTGGCGGGGCAACCTCCATCGCCATGCAAGCTCCATGATACTGAGATACTCCCTTCTCAATGCTTCCTCTCTGAAATTCAAACTCCGACTAGCCTGGCGGTCTAAATATAGCACAACCCTTGTGGCAGTCCAATATAGCATGATATTGACTAAGCCAATCCATACCCAGTACTACGTCAAAATTTGGCATGGGTAATACCAAAAGTCGAGCTCTCATCTCTCGGCCACAAATAACTACCGAACAGGCTCTACCTGTACTAGTCACAGGTACTATACCCCCATCAGTAATAATTTTCCAACTCTTAGGCATAGTAGAAGTAGCTATCCTATGCACAGCTACAAATCTAGATGATATAAATGATAAGGTGGCACCAGAATCAAATAATACTGTAGCAGGCAATGAACCTACTAAAATAGTACCTGTGATAGCCTCACCTTCGGTTCCATCTTTTCCCTGAGTGAGAGCAAAAATCTGTCCTTGCTTCTTGTTTCCTGCCTGCTGCTTGGCTTTCTCAAACTGTGCTGACTGTGAAGGGAGTATAGGTCTTCTCTGCTGACCTCCTGGTGCTGGTGGCTTCTGACCTCCAGCTGGCACAATGGCTCCCTGAACTGGGCAATCTCGAGCCTGATGCTGGCTCGATCCACAAGCTAAGCAAGTACCCAGCATCCTTCTGCACTCTCTCTGTAAGTGTCCCTTCCTGCCACAGTAATGGCAAGTCGGAAGCTCCTTAGACTGGTAGGGTCCAGTCTTCTGCTGATGCTGATGATGTCCCATAGGTCTCTTGATAGGACCTCCTTGCTGCGTCTTCGTCTGTACTGGCTGGTTCTTCTACTGGTTCAGCTTCCCCTTGCTAATTGTCTCTTGAATCCTGGCCTCCGTCAGTAACTCAGCATAAGAGATTCGGGACTGAGAGCTAGTATAATGCTGTAGCTCCTGCCCCAGCCCGTTGTGAAATCTCTTGGCCTTCTCCAGATCATTGGGTATCAGTACCTCTCCATACTTGCTGAGTCGACTGAACTCCGAGTCATACTCGTCCACAGTCTTATTCCCCTGCTCCAGGTGCAAAAACTGGTTGTATAAGGCATTCTTCACAGTAGTAGGGAAATACTTCTTATCAAAGAACTCCAGAAACTGCTCCCACGACTGACGAGTACCCAACTGACGCTCCATAGAATCCCACCAGTGATGGGCATTCCCCTCCAGCTGAGTTCTTACGCCAGTTATCCATAAATCTTCTGGCAACTGAGATGCCTACAATTTCTTCTTGGTACTGGTGATCCAATTAGTGGTCTCCTCCGGACTCACATTTTCCTTATAAGGTTTGGGGTCCATCTGTACGTAGTCCTTCACTGAACCTACCCGTGCTGGTCTCACGGGAGCTAGTGTCGGAGCTGGTGCAGGTGCTGGTGCTGTCATCATCTCCATAGCTGTCAGGAATCTCTGTCTCATCTCAGCAGCTTCTCGTCTTTGTTCAGCAGCTACCTGCCTCTGCTCAGCTGCTTCTTGCCTCTGTTCCACTGCTTGCTGTCTCTGTTCTTGTATCATCATGTGCATGAACTAAAACATCTGTGCCTGACTGTCTTGTGGCACAGCCGGGGGCACTCCATATGGTGTCTGAGGGTACTGCGGGGGAGGAGGGGGTACCCCAGTCGGTTGTGCACCAACTGGCTGAGACGTCTGCCCTGGTAGCATAGGGTAGGTTGGAACTACCCTTGCGGACTGCTCATCCGTACCAGATGACTGGTTGTCTCTACCGGCAGCGGTACGTCCACTCCTTAGATTCATGATTCTGCAGAAATAAGATAGAAGGAATTGAGAATAGGATGGAAACAAACGAGATGCAAAAGAATTTGTTCAAGGTTAATCAAGAATGATATAGTCAAGTATGGATGAGACCCTATATTCTAAACCTAATTTGCAGGCTTGTTCGGTACAGTAACGCAACCAAACAAATTTTATAACCTGCATGGGCCACCACTAAAAACATGTCACGCCCCAGTTCCAAATAATCGGATTGAGAACACGTGGCATGCCAGCTGTACAATCTAGCATAGCTAAACCCAATTTAATGGACTATGATTCGATTGTAGTACGCTAAAGTATAACTAATAAGTAACATCACAGGCAGGTAAACTAGTCTCATCCATGAAATATGTAATAGATAACTGAATGGAAAATCTACAGTGCCACAGAATCCAAATGTCAACTATGGCTAGAGGAGAACAATCCACTAAAAGTAAATGAGTACATCTGGAATGAAATGAAGTAGCAAAAAAAATAAACAGAATACTGGAAATGGAACCCACGTCTGAAGATGTAGCTAGCTTCCTGAGGATCAAGGCTGTGGCTCCACCTCAAAGTCGTCGTCAACAAGTCCGTCAACTCCGTAATCAGCCGAAAACGAGTACTCGTCGAGCTCTGGAAAAGATACCAGGTCCTCAGAGGGACATAACAAATACACAGAAAAGGACATGCAAGAATAAACTAAGCAGTAATGTAAAAGTAACTAGTAAGAATGCCACCCAGTATTTCCCTAACCAAACAAGGACAGGAAATACAATGAGACAATAAGGTGTTCTAACCATCTATGTGAAAATGCACTCGATACATCTCTAGTGGCATATGAGAGGGGGAGAAGAAGAAGAAACTGCCACCAAGCGTCCTACGGTTTGAGGAACGAGGGGCTACGAGCATCCAGCGTCCATTGGAAATAGAAATTCTCATACACCACTAGTAGACTCTTCCCACCCAATGTACTCGTACCGTATACGCGGTGCGAACAATATGCAAGACGTCATAGTAAATATAATGTAATAAAACCAAACTGCTAACAGGCTCAAGTTCATATGTTAAGGGCCAGTCAACACAGAACCTCTGCACTCAACTCACTCATATGCGATACGTGTCTGAGTCAGTGTCAAGTAAATACTAACTCTATACAAGGTAGTCATCAATGGAGACGAGTGCACACAATAGTAATAACTGGTCAAATGTAAATACTGCATAGTAAATGTCAAGCAAGGTGTACTTGCCTGTGTCCAGCAACTGAGTATCCGGGTCCAAAATAGAGTCCGAGTCCCGCGAAGCAAATTACCCTATATAAGCATTAAATCTAATTAATTACTAATTAGCCAAATTAAACAATACATTTAATTGCTAATTAATCAATAATTAATATCAAACCATTATTACTAGCTAATAAGTACCAATAATTATGAATAATAATAATATACAATAATAAGTATGAAGTACTTATTATTATAATTTTATATTCTGAAATTATTAATACAACTAATATATATTTAATAATTAATTAATTACTTATAAATAATTAATTAATCAATTAATAAACACAAGCATTCACAAATTCCTAATAATACCAACAAAATTTGTAAAAATCCATGAAAATTATTTTTATTCTAATAAGCTAAATAATGACAGAAATTAGATATATATTATTTAAAAAAAATCATAATTAGAATTTCTTTATTTAATATATAAATCTATCTAATAACTAGATTAGTGCTAATAATTATAAATACTAGTTAATAAATAGTAAAAAGATCTAAATTGGGTTATAAAACACTTTTCCAGGAAAACCTACTGTAAATAATATTTTTAATATTATTTACCTAATTATAAGTAATTAAAAACATTTAACTACTATATATATAAAATTACTATTTTAGCTATTGAAATTAGAATTAAATATTAAAAATTTACTAATAAATTGTGAAAATTCATACTTCATAGAAAATAACATTTCTCCAACCGTGACTATACATTTATGAACATTACCATAATAATTTATATTTAATAAAAATTAAAACTTAGTAGTGAACCAAATATATATACAATATAATTAACACTGATTAAATATAAATAAATAACTAATATAATTGTTTTATTCTGGAAATTTTACAGTAAATAGATATAAATATTATTTACAAGTCTTGTATAGAGACCATTAATTAATTCTTAGTGAATTAAATAATAAAAATCCGAAACAGTGAAATTAAACTGTCATTTAGATACAATAATTCCCAGTTTTAAATATAACTAAAATATCTAAACTATTTATTAAATCCTGATAATTTAACAGTAATTAGATTACATAATTACCTACAAATTATGTATAGATCATAAGAAGTAATTCCTAATGAATTAAATTCTAAAAATCAAAAACAGAATATATAATACTGTGGAATTTACACAAAAACTGCATTAATGCCACCAGTTAAATGCTTAATAATTACGAATAAATTATATAAAAATCTGAAATAATTAATATAGAATCTACCCTAATGACTCTAATCATTAGCTAATAATTTAGATGCTAATTAGTAACAATTAATCATTAATTAAATAATTGAACAGCCATATAATTACACAGAATATTCAACAATGCAAATAACCTAATTATCGCAACCTAATCACACGTGTCAGAGGACACGTGGGTGGTCGGGGCAATACCTCGCCACGCCGCAGGGGAGTGGCTCGCCGACGAGGGGGTCGCGCCGACGAGGGGGGGTCGCCGGATCGGGGCCGGTCGGCTGCAGCGAGCGCGGGAGGGCCGGCTGCACGCGCGGAATGTCATCGTCGTAGTCTTCATTGATGACATTCTGGACAAGTTTTTCGTAGTCTCCACATGCTCCTCTTCGGTCTTCGAATATATCAGAATGTCATCAATGAAGACTACGACAAACTTGTCCAAATACTTGTGAAAAACTTTATTCATCAAGTTCATAAACACTGCTGGGGCATTGGTGATTCTGAAAGGTATCACCAAGAACTCATACTGGCCGTATCGGTGTTGAAAGCTGTCTTCGGAATATCCTACTCCCGTACCTTCATCTGATGATATCCCGACCGAAGGTCAATCTTGGAAAAGACCTTCGCTCTACTAAGCTGATCAAATAGTTCATCAATCCGCGACAAAGGGTATTTATTCTTGATGGTGATGTTATTGAGTGCACGGTAATCAATACATATCCTCACAGTCTCATCCTTCTTGGGCACGAAGAGTACCGGTGCTCCCCAGGGTGAAGCACTAGACCGAATAAAACCCTTGCCCTCCAACTCATCAATCTGAGCCATCAACTCTACAGCCTCCTTCGGGTTGATCTTGTAGCAATGCTGGGACTTCGGCACTGATCCGGGCACTAGGTCGATGCTGAAATCCACATCTCGATCAGGCGACAATCCTGGCAACTCCTCGGGGAAGACGTCGAGATACTCTGCAATCAGCGGATGCGACAACTCCTGGTCTTCTGCAACTGCTTCGAAATAGACTCCCTCTGGCCTCTCTGTAACTCGTCTGCTGATCTCGAACGATGGAACTCCTGGCGGGCTGAAGATCACCTTTCCTTCATGGCAGTCTATTACGGCAAACTGCTCGCTCATCCAGTCGATGCCGAGGACTATATCAAATCCGGGCATTGGCATCACTAGAAGTTGAGTCCTAATCTTCCTCCAGCTATAGTGATAGGACAATCCACCATCTCACTAACTGGCACTACCCCTCCTCCTGCCATAATCCGACAGTTTCTCCTAGTGGGCTTAGGTGTAAAGCCGTTGTCACTCCCCGTTCCCGAAATGCGTATTTTTATACATATACAACTCATGAGTATTTATTTAGTATTTATCATGTATTATTCTGTATTTAAATTCCTTTAAATTTTCATGTTAATTAATTATCTGCTCTTTAAATTTCATGTTAATTTATTTCCTGCAATTTTATTTCTGCAATTATATTTCTGTAATTTTATTACCTGTATTTTATTTACTGCTTTAGTGTTATTGGGTTTCGGTTTGCTGGATCTCCTTAAACCCGGCCCAACTCCCACCTACCACCACCCTTCCTATTTAAAGCTTCCTCCTTCTTCTCTCTCCTCATTACTTCATTCTCACCATTACTTCTTCTTCTTTCTCTCATTACTCTCCACCACCTACCAGTAGCAGGAGAAGGCAAGTGCAAACTTGCTTCTCAATCACCCATTTTTATGGTTCATTTGCCTTCTTCTTGTGATCCTGAGAGAGTTTAGTGTTTGGCATTTTTGATTTCTACGGCTGATTTTCTCTAGATCTAAGTTATAGTATTTCGGCTGTTCATGGGTTCTTGGTCCACCAACTTAGCGTGTATTTTGGCACTGGAGCGAAGGCTACATGGAACTTGGAGTTTGGGAGATGTTTCACGCACACGTTCTTACGTGTTCGCGTAAACATCAGCCCAGTCACGTACACGTATATACGTGTTTGCGTGTATTTTCAGTCACGCTAACGTTCTCATGAGCGTGCGTGTATTTTCAGTCACGCTAACGTTCTCATGAGCGTGCGTATATTTTCAGTCACGCACACATCCATGAGTGCGTGTATTTTCAGTCACGCACACATCCATGAGTGCGTGTATTTTCAGTCACGCACACATCCATGAGTGCGTGTATTTTCAGTCACACACACATCCATGAGCGTGCGTGTATTTTCAGTCACGCACACATCCATGAGTGCGTGTATTTTCAGTCACTCACACATCCATGAGTGCGTATATTTTCAGTCACGCACACATCCATGAGCGTACGTGTATTTTTAGTCACGCACATCCTTGCGTGCATGGATTTCTTGTCACCTTTTCACGCTCACTTGAGCATGCGTGAATTCCCCTTCACGTTCACACTGTGCATGCCAGCGTGAATTACTTTTTCACGCTCACGCTTGCCAGCATGTACCACGTTCCACGCTCACTTCTACCTACTAAACTTGGCGTGCTTTTCACACGCACGATTCTCGCGTAACTTTTGGGCTTAGCTTAGACTTGTTAGCATGACTTCCTGACTTGGGAGTTTTATTTGTTCTATATTTTATTCATTTAATGTTGGCATGATAACTCCCTATTATATCCTTACGCCTTTTTGCATAAACTCGAAAATTTTAGCATGTTAATATTTTAATATCTATGGTTGTGTATTAGTGCCAAGTGTCTGGATTGGTATATGGATATCCAGTGAGACTGAAACTTGACCTTGAGAATTATAGACTCAACCCTATTTAATGATAAATGACTTTCATGCCTTGTCACCATTAATGACGATGGTTATTTAACTAATTGATCATGCGTTCCTAGTTGGAACTAAGAGACTGGCTAGTCGTCTTATTGAAATGAATGAATGAGACACGTTCATGTTATGAACTATTGCAATCGACTGGCTGATCCCGAGTATTGACATACATGCACATGCAGGCTTCAATCTATTTATTTATTTATCTATTTATTTATTTTATTTTCTACAAAAGAAGCATGTATACCTTATGGTCAAGGCATGATTACCGTGGTTAGATTTGATTGTTGCATTATGCTATGTAAGACCTGCAACCTAACCGCACTGGTATCGTTGTAGAGTTGTGCATATCGTACCCCGTACGAAAGTACTCATTTGAATGACCATGATCCATGGCATGGAATTTCACTCAACGTAGGGACTATTAAGTTAAATAAAATAATGACTGCATGGAGAGAATGGATTCCTGAGTTCTTACATGGCAGCCCCCTTGGGACGAGTAGTACCCGACGGGCCGGCTAGTTCCCACAGATACTGTAAATCTGCCACACGGGCAGGGAACAGTATCTGCTTTTATTATTATGGTATATTGTATATTGACGGGCGTCCTGCTAGGACTCGTCTAATTCATGCATGGCGCACATGATTGACTGGATAGACTAGCCTTGCTCGCACATAATAAGAACTGAGGAATCTTTATTGCATTATTCCAGGATAACCTGGGACTC
This sequence comes from Iris pallida, assembly GCA_029216955.1. NCBI lineage: Eukaryota > Viridiplantae > Streptophyta > Magnoliopsida > Asparagales > Iridaceae > Iris > Iris pallida. Next base: position 130,055 of record JANAVB010024066.1, on the reverse strand, counting down.
ACAATAGCAAGCCATAGAATTTGATTGGCCGTTCAAGATGATTTGTTTGTGTACTGTACTACTCTGTTACCTAACTGGGATGATCAGAATGTCAGGACATGACGGGTCAACTTCTGTCCTTGTTTGGTTGGGAGGTTGGTTCGAAGTGTCGTGATGTGAATCCTAGTAGCAAGCAGAGATCTATTATTATATTCTTTTACTTACTGGTTTATATCCTTCATATCGTCCTTCCTTGTGGTACTTGCTATTAGAGGTCTAACCTCTCTGGTTTTGCATGGCCAGATTTAGAGCCGGTTCCCGAGGATCCAGCGTACTTCTACCTCCAAGATGGTCAATACTAGAGGCATGATTGCAGGAGGACTCGAGTAGGTTCCTTACTTCACCGCTCGTTTTGTTATTTACTTTATACTTAGCCGTTTGGGACCGACATGTTAGTCGGATTGTCTTTTACTTACTCTTACATGATTGTAATTAAGTCAGACTGCAGCTGATAACAATTGTGTATACTTGCTATATCATCTGGCTATATTTTGTAAAGCCAGATCTCAAGGACATTTTGTCTAAGCGTTTGGGACGCCTTACTGCTTTATCTTACATGTTCTCTATTTTCTGTTTCCTTGCTTGAATGATTGAGACAAGAGATGTAAAGTGACCATAGCAAGACTTTTATGTAGCATGCACCCCCTCGTCTGGTTAGACAGCATTGATCGTATTATACGGTATTCATCTACCCGTAATACGTAGCTGGCTGAGTCATTCCCCCGCTCTCCAGTATTCTGGTTCTGGGGCGTGACAAGGTTTTAGTGGTAGCCCATGTAGGTCTGATTTCAGACTTGTGGGGTGTTTTGATTTAAAGGATGTCTCAATCACACATATTTCCCCTTGATCTCATGATTCGTTATTCTCAAACCCTTGCTTGACATTCCGGTATCCCTTGACTTCATTGATCTTTCACGTCCGGTCGTTTGATTGTTCTCTTGTCCCTTTTCTTAGGGGCACTTCGTCCGCATCGGTCAGAGCTGGGCAGCAACAACAAAGGCAACAAGGATAACCTGACCAGGTTGGTCAGCAACAAGGGCCAGTCTCACCTCAGGAGGCTACTCAGGAAGAAGTGATAGTGGAAGCAGCAGCTGGATCGCAGTATCCGAATGTTCCACCACCACCAACAGTTCTACCTACCCAAGTGGACACACCAGCCCTTCTGGAGATCATGAGAGGAATGATGGCTACTCAGCAACATCAGATGTTGGTCCAGCAACGCATGCACACTCAGCTACAAGAGCAGAATGTGTTGCTCAACAAAGGATTGCAGACGGCTTTGGAAAGAGGAGTGAGGGCTGATTCAGGAGCATCAGCCAGGTTTTGCAAGTACAACCCCCGCCGTTTCGAGGGCACGGAGGATGCCATCTCAGCAGATGCATGGCTTAAGGATATGGAGGCTATTCTGACAGCGGCTAAGGTACCGGCGGAAGAACGTGTGGATATAGTGAAGTTGTTACTTCAGGATCTCGCACGAGATTGGTGGGAATCAGAGGAAGTGGGCATTAGACGTCCTGTGGCTTGGGACGATTTCACAGCAAGATTCAAGACTAAGTACTATGGAGTTGTGGCACAGTTTGAGCTACAACAGAAGTTTATCAACCTCAGGCAGGGCGGCAAGACTGTAGATGCTTATGCAGCGGAGTTCTGCAGATTGAGTAGATTCGCCCCAGAGATGGTAGCAACAGAGCGCCAGAGGGCTATGAGGTTTCAGCAAGGGTTTCATCTCGAGCTCTTGCAATTGATAGAGGGGCACAACTACCAGACTTTTGATGAGATATTGACGGCAACTCGAAGGCATGAGATCACTATTCAGAGGCTTGCAGTAAGGACTGGAGGTCAGAAGAGGTCCCACAGTCAGATTGAAGGAGGAGGGGAGCAGCGCCCCGAACAACAGCACCATCCACTGGCATTCGTATCCACGATGTGGCGATACGAGGACCAGCACCACCCAGGCAGCAGCAGCAACAGCAACAGAGGAAAAACTAGCAAACCCCAGCGGGCTGCACTTATTGTGGGAAGATGGGACACACTAGAGATGTGTGTCGGACATTGAATGGACTGTGTCTGATATATGGAAATCCAGATCATCGGGTTACCACATGTCCCATGAATTCGAGGTCAGGAGGACCAGGGCAGCAGTTTCCTGCTCTGCCAGCACCAGGGGTAGGCCAGTATCGAGGACCAGCAGTGGCAGTAAGGCCGTTGGCACAGCGTCCGTTAGTACCGCAGGCTCAGATGTTTCGGCAACAGGGACCGCTGATGCAGCAACACCAGCATAGACCACCCCAGCATCATCAAGGCAGGGGCCAGCAGCAGCATCAGGCTAGGCCGCAGCATGGGAATCAGCAAGGAGGTCGAGGTCAAGCATTCACTTTGTCCTTGAAAGAGGCATTGGCATCGGGAGATGTTATGGCAGGTAACATTCTCGTCGCCTCATGTCCCGCAGTAGCATTGTTTGATTCGGAAGCATCCCATTCATTTATATCTGTACGATTTGCGACACGACTAGGAATGGAGTTCGAGGCATTGCTAGGGAGGTTGAATATACTCACTGGTAATGGGCTCGTAGGAGTTAGTAGAGTTATTTTAGCATGTAGCGTTGTAGTTTGTGGGCATTCCTTACCTGCCCGGTTGATAGAATTTCCTGTAGAAAATTTCGACGTTATCTTAGGCATGGACTGGCTGAAAGACAGTCATACGACAATAGATTATCGTAGAGGGAGTGTATCTGTTGATATTCCAGGCATGAAGAGGTTTACCTTAGTCAGATCAGAGGCAACTCAGCAAGAGCAGGGAGTAGTGACGGCAATGGAGGAAGTTCAGATTTCGAAGGTAGTTGAAGAGTTTCTAGATGTATTTCCCGAAGAACTTCCAGGTCTACCACCAGTTAGAGATATTGAGTTTAGTATAGAATTGGCACCAGGAACTAAACCGATATCAGATCGAGTTTACAGAATGGCAGATTCAGAGCAGGCCAAGGTATATGAGCACATAGAGGAATTGAAGGAGAAGAAGTTCATTCAAGCTAGCGTGTCACCATGGGCAGCACCAGTGGTACTTGTGGGAAAGAAGGATGGGTCGTCCAGATTGTGTATTGACTACAGGAAGCTTAACGCGGCAACAGTGAAGAACAAGTACCCATTACCTAGGATCGACGACTTATTTGATCAGTTGAGCAAAGCTAGAGTTTTCTCCAAGATAGATCTTCATTCAGGGTACCATCAGGTGAGAGTTCGGAAGGAAGATATTCCCAAGACAGCATTCCGGTCGAAGTATGGGCATTACGAATTCTTAGTAATGTCGTTTGGTTTGACCAATGCTCCAGCAATATTCATGGATTTGATGAACCGCATCTTTATGCCATATTTAGACCAGTTTGTCGTTGTGTTTCTTGACGACATTCTCGTATACTCTGCTAGTGAAGAGGAGCATGAAGACCACCTCAGGAAAGTATTGCAGGTTCTGAGAGAGAACCAGTTGTATGCCAAGCTCAGCAAATGTGAGTTTTGGTCGGATCACATTTCATTTTTGGGTCATATCATATCAGGAGCTGGAGTAGCAGTAGATCCCAAGAAAGTAGCAGCAGTAGAGTGTTGGCCAGTACCCAAGACCGTAGCAGATGTACGGAGTTTCTTGGGATTGGCAGGATATTACAGAAGGTTTGTGTCAGACTTTGCAAGGCTTTCAGCGCCCATGACCCGTTTGACCCGGAAGGATGTGCCATTCGTTTGGTCGGCAGAATGTCAGGCATCATTCGAGACTTTGAAGCAGAAGTTGATATCAGCACCTATCCTTACATTGCCAGTTGGGCCTGGAGGTTTTACAGTATATTGTGATGCGTCAGGTAAAGGACTTGGATGTGTCCTTATGCAACATGGAAAGGTGATAGCATATGCATCTAGGCAGCTTCGGGACCACGAGAAGAATTACCCAACTCATGATTTGGAGTTAGCAGCAGTAGTGTTTGCTCTGAAGCTATGGAGGCATTACTTATATGGTGACCGGGTAGAGATGTACACAGACCATAAAAGTCTGAAGTACATCTTTACTCAGAAGGAACTGAACATGAGGCAGAGAAGATGGCTGGAGTTGATTAAGGATTATGATGTGGAGCTTCAGTATCATCCAGGCAAGGCTAATGTGGTAGCAGACGCTCTTAGCAGGAGAGACGGCGCATTTATGTTGACAACACAGAAGCACATCTTAGAAGACCTTCAGGAGATGGGCATCGAAGTTATATTTCCTAGTGATGTAGGAGTTCTAACTAGTCTACAAGTTCAATCCGACTTGGTAGGCAGGATCAAGGCAGCTCAAGCACAGGACCCAAGGATTCAGAAGCTTAGGACAGAATGTGAGTCAGGACTCAGGAAGGAGATGAGGATTCACGAAGATGGTACACTTAGGTTCGGATCGTGTTTATGTGTGCCTAGTGGAGATATCAGACAGGAGGTCATGGCAGAAGCTCACAGTTCTCAGTATTCTATTCACCCTGGAGGGACCAAGATGTACCAAAATATCAAGCAGCATTTCTGGTAGAACGGGATGAAGAGGGAGATAGCTAGATTTGTTTTCCATTGCTTGGTATGTCAGCAAGTGAAGGCAGAACAGCAGAGGTCAGCTGGGTTATTGCAACCGCTTCCTATCCCGGAATGGAAATGGGAGCATATTACAATAGACTTTGTGACCGGTTTACCGAGATCACCAAGTGGTAAAGATGCTATTTGGGTGATAGTAGACCGACTTATGAAGGTAGCACACTTTTTTTCCTTCAGAGTAGGGCAATCTACAGAAAAGTTGGCAGAATTATATATGCAACAGATAGTCAGGCAGCATGGAGTCCCTGTCATTATTGTGTCGGATCGAGATACCCGCTTTACATCAAATTTCTGGAAGAGCTTACATCATAGTCTGGGTACCAAGTTAAGGTTTAGCACGGCTTACCATCCGCAGACGGATGGGCAATCAGAAAGAACGATTCAGATTTTAGAAGACATGTTGCGAGCTTGCACTCTAGATTTTGGAGGGTCTTGGGAAAGTCACCTGCACTTGGTCGAGTTCTCATACAACAATAGTTATCAGGCCAGTATCCAGATGGCGCCATTCGAAGCATTATATGGTAAGAAGTGCAGGTCACCTCTAGCATGGGATGATATCGGAGAGAGGAAGATGTTAGGCCCAGAAATGATTATTCAGACGGTTGAAGTAGTTAAAGGGATTAGAGAGCGACTTCGAGTTACGCAGGACCGGCATCGTCATTGGGCGGATCAACATCGTAGGCCGCTAGAGTTCTCTGTTGGGGACCACGTATTCTTGCGGATCTCACCTACTCGTGGGGTCATTAGATTTGGCGTTCACGGGAAATTGAGTCCGCAGTACGTGGGCCCATTTGTTATCCTTGATCGGATAGGCGATGTTGCTTATCGTTTATCACTCCCACCTTCGTTACGAGAGGTGAATGACGTGTTTCATGTATCTCAATTACGTAGGTATGTATCGGACCCAAGCCATGTCCTCGATCACTCTGAGCTGGTTGTTGGTACCAACCTGTCTTACGAGGAACTGCCTGTGTCCATTTTGGACCGAAGAGAGAAGATACTCAAGAACCGAACAATTAATCTTGTCCGTGTTGCTTGGGGTCATCACTCCTTGGGAGAGTCAACGTGGGAACGTGAGGATGATATCCGATCATGGTATCCACACCTGTTTGACTCACAAGGTATATTTCTTTCTGTATACCTTGATTGTCTTGATTCCTCATGCTTATCGCCTTATGGATAGAGCTACTTGATGTCGTAGATTGATGGATTTCCATATATAGTACTTGCTTTTGATATGGTAACAATGATTGCTTGCTCACTAGAATTGCTTGTATTAGTTTAGCTCTGGTATTTCTATCCGGCTTGGATTTGAAATTCCGAGGACGGAATTTTTCTAAGGTAAGTAGAGATGTCACTCCCCGTTCCCGAAATACGTATTTTTATACATATACAACTCATGAGTATTTATTTAGTATTTATCATATATTATTCTGTATTTAAATTCCTTTAAATTTTCATGTTAATTAATTATCTGCTCTTTAAATTTCATGTTAATTTATTTTCTGCAATTTTATTTCTGCAATTATATTTTTGTAATTTTATTACCTGCATTTTATTTACTGCTTTAGTGTTATTGGGTTTCGGTTTGCTGGATCCCCTTAAACCCGGCCCAACTCCCATCTACCACCACCCTTCCTATTTAAAGCTTCATCCTTCTTCTCTCTCCTCATTACTTCATTCTCACCATTACTTCTTCTTCCTCTCATTACTTTCCACCACCTACCACCAGCAGGAGAAGGCAAGTGCAAACTTGCTTCTCAATCACCCATTTTTATGGTTCATTTGCCTTCTTCTCGTGATCCTGAGAGAGTTTAGTGTTTGGCATTTTTGATTTCTACGGCTGGTTTTCTCTAGATCTAAGTTATAGTATTTCGGCTGTTCATGGGTTCTTGGTCCACCAACTTAGCGTGTATTTTGGCACTGGAGCGAAGGCTCCATGGAACTTGGAGTTTGGGAGATGTTTCACGCACACGTTCTTACGTGTTCGCGTAAACATCAGCCCAGTCACGTACACGTCTATACGTGTTTGCGTGTATTTTCAGTCACGCTAACGTTCTCATGAGCGTGCGTGTATTTTCAGTCACGCTAACGTTCTCATGAGCGTGCGTATATTTTCAGTCACGCACACATCCATGAGTGCGTGTATTTTCAGTCACGCACACATCCATGAGTGCGTGTATTTTCAGTCACGCACACATCCATGAGTGCGTGTATTTTCAGTCACGCACACATCCATGAGCGTGCGTGTATTTTCAGTCACGCACACATCCATGAGTGCGTGTATTTTCAGTCACGCATACATCCATGAGTGCGTATATTTTCAGTCACGTACACATCCATGAGCGTACGTGTATTTTTAGTCACGCACATCCTTGCGTGCATGGATTTCTTGTCACCTTTTCACGCTCACTTGAGCATGCGTGAATTCCCCTTCACGTTCACACTGTGCATGCCAGCGTGAATTACTTTTTCACGCTCACGCTTGCCAGCGTGTACCACGTTCCACGCTCACTTCTACCTACTAAACTTGGCGTGCTTTTCACACGCACGATTCTCGCGTGACTTTTGGGCTTAGCTTAGACTTGTTAGCATGACTTCCTGACTTGGGAGTTTTATTTGTTCTACATTTTATTCATTTAATGTTGGCATGATAACTCCCTATTATATCCTTACGCCTTTTTGCATAAACCCGAAAATTTTAGCATGTTAATATTTTAATATCTATGGTTGTGTATTAGTGCCAAGTGTCTGGATTGGTATATGGATATCCAGTGAGACTGGAACTTGACCATGAGAATTATAGACTCAACCCTATTTAATGATAAATGACTTTCATGCCTTGTCACCATTAATGACGATGGTTATTTAACTAATTGATCATGCGTTCCTAGTTGGAACTAAGAGACTGGCTAGTCGTCTTATTGAAATGAATGAATGAGACACATTCATGTTATGAACTATTGCAATCGACAGGCTGATCCCGAGTATTGACATACATGCACATGCAGGCTTCAATCTATTTATTTATTTATCTATTTATTTATTTTATTTTCTACAAAAGAAGCATGTGTACCTTATGGTCAAGGCATGATTACCGTGGTTAGATTTGATTGTTGCATTACGCTATGTAAGACCTGCAACCTAACCGCACTGGTATCGTTGTAGAGTTGTGCATATCGTATCTCGTACGAAAGTACTCATTTGAATGACCATGATCCACGGCATGGGATTTCACTCAATGTAGGGACTATTAAGTTAAATAAAATAATGATTACATGGAGAGAATGGATTCCCGAGTTCTTACATGGCAGCCCCCTTGGGACGAGTAGTACCCGACGGGCCGGCTAGTTCCCACAGATACTGTAAATCTGCCACACGGGCAGGGAACTGTATATGCTTTTATTATTATGGTATATTGTATATTGACGGGCGTCCTGCTAGGACTCGTCTAATTCATACATGGCGCACATGATTGACTGGATAGACTAGCCTTGCTCGCATATAGTAAGAACTGAGGAATCTTTATTGCATTATTCCAGGATAACCTGGGACTCACAATAGCAAGCCGTAGAATTTGATTGGCCGTTCAAGATGATTTGTTTGTGTACTGTACTACTCTGTTACCTAACTGGGATGATCAGAATGTCAGGACATGACGGGTCAACTTCTGTCCTTGTTTGGTTGGGAGGTTGGTTCGAAGTGTCGTGATGTGATGTGAATCCTAGTAGCAAGCAGAGATCTATTATTATATTCTTTTACTTACTGGTTTATGTTCTTCATATCGTCCTTCCTTGTGGTACTTGCTATTAGAGGTCTAACCTCTCTGGTTTTGCATGGCCAGATTTAGAGCCGGTTCCCGAGGATCCAGCGTACTTCTACCTCCAAGATGGTCAATACTAGAGGCATGATTGCAGGAGGACTCGAGTGGGTTCCTTACTTCACCGCTCGTTTTGTTATTTACTTTATACTTAGCCGTTTGGCACCGACATGTTAGTCGAATTGTCTTGTACTTACTCTTACATGATTGTAATTAAGTCAGACTGCAGCTGATAACAATTGTGTATACTTGCTATATCATCTGGCTATATTTTGTAAAGCCAGATCTCAAGGACATTTTGACTAAGCGTTTGGGACGCCTTACTGCTTTATCTTACATGTTCTCTATTTTCTGTTTCCTTGCTTGAATGATTGAGACAATAGATGTAAAGTGACCATAGCAAGACTTTTATGTAGCATGCACCCCCTCGTCAGGTTAGACAGCATTGATCGTATTATACGGTATTCATCTACCCGTAATACGTAGCTGGCTGAGTCATTCCCCCACTCTCCAGTATTCTGGTTCTGGGGCATGACAGCCGTGTCTATGTAGAAACTCATATGATACAAAGATATGTGTGGCTCCAGAATCAAATAATACAATGGCAGGGAAAGAATGTAAAAGGATAGAACCTGTGATCACATCTGGAACTGCCTCATCCTCCTCAACTGCGGCCATGACGTAAGCACGTCCCTGCTGCGGTCCTTCCCTCTGCTGACGCTGTGCAAACTACTACTGCTGGGTGGGTAAAGCCGGTCCCCTCTGTGGTACAACTAGTAATGCTCTGGGTGGTTCAGGTGGTGGTCCTCCAGCTCCTCGGGGTCCTCCTGCTAGTCGAGCTATAGCTTGAGCGCTGTCCCTCATCTGATGTGCATCTGATTCGCAAAAGAGGTAAAGTCCTAGCCTCTTGCGGCACTCGTCGATATGGTGTCCGGGGCGATGACAAAAGGCACAACTAGTCGCCAGCTGCTGTCTCTGATGCTGATGTGCAAGAGCTCTAGCTGGACGATGATGCTGCTGTGCCGGCTACTGTGGCCTCGCCTGAATCTGAGTCTGGACCCTCTTCGCTGGTGCCTGGAAACTGCTACTGCCCATGTCCCGGTCCCTCTTCAGCTTTGGATCTGCCTCATTCTCTACAGCCTGAGCAATCTTGAGGATGCTCGCATACGTCGTCACCTGACTAATCTCCACTATGTGTTGCAGCTCCCTGGTGAGACCCTTCTTGAATCTCCAAGCTCTGTCCTCCGGTTCTCTGACTAGGTTCTCTACGAACCTGCTGAGTCTAGTAAACTCTGAAGTGTACTGTACAACCGTCATAGTCCCCTGCTGTAGCGTCTCAAACTGCATCCTCAGCTCATCCCGCTCCATATCGGGAAAAAACTTCTTCTTGAATAGAGTTTTAAAATCTGTCCAAGACACCTGGGGCCCCGTCAACTGGGGCTCCTCCCGGTACCACGCTCTGGCCAAATCGAAGAGTCGCATACTCGCCACCTCCACCTTCTGGCCATTCGGGATCTGTGCTATCTTCAGGGTCCTCTCCGCATTCTCCAGCCACTCGTTCGCGTAAACGATCCCCTCATTGCCCAGAAGTCCATCGGGCAGAGGTTCTGGTAGTCCTTGGTCGTCCCGGGTCTCGGTGCTGCTGGTGCTACACGTGTTGCTGGAGCCGGTGCTGCCGGCTCTCTGGTCCTGAGTGCATCGACGACGGTCGCTCTGAACTGTGCGGCCTGCTGACTCTGAGCCTCTCTGAACTGCACAGCCTGGTGATTCTGGGCCTCCATAAACTGCTGGAACATGGCCATCACCTAGGCGCCATCAAACATCATCGTCGAGGGCAGCGGAGAAAAGATAGGAGGCAGTAGTGGAAGCTGATTTGCTGGAACGTCTGGTACGGCCTGATCTGAACTACCTGCAACTTTGGGCTGATCTGCGGTCTTCCTCGTAGTGACCATCCTACAATAGAAAGAAAAATTCGTTGATTGACAAATCCTAAAACCTAATAAACAATGTTTTATAATATCAATGCACCTGATAAACCTGATATACCCTTATTTCCTAATTTTTTCTATGCTGTGATCAAGTTTCCCTAGTGTAATCAAGTCCCCCAATAGTACGCTAAGACCTAGGTACCATTAGGATAGACCTGCATGGGCCACCACTAAAAATATGTCACGACCCGCTCCCGAATAATCGGATATGAGTCGGACACGCCCAGCCTTTGTCGTTTGACACGAAGAAGTAAGCGGTACCAAGCTAGGGAAATTTAATCAGATAATCATGAACATGTATGAAATCACAGCATCTATAAATGTATCCCAGAATAAAAGTACATGTCTCAGAATTTATTACATTCCAGCAAAATGAAAGATAGAGTCTACTAGTCTCAAAATACATGGAAAATGTAAAGTACTAATGGTAAAGCTCTAGGCTTCTGCAGCATCTAAGTCAAGAGCAACTCCATCTGGCTCTCATGCATCTACTGGCTCTCGGCCATAATATGTATCGCACAGAGCCTCCAACTCACCTGCAACATATCCTATTCAGGAGTGGAGCAAAGTACAGTTCTAGGTAATGAACAAGACATCATGATATGAAAGTAGAAGGGAATATGGTATGTAAAGCACAAGAAGGAACATGGTGTATAAGCACATGAAAGAATATGGTATGTAAGAACATGGTACCACATAGTATAAGCGCAGGAAACACAGGGACTAGGTACAAGATATATCTCTTGAACATGTATGCACAATGTTTGAAATATAACTAAGTATGTGACCGGCTAGTGGTAAGAACATGAAAGCACATAAATGTACGGCTTACGACCGGCGTGCACGATGCGGGGCCTAAGCTAAACACACCTGAGTTGTTTCTTGGGTTTGGTCACATAAACAGTATATTTCCCCTCCTCAGGTACAAGTAATAATAACAAGGAACATGAGCACCAGAAAAACATATCGTGTCGCAGTGTGTCAACAAGGAAACACATGATATAATAAAATGTACAAGACCATAGAATGTACTTGCCTTGCTCCAGGAAAGTACAGGTAATGAATGGAGCTGGATGTCCTCCAGTATTTAATATTGTGTACAAGTTGGTTAAGCTCTAATATTTATACTAGCAATTCATTTCTTTTCTATCACTATACTTAATTTACTTAGTTAAAGCTTCATCAGTAAAAATACTATAGGAGAAAGGGCTAGAATCTATATAGTAAAATAGTTTATAGATTTAGCAAAAATGAATATCTATTCGTAACATATTTATTATTTTAGGCTGATATTTATATTAAACTGTAATAGTTCTCCAGGACCAAGATAACCTAGAATTTAATGACATGTATCTACAATATTAGGAAAACAGACAGTGGAAGGTTCAGTCCCAAATAGGGCTGATACCATTCAGTCCTTAAGCAGGAAACTGAACAATTCAGTCCTAACTAGGATTGAAACTAACAGCCCAGGTTCTTAAAATCTGCCATGTCACTGTCCAGTTCAAGAGTGCCCCTTAAATACTATAAGTAGAACCAACTGTCTACAGATACTAACAAGATTGATTCAAACATCCTTTCGTTAACTGGACTGAAAACCCAAATATCAGTCAGTCCTCTATTGGCAGGTTTCCCATGAAATTCAGGACTTATACATATCAACTAGTTTAACCACTGATATCAACTATTGTACATGACAGTCCCCATACCCTGTTCAGTCCAAGCACATTCCTATACCAGTCCAATATGTATCTAAACAAAATTCAACAATCTGAACATGCTATAATACACAGGTTTTAGGGAACTATGGTTTGATTCCAAACTATACAATTATAGGCCAACTGTTAGACTATAGAAATGTATTAAATAGGATAGTGTATCAGTTTTATATAGGTAATGCAAACAGTCTCACACAGTCCAATATCAATCTCAATTCAATCCTAACTGTCATTCTCATCTTAGTTCAATATCAGTCTCAATTTAGGACATAAACAGTCCCAGAAAACTAGAGATCAATCTCAGACTAATATCAGTCCTCTACTCATATCCTGTGATATAATTCTCAGGTTAAGGAAACAAATCCTAGGGAGCAGTAACCTGTCATGATGTTCAAGTTTGAACATCCTACAAGAATTGATGCACTAAAGGACATTAGGATGCAAGAATATCTAAGGGAAGTTATAGTACACAGGGGTTAAAATCAAGTCCAAACAAGGTTGCTACCAAATCCATCTAAGGACAGATACATCACGTATTTGGCTAAACTTAATTAGGACTAAGGGACTAACACTTGGAGATGTGACTGACATGCAATATGGACAATAGGACTGAACACTCAAATCTGGACAATATGAATGTAGGGAAAAACCCATGTTGTGGTTGATAACTGATACTCAAAGAGTATCCGTCTAAAATTTAGCAAGGATTTGATTATAAGTCAAGAAGATGTAGCTAATGTAAAACATTCAAGAGGCTGGGTTTTGTAGGATGCAGGACAAGATATTTGGTTATAATGCACAGGTAAGTAAATAGGGTCTGGACTATAAGATCAAGACTAAACATCTAAGATGCAAAATGCAGTCACTAACATGTGCAGTGAGAACTAATAAATGCATTGGAATGAGTAACAGGGAATCAAAGTGAGTGTAATAAAATGAATGCAAGAAAGGCAATATGCAGGATTTGCAAAGAAGTGAACGTACATGACATCTAAACAGCAGGACAGTACAACGTTAATGAATGCAAGGCAAGTTGTTTAATTAAGAGTATAGAACATATTAATATGCAGGAAAATACAACATGTGCAGTGAATTGGGGATGCAAAGTATACAAGACATGACGATGCAGTGGTAATATAAAGAAGGGTCTTCCTTATAGGAATGAAATCGTAAAGCAGAATACTCTAGAGGGGGAGGGGGGGTAAATAGAGTAGGCAGCGGAATATTGCTAATAAAAAATCTTATTAGCAGTTAGATCACAGATATAATAATAATCACAAAGTAAATGACAAAAATTAAAAGTGATCAGAAGGCAAATACAATCACCGAGATTTATACTGGTTTCCCTATTGTGAGGACTAGTCCAGTAGGAAGAACTCTATCTTCTAGTTGAATCCACGATTGGAAAATCCTGCAAGTTTTTATACAAAGTCCTTGCAACTTCTACAGACGCGAGCTTTGATACGAAGAACTCGACCAACTTCAATTGTGAAGAGTTGTATCTTCTATCAAGCCTCTGATTACAATCGCTCTGAAATTTCTAGACCGTACCGCACTGGCAAATCAACTAGAGGATTGTAACTGGCTTTGGATTTGAAAATGAAAGCTTTTTAGAACTCTTTGGAAGAATGTAAGCTTAAGAAGAGAAGAGATTGAAAGTGAATTGGTTATTTGAAATGATCGAAATACTTCTCTATTTATAGTTTTTCCAAAGACAAAACTCTGACAGAATTCGGACAGAATTCGGACAGAACTCTTTGTAACAAACCGCAACTGAAGGGTGACCAAGTTTAAAAATCAAACGTTCCACTTGGCCGAACTCTGGCCGAACTCTGGCCGAGTTCTGCTAGGGTTCTGCCAGTTCATTTTTGAAAAAAATCAATTTGGCTTTTTGAAAAGTCCTTCAGAAGCTTTTTGTAAAAAGGATGTTTTTCAAAAACATAGGTCATTTGTAAAAGAATAGGATAGTTTTAAAAAATGATTTTGGATAGCCTATTTGCCAGTAGGACTCGGTGTACAATGTATTCCTAGACTCAATAAAATGAAAAATTATATTGCTTCTAAGGAAATACATTCGGAGTGGCAAACGGCTTCAGTCTTGAACATAGTTGATATCCATCATTGAGCAGTGTCCAAAACGTCGTAGGTAGACATCTGAATTGACTTGCATTTATATCGAGACAGAGTTTGATCAATTATTAAAATCAGGTTTGACCATGACCAATGGGCCAACAATCTCCCCCATTTTGATAATTGACAAACCATGCCGATATAACATTTATGTTTGGATTAATTCAAAAATGTATCAAAAGGAATTGTTCATAACCTGTATTCATGAAGATGTTAGATCTATTTCTTCCCTTGTCACTTAGCAAAATAATTGCAAAAGAGAAAGCTCCCCCGCAATAAATGCATAAGTAACAAATAGTGAAGAAACACAAAAAAATAAATAAAATATTCATCACAGGCATGGTAGAAATAGAAAAAATTGTATAACTAACACATGCATGTTATTTGTCACAGGCAGTTTTAATATGAAGCAGAAAGAGAGATAATGCTAGAATAAAACTGAAACAAATAAAGTGTTGAATAATCAACTAATATGCCAAACTGAGGCATAATAAAAACCATGTCTATGAAGAGTCACAAATAATAACTAAAAGAGTGCTGATAATAACTAAAATAAGAGTACTGATAAAATCTTAGAATGTCGGAGCATTTCCAAGTAAACATAAGACATAAGATCAGTCTCAAAAATCATAACATCTCAAAAGTCATCATCCTCATCATCATCGTCAGCGGCTGCAGCACCAGCATGTCCAGATGGACCAGCTCCAGAAGTACGAGGAGCACCAGCGTAAAACTCACCTACATAGTCGCGAGGAGTGGCATCAGAAGTATGATACCAATCGTAGGTGTTCCCTGGCTGGAACAGAGATTTGATCGCCTCATCATCAACGCGGTATCCAGAAACAGAAGGGTCTCGAGGTAGAGCGCTAGCAGAGTGACCCGTCTGCACAAATCTCAGATCGGCAAAGGAGTTGGCAATAGCCTGAAACCGAGTCACGTCACGGAACTCACGTTCCCTGGAGGTGTCAACATAGAATGACTGCAGATCGAAAAGGTGCTGATGAATACCCTCAAATGTCATAGGGTAAGAATGATGAGGACCAGGTGCTGTAGGAGTAGGTGCAGGAGGAGCAAGTACAGTAGGTGGAGGAACAGTGGCAATGCTGCGATGAGAGAGTTTGGGGAACTTGGGTTCAGGGTCAACAGCACAAGTAGACAGGTCAATGTCAAATCTCTGAAAGATGCGAGGGATGATCATCACATAAGAAAGGTTATGATCTCTTTCGCGACATCTTCCCATCATCTTAATGATAGTCTTAGGGGCAGAAAAAAGAATCCCCTTAAGAATATGATAAAGAGCAGAGAGCTCAAGTGCAGTGACATCATCTTTGGAAGTGGATTTTGGAAGTAAAGTGGAATAGATGATGCGATGTAATTCGTAGTTAAACAAGTTCATGTTATTTGCCTTGAACTTTCCAGGACGAGCACGTGCGGTCGCACAAAGCTCATTCTTGAAACTAACGAGGGTCGTACCATCGGGGAAATCAAGATCAGTGATGTCATCGAGCGGGGCACCTTTATTTGGAATACCAAGTATTTTCGCTAACATTTCATCAGTGAATTCGATATCGATCCCTCCGACACGTATTCTTGCGATAAAAGTGTCTAACACAAAATTATAATAGAATAATCTAATGACATTAGTAGCAATAGAAAATTGTAAGGTAACAAAGTGTTGTAACCCTAATGCCACAAAGTAAGGGCGGTGATCCGGAAAGATAGTCCATTTAATCGGTTAACCGGTACAAATGGTACGCATAATGAAATCGGCATACCATAATAAAGCTTGATCGAAAGTTTCAAAGTAAAACTCGTCCGGTGCACCATCGTCCGATTGGACCGAAGAAAAGAGGCAATCCGTATGCGGATCCGAAGACGATGCCTCTTCACTGGCATTGGTCTTCTTCCTCTTGAAGGGATTGAACTTAGGCATTCTTTCCCAAAATTCTAGAAACCCTAAGAATTAAAAAGTGGAGGAGAGAAGGAATTATACTTTCCAAGAATTGGATATGTTGTTGAGGACGAAATTCTTCGCACGAATCCAAAGTTTGGATGAAGATCTCCACACGGATTGGAAGAACAAGGGTGGAGAAGAACTAGGGTTTGGAGGCACGGCTGCTACTGTTTGAGGATGTTTGGAAGAATGAAGAAGATGGGGGCCTCGGGTTCTGGCTGGTACATATATATACCCAACCGAACTATGGCCGAATTCGGACCGAACTCGGGCCGAATTCGCCAAGGGTTGTCTGGCTATATATATATATCAAAAATAATAGAAATGGGGCCACATCTTTTTCATTAATTCATTTCAAATGTTTAATTCAGAGTTTAGTAATATTAAATCTCAAAATAATATAATTAATATTATTTTATAAATTAATATTCTTTACTCAGCATCTGTCTCAGATTAGCTGTAGGAGTACTATTCCGGCTAACAGAGGTTCACCGGGTAACTCTTAAATACCGCTTTGCTTCGACCGTAGTCGTGGTGACAGACAGACTCTTTTTAGGCTTGTCTCGAAAACAGTTATCGTCTAATTAATATTATCGACATCTAAAATGCCTAATTCTCGACGTAAATAATTGAAACGATCTTCCGCTAGATGTTTTGTGAGTATGTCAGCTAACTGATTCTGAGTGTCTATGTATACAAGGTTTATATCTCCATTTTGTTGATGATCTCTAAGAAAGTGATGTCGAATCTCGATATGTTTAGTACGAGAGTGACATACTGGATTCTTAGTCAAATTAATAGAACTAGTGTTGTCATAGAAAATGGGTATGTGTGTAAAATACAATCTATAGTCTTCTAAAGTTTGTTTTATCCACAAAATTTGTGCACAACAACGTCCTGCGGCGATATACTCAGCCTCGGTTGTTGATAATGCAACTGAATTTTGCTTTTTACTAAACCAAGAGACTAGAGCTTTTCCTAGGATATGACATGTGCCGCTAGTACTTTTTCTATCTACTTTGCATCCGGCAAAATCAACATCAGAATAGCCGGTTAGGTCAAATGGCAAGGTTTTGGGATACCATAAGCCGACAGAAGAAGTACATTTAAGGTATCGGAAGATACGCTTAACTGCGCACAGATGTGATTCCTTAGGATTAGCTTGAAAGCGTGCACATAAACAAACACTAAACATAATGTCTGGTCGACTAGCAGTTAAATACAGTAAGCTACCGATCATACGTCGATACTTACATATGTCGACAGGTTTGCCTTGTTCATCAATATCAAGCTTGGTTGAAGTCGCCATTGGAGTGCTAAGTGGCTTTACTACTTCCATGTCAAACTTCTTTAATAGGTCCTTTGTGTACTTTGCTTGATTTATGAATGTTCCATTGTTGGTTTGTTTGATTTACAGTCCGAGAAAGAATTTCAGCTCTTCCATCATGCTCATCTCAAACTCATTCTGCATACACTTTAAAAATTCTTGACAAAGAGATTCATCAGTAGATCCAAAGATAATATCATCTACATAGACTTGAATCAAAAGAATATTGTTATTTAAAGATTTTATAAACAAAGTAGTGTCAACCTTTTCCTTTGAAAAACCGTTATCAAGTAGAAAAGAGCTTAGACGATCGTACCAAGCACGAGGGGCTTGTTTCAAACTGTATAAGACTTTCTTCAACTTGAAAACATATTCAGGAAATTTGAAATCAGTAAAATCGGGAGGTTGAGTGACATAAACCTCTTCTTTTATAAAACCATTTAAAAATGCACTTTTGACATCCATTTGAAATAACTTAAAATTATGAAAATATGCAAATGCACACAACATGCGAATGGATTCTAATCTCGCAACTGGGGCATAAGTCTCATCATAGTCGATACCTTCTTCTTGATTGTATCCTTGAGCTACGAGTCGAGCCTTATTACGAGTCACTAAACCATTCTCGTTCAGTTTATTTCAGAATACCCATCGGGTGCCAATGACCGAATGATCAATTGGCTTGGGAACAAGTTTCCAAACTTGATTCTGTTCGAATTGGTTTAATTCCTCCTGCATAACATCTAACCAAAAATTATCACTACATGCTTCATATTTTGGGTTCAAATAGTGAGACAAAAGCAACACAAGAAGCTATATCTTTATTAGAGGAATGAGTACTTACATCCTTGGTAATCTCACCAATTACCAAGTCCTTTGGATGATTGGCCAAGAATCTCATCTCTTTTGGTGTAGTCTCTAGATTGATAGTTCCAGCTTCTTTGCTTGGAGGTTCATCTGATGCCTGATGTGATGGTTCTGCATCTTTGTGTGAAGGTTTTGTAGTAGCTGTACTTGGTGCGATTATGTCTTCAGTGTCATCATCGTCTATGTGTTGATTTAGCTCATCAAACTTGACATTGATAGATTCTTCATTGATCATGGTTCATTTGTTGAAGACTTTGTATCCTTTGCTCTTTGCTGCATAACCTAAAAATATATCTTCATCGGCCTTTTCATCAAATTTACTCAAACTATATTTAGTATTAAGAATAAAATATTTACAACCAAAGATTTTGAAATAAGAAACATTTGGTGTTCTATCAAACCATAATTCATAGGAAGTCTTCTTCGATATAGGTCGAATTAGAACCCTATTAAGAATATAGCATGCTGTATTTACAGCTTCAGCCCATAAGTATCTAGGTAGACTAAACTGGTTTAACATAACTCTAGCCATTTCAGATAGAGTTCTGTTCTTATGTTCCACAAGTCCATTTTGTTGCGGAGTCCTAGGGCAAGAGAATTCATGCAAATAACCGTGTGTGTCACAAAATTGCTTGAAATCTGTATTCTCAAATTCGCCCCCATGATCACTACGAATACGAGTAATCATGAATCCTTTTTCATTCTGTACTTTCTTGCAAAAGGTGACGAATTCTGATAATGCATCGTTCTTGCGTGCAAGAAAATAAACCCATGTATATCTAGAAAAATCATCTATAATGACAAATGCATATAACTTACCACCTAGACTAGCAATTCTACTTTGTCCAAACAAGTCCATATGCAACAGTTGTAAAGGTCTAGTGGTACTTACAGCGTTCTTGGATTTGAATACGGATTTGGTAGCTTTGTTCTTTTTATATTCACTACATACCGTATCCTTCTTGAAAGAAATATCCGGTAAGCTGCGTACCAACTTCTTCGTAAATAATCTTAAAATTGTGTCAATGTTTGCATGACCGAGTCTCATATGCCATAGTTAACACTCAACGCTTTTGGCCATCAAACATCTATCTGTTATGTTAGCATCTTCCAACAAATAGAAAACATATATATTGTCTTCCTTAATACCTTCAAATATAGTGCTACCATTTGAATTATCAATTATAGTACATTTATCTTTTACGAAGTTAATACCATAACCGTGATCAACAAAATGGCTCATGCTGAACAGATTATGTTTTAACTCAGTAACAAGACAAACATCTTTAATCACTGGATAGGGAGCCTTACCAATGTTACCGATATCGATTATGTACCCTCTTAAATTGTTACCGAAGGAGACATATCCTTCTTTATTCCTCTTCGATAGTGTTGCAAATAATGAAGCGTCATCGGTCATGTGCCGTGAGCAACCACTGTCGAGGATCCATTTGCTCCTAGCATGTCAAGGGCGTCCCACCTACAAAACAATTTGCAGATGAAACTTTTGGTACCCATTTCTTGTAGGGTCCTGACTGGTTAGTTTTTAGCATCCATGCATAAATATTTAAATCTACTAACTTTCTGATTCTACATGCAGAAGATATATGACCAATGAGGCCATAATAATGACATTAGCATGTTGAGTGTTGAAAGTAGTGTGAGGTGCATGATTGGTAGGTTTTGGTTTTCTAGTATAGAAGAATACATGCCTAATAGTCTTCTTGGGCATAGTTTTGGTATGGTTTGGTCTGACAGTGTTGGACGTGTTCCGATGATTCGGTAATTGACACGTGTTATAATAGGAAGCAGCAACTTCAGACCTTTTTCCAAAACAAATTTCCAACTTTTTGGAAGTGTCATATAATCTAGTATAGTCAGATGTAAGTGATTCTAATCTGACCTGTGCACACTGGAGACTCTTTCTCTCCTTAGATAGGTCTTCCTTTAACTAGATAATAGTTTGGTCTTTTTCTTCGGATAGCTTAGCAGTCTCGTGTAACAACACTTTAATAGAAGAAAGCTCACCAGACTCAGTTGAAGAGTCATTACTAACATGATCTAATTGGTCGGTAAGTCTTCCTATTTCACCTTTGTACTCTTTGAGTACCTTCTTAGAGGTTTCATATTTGCTACGCAGTTTCTTGTAATCATCTAACATTTAACTGAAAGCCTCTCCTAGTTGCTCAAAGGTGAAATCATCATAAGGATCAAATAGAGGATTAGTAATTACCTGATCACAAGCCATCAAGCATACTTTGCAGCGTCATCTGATTGTTCATCTTCTGAGTTGCTGGCTTCACTTTCATGCCACATGCTTGTGTTGGCGTACTTTTTTGATGTAGATTTCTTCAGGTAGCCTTTGTCATATTTGCTGCTTTTCTTTGATGATGATGCTAAGGGACAATCTTTCTTCATGTGTCCTTTCTTCTTACATCCGTAGCAAATAGGATCATCCTCGTTGTTGTTGTTGTTGCTGTCTTTTGTTCTCCTGTTAAATCTTATGAACTTCTTGAATTTTCTTAGCAGAAGAGCTTGATCTTCAGAGTCGGAGTCACTATCATCAGAATCATCTTCGATGGTTCTTCTATGTTGAGCCTTGAGAGCGATCGTCTTCTCTGACTTCTACTTTGGTGTAGCATCTTCAAAGTCTTGAAGTTCTAACTCGTGAGTCAGTAGCTTACCCACGAGTGTTTCCAGAGACATTGTTGAGAGGTTGTTCCCTTCAATGATTGCTGTAGCCATTGGAATCCAGTTTTTTGTAAGGGCTCGTAGAAGTTTGCAAATCTTCTCATGGTTACTATAATCCTTGTAAAGTGAAGACAGAGGATTTACAATATCCAAGAATCTTGTAAACATCTGAGTGACTGATTCACTTGGCTTCATTTTGAACGCCTCGTACTCCTGAGTAAGTCTGCTAATCTTTGACTCCTTGACTTGTATTGTTCCTTCGTAGGTTACTTCGAGAAGTTTCCACACTTTGTTTGATGTTGTGCAAGTAGACACCCTGTTGAATTCAGTTCTGTCTAAAGCACAAAATAAAGCGTTAATAGCACGTGCGTCAAGACTGGCCTTTTTCTTTTCTTCCTCGGTATATTTGTCATGGGGTTTTTCAACTAAAATACTATCAACATTAATACGAGGTAGCTTTTTATAGCCATCAATAACTACAAACCATAAGTCAAAATCAAGAGATTTCAGAAAAAAATCATACGTGTTTTCCAATAAGTGTAGTTTGTGCCGTCAAACAGTGGAGGTCTGTTTGTGGCTTGGCCTTCACTTGTGAATTTCACAGTTGTCATGTGTAATGCTGTGATCTATATAAAAATTGAATATAACTACAATTTTACCTTGCTTTACCTGTATAACCCGCTCTGATACCAATTGTAGGAACGAAATCGTAAAACAGAATACTCTAGAGGGGGGTGAATAGAGTAGGCAGCGAAATATTGCTAATAAAAAAATCTTGTTAGCAGTTAGATCACAGATATAATAATAATCACAAAGTAAATGACAGAAACTAAAAGTGAACAGAAGGCAAATACAAATACCGAGATTTATACTGGTTTTCCTCTTGTGAGGACTAGTCCAGTCGGAAGAACTCTAGTTTCCAGTTGAATCCACTATTGAAAAATCCTGCAAGTTTTCATACGAAGTCCTTGCAATTCTACAGACGCGAGCTTTGATACGAAGAACACGACCAACTTCAATTGTGAAGTATTGTATCTTCTATCAAGCCTCTGATTACAATCGCTCTAAAACTTCTAGACCGTACCGCACTGGCAAATCGACTAGAGGATTGTAACTGGCTTGGAATTTGAAAATGAAAGCTTTTTAGAACTCTTTGGAAGAATGTAAGCTTAAGAAGAGAAGAGATTGAAAGTGAATTGGTGATTTGAAATGATCGAAATACTTCTCTATTTATATTTTTCTAAAGACAGAACTCTGACAGAATTCGGGCAGAATTCGGACAGAACTCTTTGTAACAAACCGCAACTGAAGGGTGACCAAGTTCAAAAATCAAACGTTCCACTTGGTTGAACTCTGGCAGAACTCTGGCCGAGTTCTGCTAGGGTTCTGCCTATTCATTTTTTGAGACAAATTAATTTGGCTTTTTGAAAAGTCCTTCAGAAGCTTTTTATAAAAAGGATATTTATCAAAAACATAGGTCATTTGTAAAAGAATAGGATGGTTTTGAAAAACGATTTTGGATAGCCTATTTGCCAGTACGACTCGGTGTACAATGTATTCCTAGACTCAATAAAATAAAAAATTACGTTGCTTCTAAGGAAATACATTCGGAGTGGCAAACGGCTTCAATCTTGAACATAGTTGATATCCATCGTTGAGCAGTGTCCAAAACGTCGTAGGTAGACATCTGAATTGACTTGCATTTATATCGAGACAGAGTTTGATCAATTATTAAAATCAGGTTTGACCATGACCAATGGGCCAACATTCCTAAATGTAGGCATGCAGTATCAAGGAGTGTAATAAAATGTAATTAGACAGTGATATGTGTTTGCAGACAGGGAATGAGTGTATCAGTGAATGTAATGGTATGTGTGTGTGTGCTCGATCGAGAAATGTTGTGTCAAGTGAATGAATATAGCGTGTTCAAAAAGTTAGTGAAATGCAATGGTGGTGAAAAGTATACATGCAATGTTAAGTTTGTAGGGTTAAACGAATGTGCACAGGTAAGGGGGTTTTGACTACACAAAACAGAATCTATAGGCCGTGCCATGGCTCGAGATGGCCATGGCTCGAAGCCCCAAACTCGAGATCACGTGTCAGACATCTAGTCTACTTTATAGAGTCAATAGGCAGTGAAACAATCATGTATCAATCGAGAACGGAGCCCCCAGTAGCAGGGGAGCTGCTGTTCATGCTGAATCCCTGGCCGAGTATCACCGTGTCCAAAACCACCTATCAATTCATCTCGAAATCAACTCAGTCTAATACATATGCAATTTGCAGGTGATTAGCATCCCAATTATATAATTATTTCAGAAATTTGAGATCAAAACATCCTATGGGGTATTTCATTGGACACTTGAGATAAGTAATCATTACTCCTCCTATACGCATGTCAAATGGACTCGAACTAGAAACAAATCATTCCTAAGGCTAGGAGGATCCTAAATGGATGTATCTACAACAAAAAATCTGGAATTTAATAGGTTTAGAGGCTCTTACCAATTGCGAGTTGGAATCTCAATATAAGTCCTCTTGCAAAGTTCTCCCACAAAATCTAATAGTAAAATTGCTCTAAATCCTTCCTAGCTAGCCAATAGAGACCTTCCCTCCTCAAGATGAAGAGAATGCAATTGGTTTGGATGAATTTGGAGTTGATTTGAGAAAAAGAGAAAATTTGGGGAAGAACACCAAAACTAGGGTTAGGGTTTCAATGAAAGGGAAGGAAGGGGGCTAATGATGACCTATATAGTGGAGTGGGGCTGTTGTGGCCGACCATTATGGTGTGGGCTAGGGTTTGGTCAAGTTGCATTAGCTACAAGCCTTCCTATTGTCATTTAGAGGCCCTTTTTGAGAAAAGGTCCAAAGTGGTTTGTCATTCCAAGTCAATTCTAGTCTATTTATGCAATTCTAACATAATTAGAACCCAACTAATCAAGTCTAAGTCCACTAGCTAGGTTCCATGATCATGGTTAGCCTCTAGTCAAAGTAGTTCTAAGGTTTCACTAACTATTGATACTAACACTATGCATCAAATTAAATAATATTAAAATAATCAAAATTTTACCAATTTATCATTAACATGATTTAAAACTATTATTTAATAAATAATATGATCAATTTTACAAAAAATTAAAATTACCCTCATTTTAGAAATGTGGAAGTTATATGCAATCTACTACCTCAGCAGGACCATGATTGGGGCCGAGCATCGGTATAATCCTACGGAGAAGGAGTGTCTTGCCCTGCACTTCGCCATCTAGAAGATGCGTCATTATGTGGCCAGACAAACGATCCACGTCATATCCCGGGTCAATCCCCTCAGGGTCCTCATGACCAAGCCAGGGGCCTTAAACTCACGGTTAGCCACATGGGCGATACTTTTGACTCCTTATGACATGGTGTTCGTCCCACAAAAGGCAGTCAAAGGCCAAGCATTAGTCGACTTCTTAGCAGCATACCCCATGTCATAGACATCAAAGCTCTATGATGACATCCTCCATGAAGTCCTAGTGTCCAATGCCAACTCAGATAACTCGGATTGGCACATGTTTTTTTATGGTACTTCAAGAACAGGGCCGAATAGCAAGATTATCGTCGGGGTCGGAGTGGTCCTCATCACTCTCGATGGCTTGGTCATCCACCATTCATATTCTCTTATGGAGTCATGCACCAATAACTTTGCTGAGTATAAACCCTCATCATCGGACTCCAGCTCGCTAAACAGGTGGGGATTGACTGCTTTGAAGCCTATGGCAACTCGAAATTGATTATCAACCAGGTTCGAGGACAATACGAGGTCCGACACGAGGATCTGGTTCCATACCATCTGGCAGTAATCGATATCATCTGTACCTTTATAGGGTTTTTTATAAAACATGTACCTCGGTTGCAGAACTCGGAGGCCGACACACTTGCTGGCCTCGCTGCTTCTATGGCAATTCCTGTGGGAACCTAATATTTTGTTACGATAATGGTCCGAGAGCTGGTTTGCCTGAAGAAAAATATACGCACGTGTCTGAGTTACTCAGTACAAATGGATGCTAATGTTGATGTTAGAGACTGGCGATTCCTCTTCATAGACTATACAGTCCACGGGATTTTACCTGAAGACCTAAAAGAAGCTACTTCTGTCAAGAGACACTCTTTCTGATTCTCTTACAACATAGCTATCAAGATGTTGTATCGTCGTTCGTACGATGGGCTTCTCCTACGATGTTTATCCAAGACAGAAGCACAAGAAGCACTTAGAGAGGCACACGATGGCACTTGCGAAGCCCGTCAGTCGGGTCCTAAGTTGCAAGAACTATTGTGTCGCATGGGCTACTACTGGCCTACTATGATGGCAGATGTCGTTGATTATACAAAGAAGTGCCAGGTATGTCATTTGCATGCTGACTTCATCCATCGGCCTTCGGAGTTCCAGCACCCTACGACGGCCGCCTGGCCATTTGAAGCATGGGGAATGGATATCATTGGGCCAATCAGTCCTCCATCCTCCAAGGGACACCGGTTCATACTTGCCATCACCGACTACTATTCTAAGTGGGTGAAAGATGTACCTCTGGCCGAGGTAAAAACTGCAAACATGATTATCTTTGTCAAACATCACGTTATATACTGCTTCAGCGTTCCTCGAATGATCATCCACGACAATGGTCCTCATTTCATGAGCCATGCTTTCCATTGGTTCTGCGATAAAAATTGAATACAGAATGTGGCATCAACGGCATACAATCCCTGCAGCAAACGGATAAGCCGAAACATTCAACAAGACTATCGTCAAACTACTTAAGAAAGTCGTTTCGTCTAATAAGTGCGCTGGAATGAGAAGCTCGACGAATGTCTGTGAGCTTATCATATGACCGTTCGAACACCCACGGGCAACACACCATTCTCTCTTGTTTATGAAAGCAAGACAGTGCTTCTCTTGGAGATTCCGATCCCATCTTTAGGGGTAGCTATCACCAACCAGCTGACTGACAAAGACAATCAACGCAGGCGGCTACAAGAGTTAGTTGGTTAAAAAATGTTTGCTAGCTCAACAACGAATCGAGCATTACCAAGCTCGGATTTCCGGGGCCTTCAACGAGAAAGTTCGGGAAAGAACATTCCAAGTGGGTGACCTTGTCTTATTAGTTCGAAGATCGATGGTAATAACTCACAAGACGACTGGAAAGTTCGAGGCCAAGTGGGAGGGACCATTTATCATAGAGACGGTCTAATCCAATGGTGCCTACCGACAGGCCAAATCCAACGGTGACTTGCTAATGATGCCAATCAACGAAAAGTTCCTGAAGAAATACAATGTTCGAGTTTCAAGCCAGCATAGGCTCCTACATCCCCTGTAGGCATTCATGGATTCTGTTAAAGGAATTCACCCTTTCTATACTTCACCCCAGTAGAAAAACAATTCACGTCCATATCACCTCTGAGTTGTCTTCCTACACCCTAGCAAAGTTCATGTCTACTACGTTCATATCACCTCTGAGTAGTCGTCTCTTCTATGATGACCTCGTGTTGTCATAACCCCCTATAAAACATTTCATGTTCATACTACCTCTGAATTGTCATTCTATACCCTAACGAAGATGTTCCTACCATGTCCATATTACCTTTGAGTAGACATCTCTTCCATGAAAATCCTCCATAATTGTCATAATCATCTATAGAACCTTTCACGTGCATACTACCTCTGAGTCGTTCTATACACCCATAAAGTCTATCCTTGCCATGTCCATATTACCTCTGAGTAAGAAAAAGTCTGCTACCAAAGGATTCTATGTTTACCATGTCCATATAACCTCTGAGTAAACACCCTATTCCTAACGGAGTTATCTCTATCCCCTCACGACATGCTACCTCTGAGGGAATCCTCGTTCTTGAGAGGAAAATTCACAAGCAAAAAGATAAGCCGCGAAATAAAGCCAATGTTTTCATTTATAAAGTGAAAATTTTTCTTTCTTTGGTTACAAAAAAATTTGTCTCACACAAATCGAGAGACAAGAAGACAGAAAGAAGATCAAAGCTGAGAAGACCGGCGCTAAAATTCTTCCAGCCGACTCTTCAAAAGAGCAACCTGGGAACCAACCAATGCTCGTGCTCGACGCTCGGCCTCCTGATGGCAAGCGGCTTCATCTTCAACAGGAGAGAGGCTTTGGCACGCAAGGGCTAGCTCGGCCTGAAGAATGCCAATGCTTTCCTTCTTCCGAGCCAGGATCTCGGAACGTTGGCGAAGGATCTCCTTATGATCCTCAAACTTGACCAGGTCACTCTCAGTAAGGGCCAGGGTATCTTCTAACTTCTGGATCTGCTCCTGGAGGGCCTTGTACTGATCCTCCACAGCTTCATGGTGACAAACTCGAGCCTCTTCGTCATCGATCACAGCTTCAATCTCGGACTCAACCTCGACAAGCCGATCAGTTAGTGCCCGACATTTCTGCTCGTGCTGAGATGCCCTACAAACCATCTTCTCTAACTCTGTAGTGGCTAGTGTCGGAAGCCCACGCTCCAGATTTTGGAGCTCCAAGACAGCTGCTTCCAATACAGCCAACAGATCTTCTATAGCATCGGCCTTAGCCTCACACTCCGGATAGTTGTGCAAGGCCACCAACTGGGCCTCCACTATATTCCAAACCCGTCTGAGAGATTGGTTGCTTCGTAAAACACCCTCTATACCACGCGTCAATGTATGACGAATTGTGCTCAGCATGAGATTGGTTGCTTCATAAAATACCCTCTATACCACGCGTCAATGTATGACGAATTGTGCTCAGCATGAGATTGGTATAGTACGTATTATCAGCCAAACTTATTAAGGTTACAGGAGATGCCATGATAGAAGGCTCCATGGTCGCAATAACAGCCAACACACGGGTACCACAACCAAAACAGATGGTGCTGCGAGCATTATAGAGGTCTTGGGCTAGCGTAGAGACAGTAAAGGTCGACCCTGTCTGACACACAACTAGCTCCTCAGCAGGCTCCTTCGCTGGCGTAGAGACAGTAAAGGTCGACCCTGTCTGACACACAACCATGCGGGCTAGAGTTTGAGCCATCTCATCAGTCAACTTCTCGATAATCGTGGTGGCCGATTCCTGAGTAGTCTCCTGAACCCACACCCCAACAGCAGGCTCGTCGACAGTTTGCCCGACCAGTTCTTCTACGGCCTCTATGGCCGAGTTCTTGATGATGATGACAGCAGGCTCATCAACGGTACTGTCATCAACCATCATCCCCATGGCTACCTCGCCTAGGACCTCAATTACCGGTTCATTAATGGCCACATCAACTTGTGCCACGGTGGCATCATCAGTCATCTCCTCGAAGACCAGATCAACCAACTCTTTGATCGCCTCCTTGGTGGCCATTCGAATAATCATATCAACCTACTATTCAACAATTATTTTTGCTAGCCCTTCAATATCCTGACAGGCCAATTCTTTGATAACCTTCGCTGTCGACCCTTCCAAGGGACCTTCGACCAATCGTCGAGACGAATCCTCTATATTTGCCTAAGGTGGCTCATCGGCTGGATGAACCTCCTCATCCTCCCCCGACGTAGCGGGACTATCCTTAACACTTCTCTCAACATGGGGAGGAGGTACGATGGGAGGATCTTGGCTAATCCCTTCAGCATCCACGTTCCCATGGTCCATCATGGGTATGGACTCCAGAATCTTGTCCACGGCTGCCACCGCGCCGGCCTCAGGTACCTCTACAGGTCCATCCTTAATCGGCCCCGTAAAACCTTTCTGCCAGAGCGAAGCCGGTGGCTCCAAAGAGCCTCGAGTCTCATACTCAAAAGGAGCAGGTGGAGGGACATCTTTCGGGTCAGCAGTTTTATCAGCTACAGTCTCCCATTCGACTTGAGACACCTCTGGGGAAGGCTCATCAGGAAGTTTTCTGAGTCTCTCCGACCATGTGGGCCCCGCCTACACAAACAAAGCAGTGATGAACAAAAAGTATGAAATAAAACCTTGAAAAAAAATACTAAGACTTACCCGCGAAGAAGATCCAACAGGTGGGGCACTCCGTTCCAATGGAGACTGTTGGGAGGGTCCATCCCACAGAAGCACAAGAGCTATTCTTGTCCTTTTACCATTAGGAGGGCTCATCTCGGAAGAATCCTGACATTTTTGCAGGTTACACAAAAGTACGTCCTCCTCTCTCCCCTCTCATGACAAACTGGAGCCTTCTGTTGATCTACTCTATGTCACGACCCGCACCATAGAGTAAGGGCACGAGAAGTGGGTACGTCCAGCCAACGCCGCAGTGTCGGCAGTAGAACGCTGTCCTAGCTCAATCATCTAACAATATATAAGGTACCTGTACAGTATATACACTCCGAATGGAGGTGACATAACAGAATACAGTCTCAATCACATCTAAGGCAAAAAACGATAAGATAGATAGATATAAATGAATCCACACAAGAGATAAAATAAAAAGAAGTCTAAGTGTCGATGATAACATCTCCACAAACATCCCGATAAACAAACTCCCAATATATACAATAATATATCAATAAAAAGACAAGGTAAGAGTCTAAGCTAGCAGTCTAAACCGCTGGTGGCAGATCCTCTACTGTAAGTGGGTCCAAGTCACAAGTGTTGTCTATAGCTGCACCATAATAGGTAGACACCAGAGACTCATCATCTTCTGTAAAATTTTCAACAGGTCCAGTCAGGACAGTAGCGAGCACAATACATCTCACGCAGATCATAACAGGTTAGAAAATATAAACATGCAAGAGAGTATGATACATAAAACTGAAAGAAAGTACATGATGTAAATAGAGAGAGAACTATAATGGAAATATCTACTATAAGTAGAGAGCTACCAGTGACTAGTGATTTAGAGTACAAGGTCGACATGTGAACGACTGGATTTGCACATGAATATACTAAAGAGGCGCACATGGCTATACTACTTTGGAATTGTTCACATGACTATTTATACTCCCCCATACCCCAACCAATACACAAGGATCCAGACAAGTTATGTTACGCACATGATTTTCACATGAAGGCCCATAGATGAGTGCACATGAAGTATACATGAGGGCTCAAAAATGAGTGCACATGAATTTCACATGAAAGCCCATAAATGGGTGCACATGAAGTATACATGAGGGCTCATAAATGAGTGCAAATAAATTTCACATGACGGCCCATAAATGGGTACACATGAAGTATAGGTTATACATGAGATACATGAGAAACATGACTGAATATGAGAGCACATGAGAGTACACGAGCATGCATGAACGGGCATGAAGCACATAAGAAACATGAATAACATGAGAGCGATGAATACATGATGTACATGAAACACACGACATGATGTATCCGATGCTCCCGAAGGGGATAACATCTCAATGTAGGCATCCATATAGTACCAATCCATGATAATATTGTGACAGCATCAATAAGGTAAACTAGAGCAGGAATATAATTCTAAGCAAGTTATGAAATGATCAGAGAATGTACTCGCCTGGTATCTGAATATCTGAAGTGTATGTACTGTCCGAGATGAGGTACCTGACTCCTAGTTAGAGCAACACAAGTCAAGATGTATACAGGGGATGATAATTGTAATCTATGATGCATCTGCATGCTATCTAGGTCAAACTAGACTAAAGTCAACTCTTGGTCAACTCTGGTCAACTATACAGTCAAACTAGGTCAAGTCCAAGCCCCAACAAGTCTCACTAGGCCTAACCAACCTAGTCTAGAAACCAAATACAAGCACAAGCCAAACCAAGCTAAGCTAGCACTCAACATAAGCGTAAACCAACCAGACAATCATATTTACAAGTAGATATATGCATACATTCATTATATATATATATATAGGTACACACATATAGGCTATTGCCTAAATAGTTCAATTAGCAATGTCTAATATAACATACATTTAACTTATTTAAAAGTAACCCTACATTCCTCCTCAAGCCTACATTCATATACCAAATATATATAGGCAATCATATAGGGCTATATTGTATAGGCTATATGCCTATGATCAATTTAGCATACAATCAACCAACCTCCATAGGAACTATATATACATATTCATGCATTCATTCATTCAATCATCATCTTTTATACATACATATATATATATATATATATATATATATACTACATTATTCATGCATATCTATAATACATTATATTTATCACACAAGGTTAAATATTATATATGTATACATATACCTATAGAGAGAGTATAGTGTCATGTACATATATGTGTGTGTGTCCTGAAAACATTGTGTGTGTGTGTGTGGCATGTTGCATGTAGGTAGTGTCAATGTGTGTACAAAGAGTGTGCATGTGTGTTTCCAGATTAGAATGTGGGTGGATGGGTTTCCAGTTTCCAGTTTGACAGTTTCAGTCAAGTCCCAAGCCAATTCAAAAATATTCTTGTGTTAACCTCAACCCAAATCACAAATCGACCTTTACAATAAACTAGAACACATATATGTGAGTTAATATGGCAATTAAACATTGGCGGTTCAGTTTAAAATACATATGGATTCAAAAATTTGAAAACCGTGTTCAGGATTTAAGAAAATAGGAATGTAGGTATCAGTCCAAAAGCAAATTTGAAAACCTAATATCAAACCAAAATTTATGAATTCTAAATACAACTTAAACTTAGTTATCATACTGATAAGAACCCAAATCAAATCAAAAACTCCTCAACCTATATCAATGCACAATCTAGGACAAATCAACATATATACATTCATACAATTTCAGTTTTTCAGTCACGTAGTTCAAACAATGTGTACATAATGAATCATAGAATCTCAGTTAATACATGACTAGGTTCGGTTCAGTTCAGTATCAAGACATGAAGTATCATAAATTTTGAAACCAATTCTCAGTTTTGAAATGCTAATCTCATTCTCAGTTTAACAGTGCATTAGGAAGAACAGTTTACTTCAGCAATCCAATTACAGTTAACACATCCAACCCATTCTCAAATACCAAATCAATACCCAATCATTGCAGTAAATAATACACCTATATATGAATTAATATGTCAATTTGACATCAAACTCAGTTTAGAAATAGAATTGAATTCAAGAAAATTAAGCTAATCAGTGTAAATCAGAAAGTATCAGAAAAATAGGAAAAACCTAAATTTTTAAATTGAATTCAACAACTAGTAATTCGATTTAGTGGTTGGTAAATGAAGATACATAAGTGATGGTGTCAAGGGTGTCTTTGTGTCCAATTACCACACACAAACACAGACACAAACTGTGTACACAATCATCGTGCACGCGTGCACATCATTCGTGGACACGACACGACACGAATTACGACACGTGCTCGTGGCTATAGGTTAGCCTAGAATAGGGCTAGGGTTAGGTCACCCTACAATGTGTCCAATACTTGTCCATGTGAGACATGAATACAGTGTCAGTCGCGTGTCTGTGCGTGTACTCCTCCAATGCACGAACAGTACGAGCCAATTTTCTCCCTAACCACTCGATAAGGTCCCACAAAATTTTGTGGGCCTTGTGTCAGTCACCTAAGGAGTGTCCATACCAATTTTGTTGTCAAGAGATGGCGTATCCAGTGAGATATAGGACACGGGCAGCAGGGCACTTAGCCGAGCCCCCGTGCAGCGTGTCCAACACCAATTTTGACACAAAATCGACACCAAAATAATTTCAGTCTTCACAAAGATTAACATACACATATAGACCTAGGTATCTATGTAAATAGTTTTTCAAAAATCGAAAATAAAATCCTATGTGACATTTTAACAAACACCTACACATACACTGTGATACGTGTCCGATACGGACACCAAATGGACACAAAATTTACTCAAACTTTAGGGACAGCTAGGGGACTCATAGATCTAGCCCAATATGCAAAGAAATCGGAATTAAAATACAATTTAAGGGGTTTTACCTATAGGTGCAAATTGCAAGAAAAGCTTCAAATGGGGGGTGTTCTTCTTGATGGCCAAATGTTCCAAATTGATCCAAGGCTGATATTACTCTCCATGAATAGCAAGAAGAGGTTAATTAGAACCTAATGCAAAAGATTTGAGCCAAAAAGGACTTGAAATGAGAAAGTTATGAATTAGGGAAGATGGCTCTTTACCTCTTTCTTCAATGTGTTGAAATATCACAAAGAGGTAAGAACAATCAAGGAGGAAATTATTTATAGGGAGGGGGATGACCTAGTTGCTGGTCATAAAGGATAAAATTAGGGTTAGGGTTTCAAGTCATGGGCTTTGGGCTTTCTCCAGGCTACCATTTCAATAAATCAAGTCTCACTAACTAAAACTCCTATTTAGATCCTAACTAGATATTTTCTAGCCACAACTTAAGTTAACCATTTTAACTTAGCCCATAGGTTAAGTCTAAGCTTCTAGGTTAGGTCTATTCTAGGTTAAAGACTAACAAGACACCAAGCAATTATTTAATTAATAATAAATTCACATACATTCCAATAAATTCTAATAAATCCTATTAAATTCAAATAAATTCAAAATGACCAAAATATCCTCAAGCTAAAAATGATAAATGAAGCACCCTAATCACATGGCTAGGCTCTAGGTCAAGCTGTCTCTAGGGTTACACTATCAAAACACCAAAATCACAAGTCATGATTTTTAAATAGTTTTAAAATGATTAAAAATCACCAAAAATCATATTATTATTTAAATATCATAATTAAATAAATTAAAACACAAAATTTCAAAATTACCCTCATTTAGAAAACTGGGTGTTACACTCTCCGATGGTGCAAGCCTATAGAGACGTTTAGAAGCCAATGAAGGGACCTCAAACTTCGTCCCCTCAACCAAACTTCGCTCTTGCTCGTACTCCGATGAGGAGATGTTCGCAATACAGTAAAACTTTGCAGCAGAATAAAAGATATGAGTATTCTCATGCATTGAAGGGATCATAAATTCTGCTCCAGTACCTCCGACATTATAATAACGCCATGCCCAGGCGCCATCCAGAAGACTTCTTTCATAACCAAGACAGGAGCTTGGATTGCCCTTCATAGCCTGGCAATAGCCAAATTGACGTACAAAGCGGCTAGGAAAATAAGACTGCAAGTACACCCGATTTTGGTTCCGATACACCTAGTGGGAAGGACGGATGGACTACAACTAGTGGGGGGCCCCAAAAGTTAGATTACTGTCCACTAACTCATCATCTACAAGGAAACCATTATAGGTTGGCAAAACCCTGTAGAGAACATAGCCGTCCAAACGGCCCACCATCCATCTACAAATGGGGACATCCTAATGAAGCCATTTCGCATATTAATAGTTAGGCAGTGTTGCATCCCTTGCCTCATAACCAGCGAGAGTACTGGGGACAATCAGACTAGGGCGGTGCAAAGCCAACCAACCCATCAAGTAGTGGTAAGGGAGTCCAACCCACGAAAACTCCTCATTCCCTCTGCGACACTCCATTATCCTCTTAGAAAATTATTGCAAACCATACAGAATGTCGGATACCATAGCCGGCAGCAGAGCCAAGGAATGTTTGAAGGCTTGCCTCATAGCTGGCAGAATCAAGTCCCGACTGAGCCGTCCCGCAGGTCCAAAACCTCCAGGAACCACGACCCTCCGCAGCCATATCATCAAAAAGGCGGCTAAAGTTGTTTCGGACTCAAAGCAATTAGATTCTGATAGAAGTAATTATGAACTCTAGAGGTGGGCCTCCCCTCGGCATCCACTGAGGGAGTAGATACCCCCGCTTCGGCCATCATATCATCTACTTCATTAGCAGTATATGCCCGATGCGCAGTAAAGTGAACCTTCTCTGGCATCGATGGATGCTTTGTGAAAATATAATCCGCCCAGTCCTTGACTTATGGTGAAGCCTGCGCTCCACCCATACGCGTGCATACTTGGTGGTAGCCAAACAACACCTTATATACAGCCATCATCTCGGGATGCTGGTTCTCCAACACCAAGAATTTCTTCTTGCAAGGGGTATGTTCCTCGTATGGCATGTCCCCCCATGGCAGCTTCGAGATGGCATGCATCTCATGAAGGAACAAACCTATCTCTCCATAAGGGGTGAAGAATGTCCCGATATGGTTGTTAAATAACTCTAACAAAGCTATGAACAGAGGTCGGTTGATCTCTATCCCATGCTCGGTGGCCCTGATGACACGACAAAGGTCCATACCTATCAAATCCTTCTTGAACCTGCCCACCGCCCATTGAGTCAGCTCACTCCACTCAGACTTTGGATAAATCCAATTGCAACACGGAAGGCATCTTTCGGATAGGTATGGCCTATGGCCAATAGCCTATTGACAAAAAGAGGGGCTCAGAACAGATGTGCTTCATTGGTAAAATCTACAAGCAGGCGATCAAGGAGTAACATCCGCAGCGTAGTTGATGGATCGTCGACACACTCTTGAAATAGTCACTCTAATTGGAGCACCCTTCTACTTTGATATGACCAATCATCAAACCCCCTCGCTTCGGGGTCAGTTTCTATTTCATGAAACGCTTCTCAGCCAAACAAGAGAAAGTCGAGAGGGGAAGGTAGCGGTTGACGAATGGAACGTACAGGGGAATACCATAGTTCTTGAAATAGTAATTTTCGGTTATCTCCAAGTGCTTAGTATTTTCTAGGACCAACTGGCCACCAAAAAGAAATAGAGGTTTTAGCATCTTGACAGCATCAGACGGAAGAGAAAGTTTGCCTCGATCCATCATACGACAAAAGTATGTGGGCTATTGATCCCGAATCATTGCTAGTCGGCCTCTCGATTGACCATAGGCAATCAACTGTCCAATAGAGTGGGTGAGCGCCTCGTCGACATATTTGCCCACGGCACAGCCTATTAATGCAAAAAGAACGTCCTGAAGAGGGACAAGGACACATGAACTACACATATACAAAAATGTGTCAGGAAAATAAAAGGAAAGTACTACGCCATAAAGAGAAGGTATCTGGGTAGCCCTTGCATGGAGCATCCGTGCAGGTACAATCAAAGTGCATCGCACATCGACTGACATACATCCTCGCAGGTACTTCATAGAAGACGCTGTATGTCGATATTGACTGCACGAAGCTTCAGCGTCTAGTCGATACTTTATGAAAAGTAACAACTATGCACGTCAGTCGACAGAACTTTAGCACATCTTCGGAACACCACCCCGAAAGGCCGTGTCCATGCACATCAGCAAGAAAAAGAATCAGCATATCTCCGAGACAACGCTCCTAAGAGTTGACGCTCATATGCATCAGCCAAGCAAGAAGTCAATAACAATCAGACGTCTGAAGTACATGTAGGCAACTCTAGAGGGAGGGTCAATAGAGTACTTGTGTCAATAATGAATAATTAAAAAATTAACTCTATTCAATACCAACTAGCAAATGATTAATCAGAGTATAAGCATAGAAAATAAATAAAGATCAGAGAGCATACGCAGACACAGTAGTTTTTAACCTGGTTTTCCTCGTGAAGGACTAGTCCAGGCCTGAGAACTCTAGCTCAGGATTGAAATCCACTATTTTTGAAATAGCTTTACAGTCACGTGCCTTTACTCAGAAGAGCACGCCAACTTCTAGAAAGATCACTAAGGCGAAACTTGAAATTGTCCAAGTGACTTCTTCAAGACTCTTGCACACAAACTTTTAATTGACTCACACCGAGCACCTTGTAGGCTTGAAAAATTTTGTGGCTAGTAAATGAGAAGAGTATAGCTCTTTAGGATGTATAGGCTACAGGAGTAGAAGAGAAGAGAAGATTGGATGATTTGAAATGGGAGAAAAAGGGTGCCTATATATACTAGTTCTGGGAGGCAGAGTTCGGCCAGAACTCTGTCCAAAATGTTCAAAATTTTGGCCGTTGGACAACTTGAAATGAGCAATCCCAAAAGTTAGCTCCTGGAAATCAGGGAATAGAGTTTGGCCCGAACTCTATGTGGGGGCAGAGTTCGGCCCGAACTCTGCCTCCTGTGAGACAGAATGCTCATGGGAAGTTATAGGGCTTTGGCAGTTTGGCTTTTTGTTTGTGGAGCTTTTGTTTATCTAGTCTATGATTGAGGTACTCAGTTTGACTCAACATACAATAGCCTAGACTCAATAGAAGTGTAAAAATACAGACTTTCGATGACAAGTTTCAGCAGTATTCGTCGAGGAGTCGTCGATGATGATTGTCTGACTAGATATGTGATAGTCGTCTGATTTGTAGCTTGATGATAATTTATGTGTCGAGTTGGATCATGTCAAATATCAACTTTGTTAATTATCAAGATTAGGTTGAATGCGATCCAGTTTGGGTCAACAATTTTCCCTATTTTGATAATTGACAAAATTGTGATATTTGTGTGACGCAATATTTATACCTGGACACATATATAGTTCCCCCTGTTAGGATTATATACTAAAAGCATCACTTTTGTAGTAACCATATTTCCTTAAATTTTGAATGAGAATCATATGGGAAAATGTTTGCATATTGTATTTGTTGCAAGTGTTATTGCCAATGTCTGATATTCTATATTATAGATAATTTGGTGTGTGGTGTCACACAGAAGATCATATTATCAGTTTCCTATAGAGTATATAAATAGTTCACAACCTAGATGGAATTGGACAATCTATTGGAAATGTTGTAGTGTAATCTGGTATTAGTCTATCTTGACTATATGTTTATACTAGTACACTTTGTGTGTATTGAACAGGACCACTTGAGGTTGTTCTCTTTGTACTGACTACATAAGAGAACAAATACCTCTGTTATTATGGATGCTTGTGCTCTTAGTCCGGATATAATAACGGACATGTATATGCAGCGTGCATTACTTTGACTCATAAAAGAGTGAGATTCATTATGGATCAACAACCTCTATGAATTGGGTAATAACATTATATGTATGATGGGCTGTTGATTATAAATGGAATCCATGTCCCGATATATCGGGTTGATGATGTCCTCTTAAGGAGCTCATAAGGATTGTCATGTAAACGCTGCAGGTGGATTATATCCAACATGACAAATAAAGTTGAGCGGTACTACTTAAGGATAAAAGATGTCGAATCAATATAGTTTTCAGTAACTTAATTTGATCGACGGACATACGATATCTTAACATGGGGAGCCAAACGAGCACATAATAAAAGGAGCCCACAAACATAATTTAGGATTAGGGAGCTAGTGCAACAATAGCTCATTAGTGGACCGAGCTATTGTTAATGGGCCTGGATTGTGTGTTAGGGCTGAACACGGGATATCCAGATCCGTTAGGAGGCCTAACCCTAATTTCTCCTCATGGTCCCTGCCGTAGACTATATATATCCTCTATTCTCTGGTCGCCAGATTACTGATCAGAAATCTGAAATTTTCTCTAAATTCGTGATTCATGTAAGTAGAGAAAGAGAGGGCTGCCAAGGAGAAGAAAAGGTTGGGAGATCGTCGCCAATACGACGTCCAACTCGAGGAAGGAATACGTGCAGAAGATCTTAGGGTCGTCCGTTCGAGATTGCCAGGAATTACTTGTCTCCTTTCCACCGCAGGTATAATTCGTAAACCCTAGTTTCCGCCTATGAAGGGTTAGAACACGTATTAGATCTGTTTAACTTTATATCGATCAATACGCACACCAAAGGAAGGGTCCTGGGAATCCCCAGTTCCATCACCACCGTAGATGGACATTTCTGCTCCTCCATAAATAGAGAAGGAGGATTAACATGAGCATCAGACTCGGAGTGCTAGGACTCAGTAGGGGACTCAACAGCTGCTAGAAGCTACTGTACCTTAGACAGATAGGCAGGGGCAGGAAGGAACTGACACTCATCAAGTGGAATATGGAACGCATGAAACATTATCGGCAAATACAGTACGTAGACCAATGATTGGGGTTTCGTCCGTGTATGAATCATCCAGTCCATCACCATGCGCAGAAAGTTAAAAGGGACATAGAAGTGGAGATGGTAAAAAGCAGAGATCTCAAGATAAGATACTTCATCGGTCGATCCCGCTTTGGGCAAGATCGTGGAGAAAGTAATTCGATGAAGTTCAAAAAATTACTGGTTAAGATATTTAGCCCGTAGCTTGTGGGAACGAGAGTTGGGAGTACACAAGTCATCCTTGAAGCTCTCAAGTGACGATCCATCGAAAAATTGAAATTGTCGGGCATTGACAAGTTTCTTCCACGAATTAGGTTTCAGGATCTCAAGATATTTCGCAAGCTCAAAGTCATCAAAAGAAATGTCGATACCGGCGACACGAGAGTAGATCCGTGTGTCGTCAAAAGTTAGGTGACAATAGAACATTTGGATGGCATTCAAATAGGCTATAGATGAGGTAGTAACTAACTCATCTAAACACAGATCATGGAACAATGAATCATAAGCCGAAAAGATAGTAAAATTAATCGGATAACCCGCATACACACTCCTGAACAAAAATCGGCAAATTATTCATTGGAAGCCTCCAATGATATAAAAATTTGTTCATTGAATGTATTGGGGTCTTGTGGTGGTGGTGGATTAAAAAGAGGATGGATTGGAGGAGCAAGAGGATGAGGAGGATGGGAAGATGATGCACCATCACTCCTTCTTCTCTTGCCTCTACCAAAGAGTCTTGGAACCATGGAGAATTTTAAAGTTTGAAAAGGAAATAGAGAAGAATATGAAATTATACCTCACTTGAAGGAGAAAAGATGGAAGAGATCCCCCCCAAAGCTTTGGATCTTGAGTTTGAAAAAAAAAAGAGCCATAAAAGTGGAGTTTCTAGGATTAGGGTTTGATAAAATTATGTTTGGAGGAAGGTAGAAGAAGAACAAAACGAGAAGAAAGGGTTTGCTCTTGGGTTTAAGATGTTTGGGGGCATCAAGTCGGGTTAAATCCTGACCATCGGATCAAAAGAATGGGTGGCTGAGAACCAAAGAAGGTTCTGTGACCATGGACACAGAGTTCGGCCCGAACTCTGCCACCATATGCACAGAACACTGGAAATTTTGTAAAAGGCTAAGTTTTGATGGAAAATGAATAGAATTTAAAAGTTTGAATTTAAATAAATCATAAACATAATTAAACCATATAACAAATAATGATTTAAGACAGCAATCATTACGATGAAACTGCCATGGGATAGCTGTAGGGGCCGGATCCCAGCTAGCAGTAGTCCAAAGACTAGTGCGCCGTGTCGCTTAGGCTTTTACGCCTTATTTTCAGAAGGACCCTTTCAGCTTGTACCCATAGCAAAGTCACCATAAAGATATTTGTCATAATCATTATTTATGCAGGCTAATTTATTTTATGATCGTTTCATCCAAAATTCCTAACTCACGACAAAGAAAGTTGAAGCGCTCTTTGGCCAGTAGTTTGGTAAAGAAGTCTGCTAGCTGATGTTCAGTGTCTATGAATTCTAAATTAATCGTACCTTGTTGTTGATGATCACACAAAAAGTGATGTCTAATCTCTACGTATTTAGTACGTGAGTGACAAACTGGGTTCTTGGTCAGATTAATGGCACTAGTGTTATCGCAGAAAATAGGTATGTGCTTGAAACATAAGTTGTAGTCTTCAAGGGTTTGCTTCATCCACAGAATCTGTGCACAACAACGACCAGCTGCGATGTATTCAGCTTCTATTGTGGATAGTACGACAGAGTTCTGCTTCTTGCTAAACCATGAGACTAACGCCTTTTCTAGCAAATGACACGTACCGCTGGTACTCTTACGGTCGACTTTGCATCCCGTAAAATTAGCATCGGAATATTCGATTAAGTCAAAGGAAGTGGTTTTGGGATACCACAAGCCTACCGTAATAGTTCTTTTAAGGTACCTAAAGATACGCTTAACTACGGTCATGTGTGATTCCTTAGGATTGGCTTGGTATTTAGCACATACGTAAACACTAAACATAATGTCGGGACGACTAGCAGTTAAATATAATAAACTACCAATCATACCTTGATACTTACGTTGATCGACCGGTTTGTCGCTTTTATCAGGTTCCAGCTTTGTGGTAGTAGCCATAGAGGTGCTGATCGGTTTGATGTTGTCAAGCTCAAACTTTTTCAGCATGTCCTTCACATATTTCGACTGACTGATGAAGATGCCTTGCGAGAGTTGTTTGATTTGCAGTCCCAGAAAGTAGTTGAGCTCCTCCATCATGCTCATCTCGAACTCGTTCTGTATATACTTGGCAAATTCCTTGCATAGACCCTCATTAGTAGACCCAAAAATAGTATCATCAACATATATTTGTACTAAAAGAATTGTGTCATCAAGAGATTTTATAAATAGTGTAGTGCCGACTTTTCCTTTTGAAAAACCTTTATCAAGTAAGAAAGTATTAAGACGATCATACCAAGCTCGAGGAGCTTGTTTGAGGCCATAGAGAGCTTTCCTAACTTTAAAAACGTGGTTGGGAAATTTGTGATTTTCGAAACCATGTGGTTGTTTGACAAAAACCCCTTCTTTGATAAAACTGTTTAGAAAAGCACTTCTCATCCATTTGGAAAAGTTTAAAGTTTTGAAAATTTGCAAATGCGTAAAGCATTCGAATGGATTCAAGTCGGGCAACAGGAGCATATGTCTCATCATAGTCGATGCCCTCCTCTTGGTTGTATCCTTGGGCTACGAGACGAGCTTTGTTGCGAGTGACTGGACCATCCTCGTTTACTTTGTTACGAAAAAACCTATTTAGTGCCAATTATTGAGTGGCCAGTAGGTTTAGGAACAAGTTTCCAAACTTGGCTTCTTTCAAATTGGTTGAGTTCTTCTTGCATCACGAAAATCCAAAATTTATCATTAAAAGCTTCTAAAACATTTTTAGGTTCTATTTGAGAAATGAATGCAGTGCAAGCTATAGTCTCTTACAGAGGATCGATTAGTTAGCCTTTTTAATACTTCACCTATTACCAAGTTCTCTGGATAAGTGGAAGTGAAGTGAAACTTCTTTGGTAATTCCTTTGGAGAGCTGGTTTCAAACGTTGTATTTATAGGTGTAGAAATTGATGGTCCATCATCGTTGTCGAGAATAACAGCTGTACTATTATCCTAATCAAAGGTTACATTATTAGACTCTTCAACAATCATGGAGCGTTTGTTGAACACTCTATATCCCTTACTCTTGGCCGCATAGCCAAGAAGAACACCTTCGTCAGCATTGGCATCAAATTTGCCTACGTTGTCTTTGGTATTCAGGATAAAGCAGCGACAACCGAACACTCTAACGTATGAAACATTATGAGTCCTACCAAACCAAAGCTTATAGGGTGTCTTCTTCGAAATAGGTCGAATCAACACCCTATTCAAAACATGGCACGCTGTGCTGACAACTTCTGCCCAAAAGTATTTCGAAAAAGGGAACTGATTTAGCATAACCCTAGCCATATCGCCAAGAGTTCTATTCTTCTGTTCCATAACACCATTTTGTTGAGGAGTTCTTGGATACTCAAATTTATGACTAAAACTATTTGAATCACAAAACTT
Source organism: Iris pallida (assembly GCA_029216955.1). Classification (NCBI taxonomy): domain Eukaryota; kingdom Viridiplantae; phylum Streptophyta; class Magnoliopsida; order Asparagales; family Iridaceae; genus Iris; species Iris pallida. Next base: position 87,458 of record JANAVB010024066.1, on the reverse strand, counting down.
TTCAAAATTAGAATTTTCGAATTCGCCACCATGATCACTTTGGATACGAGTAATCATGTAGCCTTTTTTGTTTTGAACCTTTTTAGCAAATACTTTGAAAATAAAAATTGTATCAGTTTTGTTTATAAGAAATAAAACCCAGGTAAATCTTGAAAAATCATCTACAATGATAAAAGCGTAGAGTTTTTGCCAAGACTAGCTACTCTACTAGGACCAAATAAGTCCATATGAAGTAATTGCAATAGTCGGGTAGTACTTACAGTATTTATGGATTTAAAGGAAGATTTGGTAACCTTATTCTTTTCACATTCGGCACATACCGTGTCTTTCTCGAATGTGATATCTGGCAGTCCTCTGACTAGCTTCTTGGTAGATAGTCTGGATATAGTATCCATGTTGGCATGACCAAGACGCTGATGCCATAGGAGCTTTTCATCTTTATGAGCGTAAAGGCATCTTTCTGCACTATTAGTATCACTAGATAGATAGAAAATATAAATGTTATCTTCCCTTATTCCCTCAAAGGTGATGTCTCCAGTTGATCTATCATAGATAAAGCATTTAGTTTTCTCGAAGTTAATATCATAACCATGATCAGCAAGATGACTAATTCTGTCACGACCCGTACCCTAGAGTTAGGGCACGAGAATGTAACAACGCCCAGCCTACGCCGCAGTGTCGACGGTAGAACGCTGTCCTAGGTCTCAATGCATCTAACAGTATAAGACTAAATAGTTTATACTCCCCGAATGGGGGTGACATAGCAGAATGTAAACTCAATCACATCTAAGGTAGAGCATAAAGGAAGATGGATAAAACATGAAATCGAAAAGAGATACAACAGATAGAAGTCTAAGTGTCTAAGATACAAACTCAGAATATATCTCAAAACCCAAATACAGTAATCCATAAATACAACTCAAGATGACTGAAAATAAACTATAAGCAAAAACCCTAGCTATCTATGCAACCTCTACTGTCTCCTCTAGGCTAGCAGGCAACCTCCAGGCTATCTGTAAAATTTATCGACAGTTCCAGTCAGGACAGGAGCGAGTATGGTACATCTCAACAGATTATAGCAGGTTAGAAAATATAATCATACAGTAGAGTAAAATACAGGATATGAAGAAATACAGTATGTAAATAAGAGAGAGAACTGTAACAGAAATATCTAATATAAATAGAGAACTAACAGTGGCTAGTGAGTCAGAGTACGAGATAGCACATGTAAACAGGACAGATTTGCACAGGATATCGAGGTGCACAGGATCTACACTACAATAGAATTGTTCACACAACTACTAGCACTCCCCCGTATCCCCAATCAATACACAAGGATCTAAATAGGTTATGTTATTGCACAGGATATCACATGGGGCCCATATAGGGTGCACATGATAGTATACATGGGGGCTCCATGAACATGAGAGTACAAGATTCACAGGAGTGCACATGTAAAATGGAAGCACAGGAGTACATGATGAAAGTGAAACGCATATGACACAATGTATCCGATGCTCCCGAAGGGGATAACATCGCATGAAGAGATCCATATAGTACTAATCCGTGATAATGTCGTGACAGCATCAAGTATAGTAATCTAAAGCAGGAATATAATTCTAAGCAGGATATGAAATGATCAGAGAATGTACTCGCCTGATATCTGAATGTCCAAGGTAAAGATAGTGTCCGATGAGAGGTGTCTGGCTCCTAATTAGAACAGCACAAGTCACAACATGTCCAGAAGGGTAATATAAAGCACTACAATGCATTCTACATGAATCTAGGTCAAACTAGGCCAAAGTCAACCCTTGGTCAACTCTGGTCAACTGCACTAGTCAACTAGGTCAAACTAGGTCATGTCCTAACCCAACAAGTCTTACTAGGCCTAACCAAGACTATTCTAGCAAGCACACATCAATACAAGGCTATACAAGCCAACATACACCCAACTCTATATAGCATGCAATTATTCAATACTCAAATAGGCAAGAATTCACATTGGATATACACTAGGTAATCTATTACTTTAAGCTATATATGTCTACACATATATACACATGCATATATTGGTATTCAATATTAGGTCTATAATTATGGCATTTCAAATGGTTATATAAACTTATATATTACAACACAATATGCTAACGTATATATAATATACATACATAGCTAAGTTAACTATATTCATAAATACTTATTTAAGAGGCTATGTGTGTGTATATGAACATGGCAAAGGGGCAAGTGAGGGTTAAATGGGCATACATAGTGTATATATATCAAAGATTGTCAAAGTGTAAGTGAACAATGTGTCAAGTGTGATAGTGTCAACATAGTGTAAGGGGGTACATGAGGTAATATAGGATTTGTGTTAACATAGAACATTATATCTCATTAACTTGTATATTTCATATATTACATCTATTATTACATTACATTCATGCTTTCATTCATTCATCATTCATTTATTCTCTTGCACTACTATATGTACCATACATTACATACTATGGAACCTACATATTTATTACAAGCCATACTTATACATGCTTACATTAGATAGAATACTTATACCTCGTACATCATTTATTTAACCACTTACTCATGCTTGTATTCTCTATTTAGTTACAAAATGTATATATATTAACATGGGTTAAAATCAAATAGAACATTATATTACACACAAGGGTGCACAAAACGCATATGCCGAATAGTAACTCCTACTAATAATCAATACTGTACCATCTCAGTATGAATTAAAATTTATGATTAAAGTATGTTATAGATCTATGTGTTAGCTTTTCGAAACTTCAAACGGATCGCATTTTCGTTTCCGGAAACTCCCGGAATCGCGAAAACACCGAGAACGCGTTTGTCTTTCGTACAGCTGACACTCAAATAATTCTCCAGAAAGTTACAGAAAGAATTATGCCTATTAATATATGTTTTTGGAAAGCTAACTTCAATACACTTCTTTTAAAAAAACGGAAGATTAAACCGAGCTTTGAGCTAGAAGTTATGACATTTCTAAGTTAGGGCTGAAATTAAAAACGTGGATAAAAATCATGACGGATTTAGATAGTTTGAGCCAAAAGAATACACAATATATATCCTAATTATCCACAACAATAATAGCAATAATAATATGAGGAACTACACTCACAAACTTGATTATATCATCATCATGAACCATTTATTACATATATAGATATAGATACACTCTTATTACAATATATATATATATAAATCTATATATGTAACATGAACACATCCACAACACAAAGGACACTCCTATGACCTCCAAATGGACACAAAATGGACACAAATGGAGATACAACCATGGGGGTCATTCCTATGGGTTCAAAATAGACCTATATGCATGAGGAAATAAAAAGGAGAAGGGATTTATACCTCCCGGTAGATCGAATCGAAGAAAAACCTTCCCGGAGCGACACCGACACGTAGAGATTCCAAAAGGACACGAACGAGCTCCGAATCCTCCCAAACTTGGATAGCTTCCTCCTTGGCTAGAATGGAGAAGGAAGGAAGAAGATTTGGTGGTGAAATAGAAGGATTTGGTGGAGAAATTGCTAGGGATTGCTCTCTAGGAATTTGGGGAAGAACAAGAGAGAGAAAAATAGATGGATAATGACAAATGGGAGGCTCAACCCTATCCTTATTGTGGCTGGCCATAAAGGTGGTTTTGTCCTATTAGGAAAAGTCCAAAAGCCCCTACTAACCTATTCTATGAGTATTAGGAAAGGGCTAATTGGTTGGGGCTAAATTAGTCATTCTAAAGTCTCTAATCACACTAACCTTGTCCATAATAATTAGTCTAACCTCTAACTAAAATATTTCTATCATGTGGACTAAAATTAATATCATGTGGGCCATGCCTAACTAGTGTGTGGGTTCCACTAGAGTCAAACTACCCTCGGGTCCCCGTTTCAAGTCGGATTGAGTTGAAATTCGAACCCGACTCAAATAACCCCAAAACAATATCATAAATAATAAAATAATATCAAAATAATTCAAAGAGGTCAAATGCAAAAATATCCTTAGGCCAAAAATAATATTAAAATATCATAATCACATGGTTAGGCTCTAGGTCAAACAGTCTCTAGGGTTTTACTAGCAAAACGTCAAAACCACAAGTCATTGATTTAAATAATTTTAAAATGATTTAAAATCACCAAAAATCATATCACGAATTAAATATCATTATTAAAATAATTATAAACACGAAATTTCAAAATTACCCTCATTTGGGAAACTGGGTGCTACAACTCTACCCACCTTAGAAAAAATTTCGTCCTCGAAATTTAAGATCGATAGTACTCCTTCTAGAGCCTCTAACCTACCCAATATCTAAGGTAACACTTCCTAACACTGGAATAATAAACGGACATCTAAAAAGTGTCAATCTAGGAATACCTCTAATACTGCTCTGTTGTACGACGGTAATGGAACTTCAATAAAATATGGACTGGAACCTATATCCAAGGGACTGGACCTATTTTAAAGTGGTCTTAACTAAGGATGAAAAGGAACTGATCATAGGCTATAGGTATGCTCAAACTATTATCTTCCTATTAACCATCTATTAATACATTCTATTACCATAGGAACGATGCATTACTAAGACATATAGGCCCCTATCTCTCATAACACATTTATACTCACCAAAAGACTATTACATCCTATCAAGGCTGATACTATAATCTCTCCTAAATCTCCTAAGCTACATGTTTATAGACGCACATCCCCACATCAAGGACTAACCCATATATATCTACAACTGATACTAATGGAGTGACGTCCCTATTTTCCAACAATCAAGGTCTAATTTTTTTTTATCAAAATCAAGCAATTTGAAGGAATAGTATACAAGGTCAGGACATACCGTAGCAGTTGGAAGTCTCACCTAGGTACACTAATCATTCTAGGTCAAAACAGTACTATGGTATCAACACACAAACAATCTAGGGTGTCCTAATTGGGAAGGTAAGGGAACAACAATCATCAAGGTTGTAGGGCTGTCTACCATCCTATATAAAAATTGGTCATTAACAAGCAACTAAGAAATTATTAAAAGGTTACTATTCCATAAAATGGCAAAAATTGAAAATTTAGGCACAACAAATCACAAATAGATTTTTGTCTTGACACGATCTAAGTTGATCAATTTCGGGATAAAACGAGATTTTGGCAAGAAGGGAAATCAATGAAATCAAAGTATGAGCACGAGCATCCAATGATGGAGATTCAGGTCATGATTAAATTTAATTCGACTGAGTACGAATAAGAGGTTCATAGGCGATGAAAAGATTTCAAGGAGAATTGTCATGGTTGTCGCGAATGAGACTCTAGGGTCAAGTTTAACTATGTCTCCATTCTCGTAGATTGATACATAAAAAAGCGAACCAAAGTGCAATAGGTTGATCAGACCATCATGTACCGGTTCTGATTAGACAATATGTTAGTGGGTGGCCACCCAATAAAATATGTCATGACCAAGCTCGAAAATAGATAAGCTTGCAAAACTAAGGCTAATTTAGCAGCACAAGATATAAGGGTGGTAATGATGAAAGAAAATACATAGTCCAAGTTTCTTAACCAACGGGTCAAGTAATCAGATAAGGTACAAGGTTAAGCATCTAAGAAAATAAGCAAAACACCATCACAGGTCGGGTCGAAAGAATTGAGTCAAGGATGGATTTCTAATTGAAATAAGAAGAAATTTAGTATAATGGTAGAGGTTATAGTTTAGCCAGTTGACCAGAAAATCATATCAAGAAAATAGAGTACAAGAAGACGGGTTTTAGTGGGACATGATATACCTACACGAAGGTGAGCTCGTCTAGGTCTTGCATATAAGATTTGTTGGAGGGTAACAGCTAGTATTACATTCCTAATATCAAAGTCACGATAAGGAACGTCAAGGATCTCAATTAGAAAGTAGGAGTTCAAGAGGTGGTAATTAATGCACAAAAATAATGAAGATCGAGTTAGTCATCTGCTTCTGATACTCTTAAGTTCATCTGGTCATAACTTGCTAATCATATCTTTACCTCACCAGTCTCCATATGAAAATTTAACCTTTACTTAAACCCTTACCATGACTACCGTAGGCAATTCCCAATTTCCAAACATCACTCTTGAAGCACAACCCTCACATTTAGGAATCAACATTAACCATTTATTTAAATTTCTAAGTTCTTTCACCTTGTCTTAAATTTGACCCAAAATCTCTAAATTCCGTTTACGAATTCCTTGAACTTGTTCAAATTGTTCTCCTCGTATTATTTAATTTAAATCTCTAGGCCTTACAAAACTTATCTTTCATCATAAAATCAACTTCCGTATTTTCTTCGACATACACCCTTGAATATTATTCTCCTAAAAATATTTCACAACAATCTCTAAACTTTAACTTTGTGCTCTCTCTATCCCTAGTCATTTCCTCGCAACATCTTGTTTAATATCCTTATTAAACACAATTAACTTCTCTTTTCCATTACTAACCTTCTACATAGCCTCAGAGTAAAACTTTTTCCCAGAATCAATAACCAAGATTTTCTAAGTTCTTAAAACTAGGTTGACCTCTGATATCCTCATTAGTTTTGAATACACCTATAAACTATCTCATAACCCCAAAATTTCTCTAAATGTAATTGTTTCCAGATTGGCAGTATACATCTCCCTATTCTATTCGAGACCTTTACCACATTTCTATCTCAAGTTTCCATATGGAACACTCCACATTTGATTTCCTTTAGATCATCATAAAATAACCAGTTACGTCTTCTCTGAGCTACATAATTTACGTCACTTCCTTAACATTTCTCAGGCAAAATGATATGAAGATTCAAGAGTTGTCAAGGTATAGCTGACAGAATTATATACGAGACAGGAAATTGATATAATCAGGACAGGAATATAAGACAAGGAATGATGGTAGTAAAAATATTAGCAGGAAAAGAATGATAATAGAATCTGTTCTGCTTATCTATTTAAAAGAGGGACCCATTTTTTTTTTGAATGACTGAAACAAAAGTAGCAAAAACATGTTCGAAAATATTTAAGGTACAATCTGATAATCATATGCGTCTATCCAAAATCATGGTACTCTAAATCTTCGTCATACTAGTGAGCAAGACTACGATAATCACAGAGTCCTTGACTTATGCACATACCTCTAGAATCATGGTATTTAACATTTTCGCGATGCCGCTAGCTTGGCTGCGAAAACCTTAAATTTCTACACCCGAGAAATATATCCAAAATCAGACTATATGTCCTCACCATGCTGGCTAATGTGACTATAGAAGACAAGATTTCCATAACATAGATGACCTAGCCCATATAATTTCATCTTGCCAAATATTAAATTAAATCAACAATGAATACCAAAAAAAAATCAAATTTATCAACGAACATCAAAATTCAAAAATGAACAAAATCCTTCAAATCATATAACTACAAACTCGGATGCTATAGCTAACATCAAGATTCAAATTTCAACAATCTTCATCAAAATTAATAAATACAAACTCAAATTCAATAATAATCCATCAAAATCAAATTCAAATGCAGAAAATAAAGATAAATCAAATCAAGGAAAAAGAAAAGAGTTTTCAAATCGGAGTTAAACAAGATTCTCAAGGGTCATCCCAGGAATCTCTCAAGAGATCCTAATTGTGATTGAGTATCTTCAAAAATATATTCTAATCCTACTGCAGGCTGTAGTGGCACTCTAGTTCGAATACCACTACACAAACTCGACCTGCATGGGCCACCACTAAAAACGTGTCACGACCCGCACCCTAGAGTTAGGGTACGAGAATGTAACAACGCCCAGCCTACGCCGCAGTGTCGGCGGTAGAACGCTGTCCTAAGTCTCAATGCATCTAACAGTATAAGACTAAATAGTTTATACTCCCCGAATGGGGGTGACATAGCAGAATGTAAACTCAATCACATTTAAGGTAGAGCATAAAGGAAGATGGATAAAACATGAAATCGAAAAGAGATACAACAGATAGAAGTCTAAGTGTCTAAGATACAAACTCAGAATACATCTCAAAACCCAAATACAGTAATCCATAAATACAACTCAAGATGACTGAAAATAAACTATAAGCAAAAACCCTAGCTATCTATGCAACCTCTACTGTCTCCTCTAGGCTAGCAGGCAACCTCCAGGCTATCTGTAAAATTTATCGACAGGTCCAGTCAGGACAGGAGCGAGTACGGTACATCTCAACAGATCATAGCAGGTTAGAAAATATAATCATGCAGTAGAGTAAAATACAGGATCTGAAGAAATACAGTATGTAAACAAGAGAGAAAACTGTAACAGAAATATCTACTATAAATAGAGAACTAAAAGTGGCTAGTGAGTCAGAGTACGAGATAGCACATGTGAACAGGACAGATTTGCACAGGATATCGAGGTGCACAGGATCTACACTATAATGGAATTGTTCACACAACTACTAGCACTCCCCCGTATCCCCAATCAATACACAAGGATCTAAACAGGTTATGTTATTGCACAGGATATCACATAGGGCCCATATAGGGTGCACATGATAGTATACATGGGGGCTCCATGAACATGAGAGTACAAGATTCACAGGAGTGCACATGTAAAATGGAAGCACAGGAGTACATGATGAAAGTGAAACGTACATGACACAATGTACCCGATGCTCCCGAGGGGGATAACATCGCATGAAGAGATCCATATAGTACTAATCCGTGATAATGTCGTGACAGCATCAAGTATAGTAATCTAAAGCAGGAATATAATTCTAAGTAGGATATGAAATGATCAGAGAATGTACTCGCCTGATATCTGAATGTCCAAGGTAAAGATATTGTCCGATGAGAGGTGTCTGACTCCTAATTAGAACAGCACAAGTCACAACATGTCTAGAAGGGTAATATAAAGCACTACTATGCATTCTACATGAATCTAGGTCAAACTAGGCCAAAGTCAACCCTTGGTCAACTCTGGTCAACTGCACTAGTCAACTAGGTCAAACTAGGTCATGTCCTAACCCAACAAGTCTTACTAGGCCTAACTAAGACTATCCTAGCAAGCACACATCAATACAAGGCTATACAAGCCAACATACACCCAACTCTATATAGCATACAATTATTCAATACTCAAATAGGCAAGAATTCACATTGGATATACACTAGTAATCTATTACTTTAAGCTATATATGTCTACACATATATACACATGGATATATTGGTATTCAACATTAGGTCTATAATCATGGCATTTCAAATGGTTATATAAACTTATATATTACAACACAATATGCTAACATATATATAATATACGTACATAGCTAAGTTAACTATATTCATAAATACTTATTTAAGAGGCTATGTGTGTGTATATGAACATGGCAAAGGGGCAAGTGAGGGTTAAATGGGCATACATAGTGTATATATATCAAAGATTGTCAAAGTGTAAGTGAACAATGTGTCAAGTGTGATAGTGTCAACATAGTGTAAGGGGGTACATGAGGTAATATAGGATTTGTGTTAACATAGAACATTACATCTCATTAACTTGTATATTTTATACATTACATATATTATTACATTACATTCATGCTTGCATTCATTCATCATTCATTTATTCTCTTGCACTACTATATGTACCATACATTACATACTATGGAAACTACATATTCATTACAAGCCATACTTATACATGCTTACATTAGATAGAATACTTACACCTCGTACATCATTTATTTAACCACTTACTCATGCTTGTATTCTCTATTTAGTTACAAAATGTATATATATTAACATGGATTAAAATCAAATAGAACATTATATTACACACAAGGGTGCACAAAATGCATATGCCGAATAGTAACTCCTACTAATAATCAATACTGTACCATCTCAGTATGAATTAAAATTTAGGATTAAAGAATGTTATAGATCTATGTGTTAGCTTTTCGAAACTTCAAACGGATCGCATTTTCGTTTCCGGAAACTCCCGAAATCGCGAAAACACCGAGAACGCGTTTGTCTTTCGTACAGCTGACACTCAAATAATTTTTCAGAAAGTTACAGAAAGAATTATGCCTATTAATATATGTTTTTGGAAAGCTAACTTCAATACACTTCTTTTAAAAAAAATGGAAGATTAAACCGAGCTTTGAGCTAGAAGTTATGACATTTCTAAGTTAGGGCTAAAATTAAAAATGTGGATAAAAATCATGACGGATTTAGATAGTTTGAGCCAAAAGAATAAACAATATATATCCTAATTATCCACAACAATAATAGCAATAATAATATGAGGAACCACACTCACAAACTTGATTATATCATCATCATGAACCATTTATTACATATATAAATATAGATACACTCTCATTACAATATATATATATATAAATCTATATATGTAACTTGAACACATCTACAACACAAAGGACACTCCTATGACCTCCAAATGGACACAAAATGGACACAAATGGAGATACAACCATGGGGGTCATTCCTATGGGTTCAAAATAGACCTATATGCATGAGGAAATAAAAAGGAGAAGGGATTTATACCTCCCGGTAGATCGAATCGAAGAAAAATCTTCCCGGAGCGACACCGACACATAGATATTCCAAAAGGACACGAACGAGCTCCGAATCCTCCCAAACTTGGGTAGCTTCCTCCTTGGCTAGAATGGAAAAGGAAGGAAGAAGATTTGGTGGTGAAATGGAAGGATTTGGTGGAGAAATTGCTAGGGATTGCTCTCTAGGAATTTGGGGAAGAACAAGAGAGAGAAAAATAGATGGATAATGACAAATGGGAGGCTCAACCCTATCCTTATTGTGGCTGGCCATAAAGGTAGTTTTGTCCTATTATAAAAAGTCCAAAAGCCCCTACTAACCTATTCTATGAGTATTAGGAAAGGGCTAATTGGTTGGGGCTAAATTAGTCATTCTAAAGTCTCTAATCACACCAACCTTGTCCATAATAATTAGTCTAACCTCTAACTAAAATATTTCTATTATGAGACTAAAATTAATATCATGTAGGCCATGCCTAACTAGTGTGTGGGTCCCACTAGAGTCAAACTACCCCCGGGTCCCCGTTTTAAGTCGGATTGAGTTGAAATTCGAACCCGACTCAAATAACCCCAAAACAATATCATAAATAATAAAATAATATCAAAATAATTCAAAGAGGTCAAATGCAAAAATATCCTTAGGCCAAAAATGATATTAAAATATCATAATCACATGGTTAGGCTCTAGGTCAAACAGTCTCTAGGGTTTTACTAGCAAAACGTCAAAACCACAAGTCATTGATTTAAATAATTTTAAAATGATTTAAAATCACCAAAAATTATATCACAAATTAAATATCATTATTAAAATAATTATAAACACGAAATTTCAAAATTACCCTCATTTGGGAAACTGGGTGCTACAAATGCTGAACAAGTTATGCTTTAACCCGGTCACTAAACAGACATCATTAATGAAGGGAGAAAGAGGATAACCAATTGTATCGTTACCTATGATATAGCCTTTAATGTTATTTCCAAAAGAAACGTATCTTTCCTTTTTTATCGATAGTATTATGAATAGTTTTGCATTTCCAGTCATATGTCGCGAGCACCCACTATCTAGAATCCACTTGCTTCTCGTTGAAGAGGAAAGGTTCACCTACACCACGAGTAGATGTGACCTTTGGTACCTAGATTTTTGTGGGTCCTAAAAGGTTAGACTTTGGTACCCATGCATATATATATTCTTATCAACTAATCCTCTAATTCTATATTGTGGTAAAATGTGTCCATGTGAACCACAATATGTACATCTAGCATGCATGTTTATGTTAGGAGCATATTGATAGTGATGTCTATAAGTGGGGTGATGATAGCTACGTGCAGTAGTAAAGTGATTGTAGTGACTATATGTAGCAGCATGATGATGATAATGATTGAGTGCAGCAGGATAATGATGGTGTTTACGTGTGTGTGTTTTACGTGCTGCATGTGAATATGTGTACATAAAAGCATGATTTTGTGTAGCATATGGATGAGTGTTCTTGTGGTAACGTGTCTTTTTGTGTTGAGCCTTCTCATTTTGTGACTATTAGACTGAACTTGAGGTTGAATAACCTGCTTGCCCAGTTTAATCTCTAATTTCTTAGAGATTACATTTAACTCATCACATTTAGCAGTAAGACCGTGTATTCTACCTGTAGAAATTTTGAACTTGTTTTTCTCTTCAGCAAGTTCTTTGTTTAAATCCGTGATATCAAGAGTTTGTTTTTCAATGATTGATTCGGTATCGTGTAAGCTTAATTTAAACTTGGATACCTCTTCAGTATTTTTCATGCGTGTAGTGTTTCTAACATCTTCTAGTAAACATGAAAGTCTATAGATCTAGGTTTTGTAGTCCTTGATCTTATCCTTTGCATCTTTATATTTATTAATTACCTTTTTGTGATCTTCAAGTAGATCACTAAAAGCATCACCAAGTTCATCAAATGAGAAATCATCAAAAGAATCTTTTACCTTTTCTGAAGTCGTCATTAGACAGACATTAGCCATGTTTTACAGAGAGTACTCTTCCTCGTCGGAATTACTAGCCTCGCTTTCGTGTCGGATGCTAGTGTTGGCATACTTTCTTGTAGTTGGCTTCTTGTAGGGCTTCTCATATCTGCTTCCTTTCTTTGCTAAGGGACAATCTTTCTTGACATGTCCCGTCTTTTTGCATCCAAAGTAGGTGGGTTCTTCCTCTTCATCTCTTTATTCTCTCTTCTTTTTGTTGAAGCGTAGAAACTTTTTGAAGTTTCGAACTAAGAGAGCTTGATCGTCACCTTCGGAGTCGTCGTCATCAGTGTCTTCTGAGCTGGTCCTTCGGCGATGATCTCTCAATGCAATCTCCTTCTCTTTTGGAGCTATTTTTTCAAAATATTTTAGATCAAGCTCATGCGTCATCAGCTTGTCCATCAAATGTTTCTAGTGACATTGCCGTAAGATCATTGCCTTCGATGATCATCGTGACTTTGGGGTTCCAGACCTTCGGCAATTCTCATAGCACTTTGCGTATCTTCTCTTGGTTGGAATAATCTTTTCCAAGGAAAGATAGCGGGTTGACGATGTCGAGGAATCTGGTGAACATTTGGGTGATAGTCTCATTTGGCTTTATCTTGAAAGCCTCGTACTCCTGTGTCAGACGACTGACTTTTGATTCATTGATTTGTGTGGTCCCTTCGTGAGTCACCTCCAAAAGCTTCCAAACTTCGTGCGAGGTGGTACATGTGGAGACCCTGTTGAATTCAGTCCTGTCTATGGCACAGAAGAGAGCATTAATAGCCCTAGCGTCTAGACTTGCCTATTTCTTCTCCTGATCAGTATACTTGTCGTGGGGTTTCTCGACGAGACTTCCTTCGACAATTATTCTGGTAGGTTTCTTGTAGCCATCAGTGACTACAGTCCACAGGTCAAAGTCTAGAGACTTAAGATAAAAACTCATTCTAGTCTTCCAATAAGTGTAGTTGGTTCCATCAAATAGTGGTGGCCTATTTGTGGATTGACCCTCACTATAGTTGGTAGAGATGGGTTGTGTGGTTGCCATAGATCAACTCTAGGATGTAAATCCTGTATCAAGATAACAGGGATCTGATACCAATTGAAGTACGTGTATGCAACTCTAGAGGGGGGGTGAATAGAGTACTTGTGTCAATAATGAACAATTAAAAAATTAACTCTATTAAATCCCAAGTAGCAAATGATTAATCAGAGTATAAGTGCAGAAAATAAATGAAGATCAGAGAGCATACGCAGACACAACATTTTTTAACCTGGTTTTTCTCGTGGAGGACTAGTCCATGCCTGAGAACTCTAGCTCAGGATTGAAATTCACTATTTGTGAAATAGCTTTACAATCACGTGCCTTTACTCAGAGAGCACGCCAAATTCTTGAAAGATCACTGAGGCAAAACTTAGAATTTTTCAAGTGACTTTTTCAAGACTATTGTACACAAACTTCTAATTGACTCGCATCGAGCACCTTATAGGCTTGGGAAGTTTTGTGGCTAGTAGATGAGAAGAGTATAGGTCTTTAGGATGTATAGGCTACAAGAGTAGAAGAGAAGAGACGATTGGATGAATTGAAATGGAAAAAGAGGGTGCCTATATATACTAGTTCTGGGAGGCAAAGTGTAGCTCCCCTTCCCGAAATTCTTAAAATATTTTATTCTTTTAAATGGTGATTTTTAGAATTTTAGGAATGATTATTTAGTTAATTATTACAGTAGGTGATTTTAGCCATGATTGAGTTTTGGAGTACAAGGCGGTTAGGAATCATGGCACGGATAGCATGGTGGTGTGCCTTGACTAGTGTATCAACCCTGGTAGGGAAGGCCGAGCCATAGTGATGTCCTAACTAGGAAAACTAGGCCAAGTTGCGACTTAACCCTTACCGAAGATTATTTATATATTATTTATATTATTGCGTTTTAAAGAAAATCGGTTATACCATTTTAGCCCGGACTGGACTCGAACCGAGACAAGCCCATGTAGGTCATGCGACACGTCCAATGACATTCATGTTGGCATATTTTCGTAAGATTGTGTTGTATTCCATTTTAATAAACTGATGAATATTTCTAAGTATTTGTATTTAAACGTTATAAATACTATTATTAGTTTGATACTCAGTGACATTTGTATAAATACGTCCTTGTACAAACTAGGATTTATGGGCTACACATAGTGGTATATATATACACACCATTAATATTTTATTGAATTTTGGTATATTTATTATTATTTTATTGAGACTATTATATAAATAATATTATTTTATTGTTATTGGTTATATTAATTTTTGTCGAGTAAATATTATTATATATATAGGCATATATAGATATACACATATCGGGTCTACCTTAGAAATAGATAGCATTGGGGGTTTATTTTAGATTTTATAGAAAATATTGTATAAGATATATGTATATAAATAGATACATATATATATATATATATATATATATATATATATATATATATATATATATATATATATATATATATATATATATTCAATGGCATATATATAGTGATATATATAATCAAAATATATTTTGAGATATATATATATCAGAAATATATATACAGTGATATATATATGATAAGATATATATATAGTAATATATATAAAGGATATATAAAGGATATATATATATATATATATATATATATATATATATATATATATATATATATATATATATATATATATATATATATATATAGTGCTATATATATATATATATATAAATATATATATATATATATATATATATATATATATATATATAAGAAAAAGAAAAAGAAAAAAAAGGGAAGAAGAATCTGATCCACACTGTTCCCTTGCGGGAACAGTGGGTTTTACTGCCAGCCACGAATTTGCTTACACCCGCAAACCCATGAAACCGGACCCAGGGGGGAGTCTTCCCAACCGAATTGCAAAATGGCCCAAACCAGACCCATACAAAACCCATCACCACACGAATTCAAGGGACCACCGCCCAACTCCTGTTGAGAACCCGAGCGCGGAAGGATATATATATCGCGATTTATATGCGAGAGGGGGAGGATCGACAAAACCCTAACCCACGCCTCCACGACCCCCAGCCACCCTGGGCGGCTCACTCACGGCCGCGGGCAGCCGCGCGAGCGCCGGAGTCGGCTGGCCGAGCCGCCACAGCGCGCACACGGGCGGAAGTGACAGCAACCACATGGCTGCAAACGTCAATGTTCCAGGTAACGTTTCTCCGTCTACGCTCCTCTGCTTTTCGATCAAACTATTTCGTTGGATAGCCAACCTAACCAACTTCGTATCCCAGTGAATAGATTTTGGGTTAATGGAACCATGTGTCCAGCATTTCGATCCAAAGATTGACAAAAAACTTTATTAAAAATAGAACAGTTCATGTATTGAACCCCTATTTTAGAAGCCGGTTGTAGATCAGAATATTATGCTACATCGAAAACTAATTGAAGACTGACCTAGACAACCTATAGGACTTCAACTCCCTTTTTGTAGAATCGGATTTCGTCGACTCTGCGTCGAGAAATTGGATTCCGAAATTAGCGAAAAACCTGTTTTAAAAATATTAGAAAATCTAAAAAATCTCTCGATACGACGTGCGTCCCGCCAATCCAGGTGACGTGGTCACGAACCGAAAGCATCAAAAGCTGCGTATCGGCTTCGTGGTCGTGTGGGCTTTGACAGAATTCAAATTGGTCGCGTGTGCGCGACGAATTTGACGCGTATCCGTCGGAAACGCCCCGTATCCGTGCAATGCAAATTCAGTCATAACTTTGTGCACGTTCATCAGATCGAGACGAAACTTGTGCCAACAGGACCGTATCATTTTTCTGGTCCTGTATGCCAAGTTTGGTCCAGTTCTGAGACAGTTGAATCCGACGTCGCTTTGCGGGCCCTACGGCCCGACTCAACGGGCGATTTTGTGCACGGCCCGCCGGAATCCAACTCTGGACATACGGTTGGGTTCGTATCGAAAAACTGGATCCGTAGACAGCTAGTTTGACTACTTTAGAGACCGTTGACTCTGGTACGCTTTTCGGTGCATAGTGGGTCCAACGGCGGACATCGTTTTGGCCCGAAATTACCGTTTTGCCCCTGTGTCCAGAATTGGACTTAAGGACAGGCAATCCTAGCTAATTGGACTATTCTGAGATCATTGGTATTGTTTATTTCAGCTTCCGGGGACTGCTGTACGGGTTTTGACTATTGCGACACATTGAGTAGTTCAGACTATCGATATCACCAGCAGAGGACCACAGGCGAGTACAGTTTATTGTCTGCATTTCGTTATTGATTTTCACTATATTTCATTGGTTGGTCATTGGTTATGTGATTATTTTCTGTTATAAATTGTTGAGTCAGGAATGAGAAGTACCAAGGATGTGTGATCTGACCTTAGACCGTGTAGACCGTGTTGCATTTATTTCTTGTAGACAGTGATTTATTTATTTCTTGTAGATAGTATAGACAGTGATTTATTTATTGCAAAGTAGACAGTGTGGACCGTGATTATTACTGCATTTAAACTGTGTAGATCGTGATTACTATTTTGTAGACAGTGTTTCTTTTCTGTAATATTTTCTGTAGACCGTGTAACTGAAGACCGTGTAACTTTAGACCGTGTAGACCGTGTCACATAATTGTCCCGAGACCGATCACATATCAAAGGTACTTCTAACAGTTGGGAAAAGTCTTTGTGTCTATTTATTGCTATTGGTTTTTCTGTATTTACTGTTTATTTTCAAAACTCATGATTGATGTCTAACCTTTGTTTTATAGTCATTTTCTTTATTTGAAATTGCATTCAATGAATTGTGCTCGTTCCATTCCTGACTGGAAACCAACATTTTCATGTTAGCCGTGGATTCACTTAGCTTGGGAAGTGACGGGAACACTTGCAGACAAAAGCCTAGAGACTAGTTAGATAGTTGAGTTGTAGTCATTCATTTATTTGTACAAGTTTATATTTTCTACAAATGTAAAACTTGTGATCATTGTAAGTTAAATTAATTATTTGAATGAGCATTATTTGTGATTTTGATCTTCATGGCCGTGACAGCGTTCTACCGCCGACACTGCGGCGTAGGCTGGCTTGGACACGTCTCGTATCCGTTGAAAAAAAAATGGGTGCGGGTCATGACAAGTTTTTGTGGTGGCCCATGCAGGTCAGTCTTCGTAAATCACGCGAACTCGTGATGGTACTTAAGTTAGTTGTACTATTGTGAGCCTGCGATAAGGAAGTGCTCATTCATGAATTAAAATTAATTTAAGTGAATGACTAGGACTAGGAGTCCCTTATACAAATTTACCGATGGGTAGTCTAGGCCATGCAATTTAGGATGAGGGTCATTAATTTTGATACCATGTCAGATCCCCATACTTACACTATTACCTCTTGATAGGACGATATGATCCAATGTGGATAGATTATTCACTTGGTAAGGCAGAGTTTCCTAGAGTAATGATCTAACCTTGATGAATTATTTAATTCATTCTCTTTGCCTCTAAGATATCATCCCCATATCCTAGCCCAATTATCTATATAATTGCTAGTTGCCCTAAGAATCATTATTTTATAAAGTTCTGATTTTGTTATCCATATACGGACCTCGAGTTAGTTTCGATTCAAGTTTGTCCCTCAGAGGCTTGAATACACATGGAAGAGTTAGAATGTTTGTATTTCTTTTTGTCCTCAGTTATTTCCTCCTGTGCAATCTTTTATCTTAAGGGTTGTGACTGATAGGACAAATGCGTACGCTTTATTTCATAGGCAAATTGTTTGAATCTATAGGAGCTCATGGGTTTTACGGATATAGTTAAGAGAATATTAGTTGACTCATAATGGCAGGACAGCAGCGCACTGTCGCCATTTAATTGAATTTTGGAGACTATGGATACACTACAGCCAGCAGCGCACTGGCGATGCACGACCCCTAGAGTTAAAATCAGTTTAAGAGAATATAGGTTATGGAATATTGCTAAAGCTATGGCTAGTGGTCCTATTTGATCATAGTTACCCTTGAATCAATATTGGATAGAGTAAGAAGGGTTCGATTTTGTATCATGTAGAGTTACGAAACCAAGGGTTTACCACAGCCAGAGTATACAGGCAAAGCGTAATCCGCGGTGAAATGACTTCAAACGGGATTGCAAGCTTGGGATACCATAGAGGATAGGATAATGCCATGCATGTCCCATAAGATCCAAAGCCGATATTAGTGGAAGTTCTGTAAGTTGAGTAGCATGTCTCCCAACCTAGCATTATGTGGTCCTTGTGATCTATTGACGAGGTAATTGACTGACACTAATAGGTTACCAAGAATATAGAATCCAGAGTTCCATAACCTATTAGTTGACCAAGACCTTATGGACAGGAAGATTTTAGGAAGATTGTATAAGCAAGAACACCAGATAAGTTTTGATTCTCTCTAAACTCGAACTACCTGTGCCCCCTTTCAAAAATCTGGTAAAATTGTATTTGACTATCTTAAACCAACGCTGCTATTACAACCTAGTTTTACAAGATTACTCTTTTATCAAGCTTGAATCAAGACATATGTTTATTGGGAACGCCCACTAACATATTGTCTAATCAGAATCGATGTATTACGGTCTGATCAACCGTAGTGCACTCGGTTCATTTTTCTTTAATTATCCTACGTGGATTGAGGTATAGATGTCTCTAGGGTCTCATCCGCGACTGCTTGACAATTCCCCTTGAATTAAACGTTCACTCTTGAATCATGTAATTGTGTTCAGTAATATCTCTCTTGAACTCTTTATTGTTTGCGTCTTCACTGATTGGAAAGATGAAAGCTCGTAATTGATAGATAGATACAGAGTATTTCCATGGCTGTGATAGTTGTATACGCAGGTGTAGCTACCATCGGCCATCCCTGTGAAGGGAACCTTGCCTTGAGTTATTCGTTCTCCTCTCTGCGACCCTAAAACCTAATATCATGATCTTCTGGTCATTAGAGTCCGAGAATGATTAGGATCTTTTTTTCTTGACCAAATGCCAACCTAGGAGGCTACCTATTCTCCAGAGACCAAATGTTGTGAACCTTTAATCAGTTGTTTGAAGTTTGCTTCAACTAGGACCCTTGTGACAATAGTCTGGCAGGTTTGACCCCAATAGAAATTCATGACTCAGTTATTAGGAATCTTTTCATGTGATGTATCTTAGAGTTGGTTACCCCGGTGACAACTCAGGTATAATGTGGACGAGTAGGTCATTCTATTTTATCGACCATGTGTCATTGTACACGCACTCATTTCCATTTAATGAGGAACGACCCTTGACTTAACTTGTATCTACAGTATCCCATTACGCCATGCCTTATTCTTTATTAACAAGAGGCAAGGTATAATATCCGGACTTTGGAATCCTTGTAACCTCATTATTCCTAAGACCATGTCTAACTTCTAAGGTGGGTAGATCGGTAAGCCTTCTAAATTTTTTGGGATACACATGGATTACCGATTGATTAGAATAATTTTCCACTATGATGATAATTAGAGTCCCATGGACTCCCGCTTTCCATTTAGATCATTTTGTGCCCCGGCTGTGCCATTAATATTCGGAGCACGAGACCAGCTATTACCTTCCAAAAAATTTCACATGTAAGATCTATACGAGTCCACCCTCACCTAGGTATATCATGTCCCACTCAAACACGTCCTCTTGTACTCTATTTTTATGGTACGACTTTCAGATAAAAAGGACTAGCTATAACCTTTACCATAGTACCGGTAAACTTCTCGACTACAATTAGAGACTCAACCTTGACTAAATTCATTCGACCCAATATATGGTTGTGACCTACTCGAAACCCACTACGCACATGTTCCTAGTGTGCTATTCCATTGAGGCCTCATGTGCTACTTAAACACAAAAGTCATGGAAGGCACATTTTGGAGCTTAGGGACCTAGCTAACCAACCTGACTAACAACTAGCTCAACCACTCGAGTGAAAACTTATTTCAGGTTACCCTAACCTAGCAGGAATAGCTTTATCATTGGGATCTTGTCCAGTCAAATATAGATTGAAGTCCAAGGTTCATCCAACCGATGACTGATGTCCAATTGGGGAACCCATTAAGACCCAGTAAAACCCATCCATGCATGCCACCATATTGGACTATAAAATTGAACTATTTGAAATAGGTCCCTATACCCGTTATGTAGTCTTTCCCTCTTAGAATGTAGGCATCCATAACTCTTAACCCATCTACCGGGAAATCGCGATACGATCTTGTAAAACCTTTATATCCCTTGTTTGTGTAACCACGGCAAAGATCACAATCTTGGTTTCTCAAAAATCGTTCTATTATGGAACTTTGTTTAAAAAATTTCGATAACGGAACTTTTGTATTGCACGGATTGCAAGCCTCTATAGAAACGAAGGGTTTTTCGATTTCATAAGTGATTGGCCCAGAGTAGCCCAATCTAGCAAATAAGCCGAGGGTTCATAGACTTTCATTCTATCTGCATCATTGATACTCTCTACCGCCCTGGAAACTTCATAATTGTTTTCGGTTAAGTCTTCCTTATTTTCCTGACTTTCCACTGCAGAGCGACGATGGTCATGCTTATTAGATTAGCAATATCTCTTAGCTACTTGGGTAAATTTGTTGTATGTTAGATTTGGGGTGGTTTGATAGATAGAAGAGGATTATAGTGGCCCTAAGCATTAGATATCTATTGGTAGCAATTTTAGCAAGTAGCTGGATGTTTTTAAAGTTTTCATGACATGAGATTTGAGGGAGTAGTATGACCAAAGGTGGGTAGAAGTCTTCGAAGTTTCGTAGTTACAAAATGGCTAGGAGGAGGATATAAACTGTTTTTGGAGAAATTAAATTTCGAGGAGATTAAAGTATTGGTAGATTTCCTTTTGAATTCAAGGAATAGTTACAAATTAGAATTTCGAGGACAAAATTATTTTTAAGGTGGGTAGATTTGTAGCTCCCCTTCCCGAAATTCTTAAAATATTTTATTCTTTTAAATGGTGATTTTTAGAATTTTAGGAGTGATTATTTAGTTAATTATTACGGTAGGTAATTTTAGCCATGATTGAGTTTTGGAGTACAAGGCGATTAGGAATCATGGCACGGATAGCATGGTGGTGTGCCTTGACTAGTGTATCAACCCTGGTAGGGAAGGCCGAGCCATAGTGATGTCCTAACTAGGAAAACCAGGCCAAGTTGCGACTTAACCCTTACCGAAGGTTATTTATATATTATTTATATTATTGCGTTTTAGAAAAAATCGGTTATACCATTTTAGCCCGGACTGGACCCGAACCGAGACAAGCCCATGTAGGTCATGCGACACGTCCAATGACATTCATGTTGGCATATTTTCGTAAGATTGTGTTGTATTCCATTTTAATAAACTGATGAATATTTCTAAGTATTTGTATTTAAACGTTATAAATACTATTATTAGTTTGATACCCAGTGACATTTGTATAAATACGTCCTTGTACAAACTAGGATTTATGGGCTACACATAGTGGTATATATATACACACCATTAATATTTTATTAAATTTTGGTATATTTATTATTATTTTATTGAGACTATTATATAAATAATATTATTTTATTATTATTGGTTATATTAATTTTTGTCGAGTAAATATTATTATATATATATATGCATATATAGATATACACATATAGGGTCTACCTTAGAAATTGATAGCATTGGGGGTTTATTTTAGATTTTATAGAAAATATTGTATAAGATATATGTATATAAATAGATATATATATATACCTTTAAAAATATATATATATATATATATATATATATATATATATATATATATATATATATATATATATATATATATATATATATATATATATATATATATATATATACCTTTATATATATATATATATATATATATATATATATATATATATAGAAAAAAAAAAAATATATATATATATATATATATATATATATATATTCAATGGCATATATATAGTGATATATATAATCAAAATATATTTTGAGATATATATATATTAGAAATATATATATACAGTGATATATATGATAAGATATATATATAGTAATATATATAAAGGATATATATATATATAGTCTATATATATATATATATATATATATATATATATATATATATATATATATAAGAAAAAGAAAAAGGAAAAAAAAGGGAAGAAGAATCTGATCCACACTGTTCCCTTGCGGGAATAGTGGGTTTTACTGCCAGCCACGAATTGGCTTACACCCGTAAACCCATGAAACCGGACCCAGGGGGGAGTCTTCCCAACCGAATTGCAAAATGGCCCAAACCAAACCCATACAAAACCCATCACCACACGAATTCAAGGGACCACCGCCCAACTCCTGTTGAGAACCCGAGCGCAGAAGGATATATATATCGCGATATATATGCGAGAGGGAGAGGATCGACAAAACCCAAACCGACGCCTCCACGACCCCAGCCACCCTGGGCGGCTCCCTCACGGCCGCGGGCAGCCGCACGAGCGCCGGAGTCGGCTACCGAGCCGCCACAGCGCGTACACGGGCGGAAGTGACAGCAACCATATGGCTGCAAACGTCAATGTTCTAGGTAACATTTCTCGGTCTACGCTCCTCTGCTTTTCGATCAAACTGTTTCGTTGGATAGCCAACCTAACCAACTTCGTATCCCAATGAATATATTTTGGGTTAATGGAACCATGTGTCCAGCATTTCGATCCAAAGATCGACAAAAAACCTAATTAAAAACAGAACAGTTCATGTATTGAAACCCCGTTTTAGAAGCCGGTTGTAGATCAGAATATTACGCTACATCGAAAAATCATTGAAGACTGACCTAGTCAACCTATAGGACTTCAACTCCCTTTTTGTAGAATCGGATTTCGTCGACTCTGCGTCGAGAAATCGGATTCCGAAATTAGCGAAAAACCTGTTTTAAAAATATTAGAAAATCTAGAAAATCTCTCGATACGACGTGCGTCCCGCCAATCGGGGCGACGTGGTCGCGAACCGAAAGCATCAAAAGCTGCGTATCGGCTTCGTGGTCGTGTGGGCTTTGACGGAATTCAAATTGGTCGCGTATGCGCGACAAATTTGACGCGTATCCGTCGAAAACGCCCCGTATCCGTGCAATGCAAATTTAGTCATAACTTTGTGCATGTTCATCAGATCGAGACGAAACTTGCACCAACAGGACCGTATCGTTTTTCTGGTCCTGTATGCCAAGTTTGGTCCAGTTCTGAGACAGTTGAATCCGACGTCGTTTTGCGGGCCCCACGGCCCGACTGAACGGGCGATTTTGTGCACGGCCCGTCGGAATCCAACTCTGGACATACGGTTGGGTTCGTATCGAAAAACTGGATCCGTAGACAGGTAGTTTGATGACTTTAGAGACCGTAGACTCTGGCACGCTTTTTGCTGCACAGCGGGTCCAACAGCGGACATCGTTTTGGCCCAAAATTACCGTTTTGCCCCTGTGTCCAGAATTGGACTTAAGGACAGGCAATCCTAGCTAATTGGACTATTCTGAGATCATTGGTATTGTTTATTTCAGCTTCCGGGGACTGCTGTACGGATTTTGACTATTGCGACACATTGAGTAGTTAAGACTGTCGGTTTCACCAGCAGAGGACCACAGGCGAGTACAGTTTATTGTCTGTATTTTGATATTGATTTTCACTATATTTCATTGGTTGTCATTGGTTATGTGATTATTTTCTGTTATAAATTGTTGAGTCGGGAATGAGAAGTACCAAGGATGTGTGATCTGACCTTAGACCATGTAGACCGTGTAGACCGTGTTGCATTTATTTCTTGTAGACAGTGTAGACAGTGATTTATTTATTTCTTGCAGACAGTGTAGATAGTGATTTATTTATTGCAATGTACACAGTGTAGACCATGATTATTACTGCATTTAAACTGTGTAGATCGTGATTACTATTTTGTAGACAGTGTTTCTTTTCTGTAATATTTTCTGTAGACCGTGTAATTGCAGACCGTGTAACTGTAGACCGTGTAACTGTAGACCGTGTAACTGTAGACCGTGTAACTTTAGATCGTGTAGACCGTGTCACATAATTGTCCCGAGACCGATCACATATCAAAGGTACTTCTAACAGTTGGAAAAAGTATTTGTGTCTATTTGTTGCTATTGGTTTTTCTGTATTTACTGTTTATTTTCAAAACTCATGATTGATGTCTAACCTTTGTTTTATAGTCATTTTCTTTATTTGAAATTGCATACAATGAATTGTGCTCGTTCCATTCCTGACTGGAAACCAATATTTTCAGGTTAGCCGTGGATTCACTTAGCTTGGGAAGTGACGGGAACACTTGCAGACAAAAGCCTAGAGACTAGTTAGATAGTTGAGTTGTAGTCATTCATTTATTTGTGCAAGTTTATATTTTCTACAAATGTAAACTTGTGATCATTGTAAGTTAAATTAATTATGTGAATGAGCATTATTTGTGATTTTGATCTTCATGGCCGTAACAGCGTTCTACCGTCGACACTACGGTGTAGGCTGGCTTGGACACGTCTCGTATCCGTTTAAAATAAAAAAAAATGGGTGCGGGTCGTGACACAAAGTTCGGCCAGAACTCTGTCCAAAATATTCAAAAGTTTAGCCGTTGGACAATTTGCAATAAGCAATCCCTAAAAATTAGCTCCTGGAAATCAGGGGACAGAGTTCGGCCCGAACTCTATGTGGGGGCAGAGTTAGGCCCGAACTCTGCCTCCTTGGAGACAGAATGCTCATGGAAAGTTGTAGGTCTTTGGCAGTTTGGCTTTTTGTTTGTGGAGCTTTTGGTTATCTAGTCTATATTTGAGGTACTCAGTGCGACTAAAAATACAATAGCCTAGACTCAATAAAAGTGTAAAAAATATAGACTTCCGATGACAAGTTCTATCAGTATTCGTCGAGCAGTCGTCGATAATGATTGTCTCACTAGATATGTGATAGTCGTCTGATTTGTAGCGTGACGACAATTTATGTGTCGAGTTAGATCATAAAAAATATCGATCTTGTTAATTATCAAGATTAGGTTGACTGCGATCTAGTTTAGGTCAATAAGATCTACCAGCAATGGGTGGCCGCACATCTCCTACAGTAGGAGCTTGCTCAACGATGACGACTTCAGAGCCCAATTGCTTCGCTTTGGCCTATCGAGTAGCCTCCCCGGCTTGTCTAGCCGACGACATTTTAGTTTACCTCGCAGTCACTACAGCCGGTCGGAGGCTAACCGCTGCCCCACTAGTCTTCTTGGAGCTCACCGCGGAAGCTTTCGGGATTCTTGATTTCTTGGGAGCCATAGCAAGAAAAAATAGGGTTTGAAAGAAGAAGAAGACTCTTACGAAAAGCTTCTGTAGGAAGGTAGGTGAAAGCAAGGAGGTTTTACTCTCTCCCCAATGACCCCTACTTATAGGGTGCAGCAACGTTAGCGAAAGAAGACAAAATGCTTCATGATCAAAGAAACTCTTCGAACAACATGGGAACGAAAAGTTGGGATCATGATGACCATTCCCTAGAAACAAGGAATTAAGATCAACTTTAATGAAGTGACGACGCAAGGCATTTAATGCCATAGCCTAAGTGTGACGATAGCTTGTCAGTAGGCACGCCGAGCATTCGTTCAAAAAGAACGCGTGTCATGCTTCTGTTCAAAGTATTCTGAGCTTGATTCAAGTTCGAAACACTTTGAAGGAGGTCTTGTAGAAGCATGAAAATGCGCAGACATATGAAAAGCGCAGATAGTATTCTCGCTACACAAAGCTTCTTAAAAGCACAGATATCCGAAAAGCGCAGACAGAAGATCAGAAACCACAGTTCATAAAAAGCTCTTTATTAAATCATGCCTACATAGATCTATTACAGATTCATCATGATTACAAGAAAAGATCTTTACCTACAAGGATCTATTACAGATTCATCATGGAAAGAACTAAGGCATAAAAAGGTCTACAAGAGGGTTAATCTTCGCAGGCGCCATACGAGTGGGTTAATATTCACAGATGCGCAGCCCCCTAGACGCGTAACCCTGTCAGAGCGAGCCACTTCCTGAAGAAGCTATTGGCCCGAGCGAGAACTCAGTCCACAGCACAGGCCGTACCACCGCCATTGAGCAGGGCATAGCACAACCTGTGGCTCTTCGGATTGGCAACCAATCCTAATCCGAAAGCTTGGATCTCGAAGACCTCCAAGATGCTGCTCAGGTTCGAACTCCTTATGCCAAACGTCCAAGTGCATCTCAAAACTCGGCAGTAGTTCTCCTACAAAGGCACAACCTCTTTGAACGAAGGGATCCACAACCATCAGCTGACTTGTGCAAGGCTAATGGTTATTCGAAGATAAGTCAGGATCGAGCATAGCGTTTGGAATGCTACGGGAGGAAGACGACTCTTCAAAAAAACTCTCCTTTATATAGGGTGAGTGTGGTCCAACCAACACGCCACGTGGCCGTCGGTCAAAGATGTCCAAATTAATGGGATAAACATAGAACTCAGCACAACGAACCTTATTTAGTATGTTTATTTTACTGAATCCTAGGCCACAGACTTCGTGAATTTTCCAAAAGACGACGAAAATTAAAGAGAAGAAGGCCTGACTCGGCCATCAAGAAGAGCAATCATTAATTGCTCTTCAAAGACTTTGACAGGAACTAACTCTTTCGACTCAAAAGGGCATCCAGGTACCTGTGCCCCCTCTTCGACCCAGAAGCATAGATAGCTCATTTCTTGACATAGAGCCCTCACTTCAGTCTAAAAAGTGCAGAACCTTCAAACTCAGAAGCTGTGCGCCCTCGCTTCAACTCAGAAGCGTAGAGCCCTCACTGTAACCAAAATCTCGGCCCATTCAACGACCCCCATCATCTGATACTTTGGTAATACTGTTGCCCAAAGCACAAGTTTACTTGTTGCCCTAAAGCATGGTGACTCCGTTGCTTGAAACACAAGCCCACTCGTCGTCCTATAGCACAGTGATTTCGTCGCCCTAAAGCACAAGTCTACTCCTCACCCGAAAGCATAATGACTCCGTCGTTTGAAACACAAGTCCACACGTTGCCCTAAAGTACAGTAACTCTTTTGCCTGAAGCACAAGTCTACTATAACCCTAAAGTGTAGTGACTCCGTTGCCTAAAGCATAAGCCCACTTGTCGCCCAGAAGCACAATGGCATCAAAAGCATCGCCAGAAGTGTAGCTCACATTGTGGCGTAGCCTTACGAAACGACGTGGCTCCACGTGGCTAGATGGGTGCGCATATCTTCCAGGATACTACCCTATCGGTTTGTTTAAACCGTTGATCTTAAGATAAGACAGAGTTTGATTATGTTGATAAGAGCAATATCTTATCGATTTGTTTAAATCACAGATAAGGACAGAGTTTGTTCGTATGGATGAGAGCCATATCCAACTGGTTTTTTAAACCAATGGCCCTCTATGATAAGACAAAATCTACTTCGGGGATAGGAACATAATCTGCTCAGCTCCATCCGATCAACAAATAA
The DNA here is from genome assembly GCA_029216955.1 of Iris pallida. Lineage (NCBI taxonomy): Eukaryota > Viridiplantae > Streptophyta > Magnoliopsida > Asparagales > Iridaceae > Iris > Iris pallida. Next base: position 59,313 of record JANAVB010024066.1, on the reverse strand, counting down.
GCACACGCCACGTGTCGTTTATTCAGTTATGTTGATAACTCCCTCTAAGATCTCGATAGAAGAGAATCCCAGTACCTGCCACGTGGCGTGTGTTTATTGTTGATCGGATGAACCTGAGCTGATTCTGTTCCTATCCCTGAAGTGGATTTTTTCTTATCTTAGAGGGTCATTGGTTTAAACAAACCAGTTGGATATGGATCTCATCATAAGAACAAACTCCATCCTTATCTGTGGTTTAAAAAAACTGATAAGATATTGCTCTTATCAACAGAATCAAACTATGTCCTATCTTATGAGCGATGGTTTGTAAACAAACTAATCTAAAAAAGAGATAAATACCCATCTAGGCGATAAGTCGACAGTGCTTCAGGCGACGAAGTCACTGCATTTTTAGGCGACGAGAAGACTGTGTAACGCCCCAGTCCCAAAATACGTAGGACTAGGAATGTAGTCATGCCAGTTGTATTCATACGAAGTACGTAGGCCTCGTATGGATACATAAGCTGTAAAATATAATAAACCACAACTAACTAATCTTAACCATAAAATATAAGAATAAAAGATATCATATAATGAGAATGAATTAATTGTCTTGATACAATATGTTGGGCGGAGACAAATCTACTACCAACAAGTAAGAGAAAAATACATGGAAAATAAAATGAGTTGGCGAGTGAAGCGAAGACGATCAAAGTGCAATCATCCTCGGAGAAATAGTGATGATCACGGCTAGAGCTAGAACACATGCGAAAGACAAGAGCACACACCTGGAGAGATAACCAGGTCCTCAGAGGGACATAACAAGACACATAATATCATACCATATAAACTGAATAAATATTGCTCAAATAAATAAGTCAATTGAATTATAACATGGTCCAATACACACCTATTCAACTAGCTTACCATCCTCCAAACCAAACAAGGACAGGAGATGGTAAACTAATTCACGGTGACGTATCTTTCCATGCTATGAATCCAATATGGTATCCGGATCCCAACAAGGTTCAATACCTTCTCATCGAAGTAGTAAGTCACACCTACAACCAAACAAGGACAAGATGTGACGAACTAATCTGCGACAAGTTATTGTTCCAATCCACGGTCAGATACAAGTACCCAAACCAAAAGTAATCGTACCTAACGGATAAATGTGCCTAACCGTTCTAAGTAAAATATAGTTAAGAACAATCCTTCCTACGCATGGGCCCTAGCTAAATGGGATCGGCATAGTCCCCCCTTGGGGCACCAGAGGCCCAATCAGTAAGAGCATAACGTTCCGGAGAACGTCAGTGGCCGTCAGTAATCATGGGTCATCAACCCCGTATCTCCAGCGGAGCTTCCGGGTCACAAAGGAAAGTGCATCAAAGCCCATACGCTAAGGAATTGTCCTTCCTGCCCAATGCCTACTATGTTGTATCTACAACAGTAAACCTCCGGGTCACAATAAATTGTCCCTAAGTAGACAGTGCTTCAGGCGACGAAGTCACTGCACTTTTAGGCAACGAGGAGACTGTGCTTTAGGCGACGGAGTCACTACGCTTTTAGGAGACGAGGAGACTGTGCTTTAGGCGACGGAGTTACTACGGTTTTATAGCGACAAGTAGACAAGTGCTTCAGGCAACGGAGTCATTGCACTTTTAGGGCAATAAATGGATAAGTGCTCCAGGCAATGAAGTCACTACACTTTTTGTAAAACCCTCAAAACTTAAAGAAATATTTAAATTTATTTTTTGGATTTTATTTAATTCTAATTTATTTTTATCTTATTTATATTATATAAAAAGGACTATAGTCATAGTTGAGTTTGAATATGCAAGACGACTAGAAAGTATGGCATGCCTAGCGTAGTCGGGTGCTTTAACTATCATGCTAGCCATATTAGGAATACCATGGTCATACTGTAATCTCTTGCATGTTAACCATTCAAATTATGGCACAAGTTATATTTTTATATAATTAATTAGTTAAGAAAGCCTTTATGACTTTTTAGGAGATCCGGTTGTACCAAACCTTTCCAAATCTTTTCCAAGCCAAACCCAACCCTATGTAGGCATGTTGGGCATTAATAAATATTAATAATTACATATATTTGTATTTAATTCATATTTGGATTGTATTTCATTGATAGAATTAATTAGTTCTATATTAGGAAAGACCTTTTAAATTCTCAATCCAATCAATTAGCCAACTCACCAAATAACCAACTCATGCCAAGTGGACCCCCACCATAAATTATTCAGCCAAGGAAACCCCCTATGGATGAACACCTCATAGGAATAGGTTTCTCACTCCTTTTCATGCATGTAACCCAATAAAGCCCATATATATACATCAACTTAGCCCAAACCATAACCCTAACTTAATTCTTCCTTTCTTTCCATCTCCATAGCCGACCACCCATCTCCCTCTCCATATTTTTGGCAGCACCTTTCCCCCCATAGCCTCCATCCGTCATCTCCTCTATTGCACATCTCTCCATCCTTCACAAAAACTCATCTCCTCTACCATACATCCACCCAACCCCTCAAAACAAACCCTAAAAACTGCATCTTCTCCATCCAACCATCCATAGCCATTGCCAACCCTTTTATACTCACCAAAAGAGGATTATCAAGCAAGGATAGCGAGAAAGGTTGGAGCTTTGGCGATGAGAAGTCGTTACAACTTCTCTAGCAAGGACCTTTGGTCAGAAATCCTAACCTTTCCATCTCAAACCCTCACTAAAATTCTTTAGAAAATATGTTATTAAATCTGTAGAAATTATACTTTGATGGATTTTGTTAAGTATAATCATCCATAAAGATTTCATGAAATATAGGCGTAATATTCATGTTTTGGTATGATCAAAATTAACCCCATTGTGAAGGAACTATGAGTTATTGGTGCCTATTCTCGAAACTGAATTTTATGTGTGTTCATATACATAAATTAGGATTTTTAAGTATTTTTCCATGATATTAGCAACTCAAATCTGGTTGGAAAAATATTAGGTCAAAACTATCTTATTTCGGGTAACCGGCTGACCTAGAATGTCCCAAACTTGTAGTATAACTCAACCCTTGTATGTCTGTATGTCTGTTATAATTCTGTGAAATAAGATATTTTATTGTTGTTGAAAATATTTTTAGGTTATTTTAGCAATTTTGTGTGACTAACTATGTTCTGGACGAGTTTCGGGTAGACTAGCTGACTTAGTAATCAACTAGTCATAAATGTCTTTAGAAATATTAATTCTGGAATTTTAGAGATAAATCTGTAAAAAAATAGTTTAAAAATTATTTTTATGATATTCATATGATTTTTAAGTATGTTATTGAAGTAGGGGCATAACTGACTAATTAAGAGTTAGAAACCATAAAATTATGTTTTGATGTCTCGTGGAACCTGTGTGTGATTGTATGGATCTAAATGGCTCCACAAGAGATTGAATATAATTTTAGCTCATTACTTTGAATAATTAAGTCGTATCATAAGTTCCGTGAGTAGTGACTTAATCTAGTTAATTAATTATCTAAGAGCGTCGGGTTCCGGAGGTGTGGACGCGGAAGCGGCGTTCATATTTACAGCGCAGAATCAGGCAAGTTACCTTGCCACCTTACTCTGTGATTTATATATTCTTATTTTTAGTTGTTATTTTTTAGTATTTCTTATTTGTAGATATTATGAAATTGTGCGTCCAAGTCACACTTGGGTGCAAGCGACTCTATCGGTCGTTTTCTTACTTTTGTTTATTTCTCTTGCATTAACTTAGTCTAGTGACCACCCATTATTAATGAGGTATTGGCATATCTCATACGGCCTTGACACTTGCTTTACCACGTGTTGTGAGTCATATGTAGGACACGTGCTCGCGTAGTCGGCTGGCCACCGATACATTTAAGGCATACGACGTATAGGAGTAATTGCCAATAGAATTGTATGCTAGTAGACTTGGCAGTACTAGAGATCTAATGAGTCATGGATGTGACACTACTAGGCATTTGGTGGGGAGAACAGTTCCTTAACGTATGGGCCACTTATGTACTTTTCTATTCCTGATCCTGCTGGCCTCTGACATTCGAGGAACGTTATGCTTTTAGGTCCCTGGTATCTTGATGGGACCATACCTGAGTTACCTGCACCTGAGCCAGATGCCCATGCGTTAAAGGTTTGTTCTTAACTGTATTTTCATCGTAGTACTGGTAGGCACCCTGTTGCATGCATCCCTTTTTACTCTCTATTATATATCACATATTATATGGCATGTTCTTTATGTATCTTGTTATGTCCCTCTGAGGACCCGGTTATCTCTCCATGTGTGTGCTTTGTGACTTTTGCAGGGGTTCTAGCCAAGGTCGTGATCTTCTCTATTTCTTCAAGGATTATTGCTCTTGGTTCGTCGTGCCATTTTATCGATTATTTCCTTGTATATTTTTTTCATTTAAAATGGTTGGTAGTGTATTTGTTTCCGCCCAACTACATGTATAAGTGACAAATTCTTGGGTTGATTATAATATTATTCTCTATTGTTGTGGGTGAGATTTATTTATCATGGTTTACCGTATTTTATAGCTTATGTATACATACGAGGTTCCATAAATTGGAGTATACTTCGTATGTATACAGCTGGTATGTCTACGTACTTAGTCCTAAGTATTTTGGGGCTGCGGTGTTACATATTTTTGCGGTGGCCCATGCAGGTCTCGAATATCACTTTGGTTACGTTACTGTACCGATATGAGCCTGCAAATAAGATTATAGTCTAGAATCTCATCCACATACTTGACCTCCTCCATTGATTCCAATTTCGAACTCTCATCCAGCTACCTTGATATCCTTCTGCTTGATTCCTTTCCACTGTAATCTTATCCTTTTCCTTCGTGCCTAATAGAGAGGTTAGGAATATGGCTTGTACTGGTTATACGTGTTATATTTCTCAGTTACTCAACTAGTTTATTTTATAAGTTAGGTGGTATGACTACAACCTACCACCTGTATCCTTGCAACCTAGTATTAAAGTGTAACAGGGTGATAATGAATATATGCTAGTGTAGGAAGATATTGTTACCTAGAAGATAGAGTTTTAGTAGCCCATACTCCATTAGTTAACCAAAGCCTGATACAAGAGACAGTAGGACGACTGTATAAGCAGGAACACCGAACAAGACTTAGATTCTTATGAAAACTTGAACTATTTATTACTGCTTTTATCATTATCTCCCGTAATTATACTTCACAATATCATAAATAATGTTGCTATTTATAGCCTAGTTTTGCAAGCTTATATTTTTATCGAGCTTGTTCAGGACATATGTATACTGGGGACGGCCGCTAACATATTATCTAATCAGAATCAGTGTATTATGGTCTGATCAACCTTGGTGCACTTGGTTCATTTATCATATAATTACCCTACGTGGATTGAGATATAAAGGTATCTAGGATCTCATCCGCGACTACATTGATAATTCCTCTTGAATTATACATTCGCCTTTGAATTGCATAATTGTATTCAATGACATCTTTCTTGAACACTTTATTGCCTTTGTCTTCACTGATTGGAAAGACAAACGGTTATATTTGATAGATGGATACAGAGTATCCCCATGGCCATGATAGTTGTATACACAAGTGTAGCTACCATCGGCTAGCCATATGACTACAACCTTGCAATGAGATTACTCATTCTTCCTCGACCCTGAAACAACTATTGTGACCTTCTAGTCATTTGAATATGATAATGATTAGAATCATACCTTTAGTCAAAATACCAACATAGGAGACTATCTATTTTCAGGGAACAAATTATTATGGGTCTCTAAATATTTTTCTTAATTCTTGCTTTAACTAGCAACCCTTATGCCTTAACCCAACCCTTACCCGACCAAGCCCACAGTTAGACATGAGGGGAAACAGACAGAAACAAAGACAAGCTTTTACCATGACTATGATAGATACCCATTTCGAGATTAGTATCCAAGCGGTGTTACTCTAGGCATACAATTTTGTTATTAAAGAAGTGACTTAGCATTAGAACAACACATTCTCCAGCTTAGCCAATATCTGTAGCTTAACACTTTATCATATTGACTTACTAGTTATCAACAAGCAACGCATGAGCACTACATTCGATGCCATTAGAACCCTTATGACTATGGTTTGGCAGGCTTGACACAAATAGAAAATTTATGACTTAGTCGTTAGAGATCTTTCATATGATGTGCCTTAGAGTTTGTTATCCCACCGATAGACTCTTGTATACTATAGAGGAGTGGGTCATTATATTATTCGACTCATGTATCATTGTACGAAATCATATCCATTTATTAGAAATCAGGGTACGGTCCTCGAAACTGATTCATAACTACCATATCACGTTATCGATCATATCGTGACTATTATTACCAAAGGTAAAGGTACGAGGTCGCGACTCAAATATTCCTAAAACCATGTCCTAGTCTCTAGATTGAATATATGGTTAGCCATTCTTACTTTTAGGAATTATAGGATCACTGATTGAGTGAGGTAAATTGGTTCTCGCTAGGATGACAAATTAGTGACTCGTGAACTCCCACTTTCTTTTTAGAACATTTGATGTCCCTTACCGTGACTTTGATATTCGGAGTGTAATACTAGTTGTTACCTTCCAACAAAATTCATATGCAAGACCTAGACGAGTCCACCTTCAAGTAAACATATCATGTCCCATTCAAACACATTCCCTTGTACTCTATTTTCATGATACGGCCTTCAGGTAATAAGGGCTAACTATCATCCTTACCATAATACCGATGTACACTCTGACTTCAATTAGAGACCGAACCTCGACTAAATTCTTTCGACCCAATATACGGTGGTGACCTACTCGAAGCCCACTATGCACATGTCACTAATGTGCCACTCAATTGAGTCCTTATGTGCTACTTATACACAAAAGGCATATTTTTGGGCTTAAGGAACCTAGTTAACCAACCCAACTGGAAATTAGCCTAACCACTAGTGTTGGAACCTAATCTACGATTTCCATAAACTTAATAGGAATGGTCTAGATGGGTTTTTATAGATCTTGTCTAGCCAATATAGATTCAAATCAAGATTCATTCAATAAAAGATCGATGACCCATTTGGTAATCCATTAAGACCTGGTTAAATCCATCCATGCCTATCGCCATATTTGGACTATAAAATCAAACTTGATGTAATAGGCCCTTACTCCTATTATGTAGGCCCCACCTCTTGGCTCCCTAATTCTCCTTTCATAAATTTTGTAAGCAAATCTCTTGGTATCCCATGTTATACAATGAATGGAATCCCGTTGTACTAACCTGTTTTCGGTTGTACTTGACTAAGACCTCCCCTATTGCCTGGATGAAACACGAATAATATGTCAGCAAATGTTAAATGAGTAATACTAGGGCTTCCTATAAAGTCCATGACTACAACCAGAAGTACCTCATATCCTCGTACACCACTAATTGGTTTCCACTTATAAGTCCCATTACTTCGCTTCCCCGATTAACCAATTTTTGTAAGTTGCATAGAACCTTGAACTTAGTGTACTCTACCTCTTTAAATATGATACCCTTTGTAGACTATTCTTCCATCTGATGGGATATTATGATGCGATAACCGTATTTATGTTCCTAATGGAGAGCTACGGTAGGAGTTAATGGTAGAAGCACACAGTTCGACCTCCTCTATTCATCCCGAAGGAACTAAGATGTACCGAAACTTATGACAGTATTATTGGAGGCACAGAATAAAGCAAGAGATAGCTCGTTTCATGGCCAAGTGTTTGGTATGCCAACAAGTAAAGGCCGAGCACTAGAGGACGGCCGAATTTTTGCAGCCGCTACCCATTCTCGAGTGGAAGTGGGAGCACATTATGATGGACTTTGTCACAGAATTTCCTCGGAAGTCCTAGTGGACGAGATGCGGTATGGGTGATTGTTGATATACTTACCAAATCAGTCCACTTCTTACCTTTTAGAGTGGGACAGTCCACAGAAGTCTTGGCGTATATGTACATGAAGCAAATAGTAAAGATGCACGGTGTACCAGTTAGTATCATATCGGATCATGACTTGAGGTTCACTTCGCATTTTTGGAGGAGTATACAAAAAAGTTTGGGTATGCGCTTAAAGTTCAGCATGTCGTACCATTCGCACACAGACGGCCAGTCAGAGCGTGTGATTCAGTCGCTAGAGGATATGCTGAGAGCGTGTATGCTTGACTTTGGCGGATCTTGGGAAGACCACCTTGATCTAGTAGAGTTTTCCTACAATAATAGCTATCAAGCGAGCATTCAGATGGCTCCGTTTAAAGCGTTGTATGGTAGAAAGTGACGATCTTCTGTTTATTGGAGCGATATAGGAGAGCGACAGATATTAGGACCCAAGTTGGTTTTGAGCACAGTGGAGAAGGTGAAGAAGATACAAGACCACCTGCGAGCAGGACATGATCGACAGAAGCAGTGGGCAGATAATCGTTGTCGACCTTTGGAATTCAAGGAAGACGATCATGTATTCTTGAAGATATCCCCTACTAGAGGCACGATTCGATTCGGAGGATGTGGCAAGTTGAGTCCAAGATACATCAGCCCTTTTGATGTCTTTGAATGAGTTGGAGAGGTTGCCTATTGATTGGCATTTCCACCGTCGCTTGAGAGAGTACATGATGTATTCCATGTGTCGGAGCTGAGGCGATACGTGGCAGACAGTAGTCATGTGCTTGATCACTACGAGATCACTGCAGGACTGAGCTTGTCGTACCAAGAGCAACCAGTAGGTATCCTTGATCGCCGAGTGAAGGTGTTGCAGAATCAATCTATACCGTTGTTTCGCGTGGCATGGAAGCATCACTCGCCAGGAGAGTCTACTTGGGAGCGCGAGGACGACATCCGAAATCGTTACCTGCATTTGTTCGAAGACCAAGGTACGTTTTCATGTTAGATTCTTAATATTTGTACTACATTGCATTCGACCGCCCTACCGTAGTTTAATTTCGAGGACAAAATTTCTTTAAGTTGGGTAGGGTGTAAAACCCCTCAAAACTTAAAAGAATATTTAAATTTATTTTTTGTATTTTATTTCATTCTAATTTATTTTTATCTTATTTATATTATATAAAAGGACTATAGTCATGGTTGAGTTTGAATATACAAGACTAGAAAGTATGGCATGCCTAGCGTAGTCGGGTGCTTTAACTAGCATGCTAGCCATGTTAGAAATGCCATGGTCATACTGTAATATCTTGCATGTTAACCATTCAAATTATGGCACAAGTTATATTTTTATTTAATTAATTAGTTAAAAAAGCCTTTATGACTTTTTAGGAGATCCGGTTGCACCAAACCTTACCAAACCTCTTCCAAGCCAGACCCAACCCTATGTAGGCATATTGGACATTAATAAATATTAATAATTACATATATTTGTATTTAATTCAGAATTGGATTGTATTTCATAGATAGAATTAATTAGTTCAATATTAGGAAAAGACCTTTTTAAATCCTCAATCCAATCAATTAGCCAACTCACCAAACAACCAAATCATGCCAAGTGGACCCCCACCATAGATTATTCGGCCAAGCAAACACCCCCCATGGCTGAACACCTCATAGGAATAGGTTTTCCACTCCTTTTCATGCATGCAACCCAATAAAGCCCATATATATACATCAACTTAGCCCAAACCCTAATCCTAACTTAATTCTTCCTTTCTTTCCATCACCATAGCCGACCACCCCTCTTCCCCTCCATATTTTTGGCAGCACCTTTCCCCCCATAGCCTCCATAAATCATCTCCTCCATTGCACATCTCTCCATCCTTCATAAAAACTCATCTCCTCCACCATACATCCAACCAACCTCTCAAAACAAATCCTAAAAACTCTATCTTCTCCATCCAACCATCTAAAGCCATTGCCAACCCTTCTATACTCACCAAAAGAGGATTAGCAAGCAGGGATATAGAGAAAGGTTGGAGCTTTGGCGAGGAGAAATCGTCACAACCTCTCTAGCAAGGACCTTTGGTAAGAAATCCTAATCATTCCATCTCAAACCCTCACTAAAATTCTATATGTATTAAATCTGTAGAAATTATATTTTGATAGATTTTGTTAAGTATAATCATCCATAAAGGTTTCATGAAATATAGACGTAATATTCATGTTTCGTTTGGATCAAAATTAATCCCATTGTGAAGGAACTATGAGTTATTGGTGCCTATTCTCGAAACTGAATTTTAAGTGTGTTCATATATGTAAATTAGGATTTTTAAGTATTTTTCCACGATTTTATCAACTCAAATCTGGTCGAAAATTTTTTAGGTCAAAACTAGCTAATTTCGGGTAACCGGCTGACCTAGAATGTCTCAAACTTGTAGTATAACTCAACCCATGTACCTCTATTATGATTCTGTGAAATAAGGTATTTTATTGCTATTTAAAATATATTTTTGGTTATTTTAGAAATTTTGAGTCATTAACTATGTTCCGGACGAGTTTCCGGTAGACTAGCTGACTTAGTAATCAACTAGTCATAAATGTCTTTAGAAATATTAATTTTGAAATTTCAGAGATAAATCTGTAGAAAATTAGTTTAAATATTATTTTTATTATATTTATATAATTTTTAAGTATGTTATTGAAGTAGGGGCATAACCGACTAATTAAGAGTTAGAAACCCTAAAACTGTATTTTGATGTCTCATGGAACCTGTGTGTGATTGTATGGATCTAAATGGTTCCACGAGAGATTGTATATAATTTTAACTCATTACTTTGACTAATTAAGTCGTATCATAAGTTTCGTGAGTAGTGACTTAATCTAGTTAATTAATTATCTAGGAGCGTTAGGTTCCGGAGGTGTGGACGCGGGAGCGGCGTTCATATTTACATCGCAAAATCAGACAAGTTACCTTGCCACCTTACTCTATGATTTATATATTCTTATTTTTAGTTGTTATTTTTTAGTATTTCTTATTTGTCGATATTATAAAATTGTGCGTCCAAGTCACACTTGGGTGCAAGCGACTCTATCGGTCGTTTTCTTACATTTGTTTATTTCTCTTGCATTAACTTAGTCTAGTGACCACCCATTGTTGATGAGGTATTAGCATATCTCATACGGCCTTGACACTTGCTTTACCACGTGTTGTGAGTCATATGTAGGACACGTGCTCGCGTAGTCGGCTGGCCACCGATACATATGAGGCGTGCGACGGATAGGAGTAACTGCCAATAGAATTGTATGCTTGTAGACTTGGCAGTACTAGAGATCTAATGAGTCATGGATGTGACCCTACTAGGCATTGGGTGGGGAGAACAGTTCCTTAACGTATGGGCCACTTATGCACTTTCCTATTCCTGATCCTGCTGGCCTCTGACATTCGAAGAATGTTATGCTTTTAGGTCCCTGGTATCTTGATGGGACTATACCTGAGTTACCTGCACCTGAGCCAGATGCCCATGCATTGAAGGTTTGTTCCTAACAGCATTTTCGTAGTAGTACTGGTAGGCACCCTATTGCATGCATCCCCTTTTACTCTCTATTATATATCACATATTATATGGCATATTCTTTATGTATCTTGTTACGTCCCTCTGAGGACCTGGTTATCTCTCCATGTGTGTGCTTTGTGACTTTTGTAGGGGTTCTTGCCAAGGTCGTGATCTTCTCTATTTCTTCAAGGATTATTGTTCTTGGTTCGTCTTGCCATTTTATCGATCATTTCCTTGTATATTTTCTTTCATTTAAAATGGTTGGTATTGGATTTGTCTCCACCCAACTACATGTATAAGTGAAAAATTCTTGAGTTGATTATAATATTATTCTCTATTATTGTGGATGAGATTTAGTTATTATGGTTTACTGCATTTTACAACTTATGTATACATACGGGATTCCATAAATTGGAGTATACTTCGTATGTATATAGTTGGCATGTCTACGTACTTAGTCCTAAGTATTTTGGGACTGTGCATTATACTTTTAGGGTGACGAGTGGACAAGTGCTCCAGGTGACGAAGTCACTGTGCTTGAGGGCGACGAGTGGACTTGTGGTTTGGACAACAAAGTGTCAGATGAAGGAGCCTTTGGACGGGCTGCGCTTTTGGATCGGATGGAGGGTGCTACGCTTCTGGGTTGAAGCAAGGGCACAATAAGAAGAATGAACTGGTTGTACTTCTGAGTCGAAGGAGATAGTTTCTGTCGAAGTCATAAGAGCAGTTAATGACTGCTCTTTTTATGGACGAGTCGGTCAAGAAGTCTGTGGCCTAGGATTCAGTCGAATGAACCTATTAAATGAGACTCGTTATGCTGAGTCTTAGGTTCATCCCATTAATTTATGAGTCTTTGACCTACGGCCACGTGGCATGTAGGTTGGACCACACTCACCCTATATAAAGGAAAGCTTTTCCGAAGGGTTACCTCCACTGTCTCTTAGCATTCTCACCGTCATGCTCGATCTTGACTTAGCTTTGAACGGCCGTTAGCATTGCAAAAGTCGACTGTTGGTTGTGGATCCCTTCGTTCAAAGAAGCTATGTCCTTGTAGAAGAACTGCTGCTGAGTTTTAAGATGCACTTGAGCATTTGGCATATGGAGTTCGAACCTGAACAAGATCTTGGAGGTCTTCGAGATCCAAGCTTCTGGGTTTAGATTGACTGCCAATCTGAAGAGCCACAGATTGTGCTATGCCCTGCTCAATGGCGGTGGCACACCATGTGCTGTGGACTAAGTTCTTGCTCGGGCCAATAGCTGCTTCAGGAAGTGGCTCGCTCTGACGAGAAAGTGATTCACTCTGACAATGCTGCGCGTCTGGAGGGCTACGCACGTGCTGAAGATTAATCCCTTGTTGACTTTTTTAGGTGTGTTAGTCCTCTATATATAATCATAATGAATCTGTAATAGATCTTTTGTAGACATGATTTTAATAAAGAACTGTTTATGCACCACTTTCGTTCGACTCTGTGACTTTAGTTGTCTGTCTGCGCTTTTGGGGCACCTGTACTTTTGTGAAGCCATGTGTAGTGAGACCGCCACCTGTGCTTTTGATATGTCTGCACTTTTATCATGCTTCTACACCCACGGATGCCGAGCCTCCAGGAACTCAGCTTTTTGCAGCCATATCATCAGAAAAGCAGCCAACGCCGCTTTCGGGCTCAGAGCACTCAGGTTCTGACAGAAATGCTATGAATGGTAGAGGTGGGTTTTCCCTTGGCATCTACTGAGGGAGCAAAGATCCCCGCTATGGCCATCAAATCTTCTGCATTGTGGGCGATATATTTTTTGCGCATGGAAAAGTGGACCGTTACCGTCTCCGACGGGCACTTTTTAAAGATATAATCCTTCCAAGCTTTGATATGGGGCAGAGCGTTTGCTCTGTCCTGGCGAACGCACACTTGATGATGGCAAAGCAATTCTTTGTACACGACCACCATTTTAGAATATTTGTTCTCCAGCACACTAAAAACCCTCTTTGCAAGGAGTATATTCCTTACACGACAAGTTCCCCCACGGAAGCTTCGATATGGCGTACATCTTATGGAAGGCCAATCCCATCTCTCCGCACGAAGTAAAGAAAGTCCCGGTATCATGGTTATACATCTCCAGCAAGGCCATGAACAGGGGCTGATTGATCTCTATACCATGTTCGGTAGCCCCGATGGCAAGACGCAAGCCCGTACCTTATAGATCATCCTTGAACCTACCTAACACCCACTGGGTTAGTTTGCGCCATTCAGCCCTAGGATGGATCCAGCCTTCGATGCGGAAAGCCTTTTTCGGATACGTGTATCCCGTCGATGTTTGCCAAGACAAAAGGTTATGCAAAATTTTTGTATATTAAACATAAAAAAAGTACTATCGATTCCTAAATAGGAGATCTAAGTACAAAGTTTTCTGGCGAAGTGTGACGGTGGAGATCGAGCACTACAGTGGCTCCTTTACTCCGTTGACGATCTGACGACGAGTTGAACTTGCCCTGGCTTTCTGGTGCTTGTGATTGGAACTCTGGGGTTTCCAATCAAGAGGATACCGAATTTGTGAAGATTTTGAAGCCTCTTTATCGAAGGAAAACTCCTTCTATTTATAGGAGAGCACATATACGATGTGCATAAGGATGGTACAGAAACATTGCACGTAGTGATATGAAAGAATCTCAAAGTTACACGGTAAGGGCTGCTGCTGAGCTGATACATGGCGTACGCGGGAATTCTCTTTTATCAAGATCTTGGGGAATTATCAACATAACCGAATAAAGGACATGTGGCGTATGTTTACTGTTCATCGGATGAACCTAAGCAGATTATGTCCCTATCCCTGAAGTTGGATTTTGTCTTATCATAAGGGGCCATTGGTTTAAACAAACCAATTGGATATAGCCCTCGTCTGTAAGAACAAATTTCGTCCTTATCTGTGGTTTAAATAAACCGATAGGATATTGCTCTTATCAACAGAATCAACTTTGTCCTATATTAAAAGCGGTGGTTTTTAAACAAACCAATCTGAAAAGGACATAAACACCTGTCTGGCCACATGGAACCACATCACCCCATAAGACTAAGCTTCTATGCGAGCTACGCTTCTGGCAAGGCTTTGAGATTACTGTGCTTCTAGGCGATATGCAGACTGTGCTTCAGGTGATGGAGTCACTGCGCTTTTAGAGCGACAAGTGCTTCAAGCAAGGAGTCACTGAACTTTTAGTGCGATGAGTGGACTTGTGCTTTAGGCAAAGGAGTCACTACACTTTTAGAGCGACGACTGGACTTGTGCTTTAGGCAACGGAGTCACTGCGCTTTTAGAGCAACGAGTGAACTTGTGCTTTGGGCAATAGAGTCACTGCGCTTGAGGGCATCGAGTAGACTTGTGCAAAGTGTCAGATGAAGGAGCCTTTGAACAGGATACACTTTTGGATGGGTTGCAGGGTGTTGCGCTTCTAGGTTGAAGCGAGGGCACAGTAAACTGGCTGCGCTTCTGATTCGAAGGAGCTAGTTTCTGTCGAAGTCATAAAAGCAATTAGTGACTTCTCTTTTGATGGACGTGTAACGCTCCAGTCTCAAAATACGTAGGACTAGGGACGTAGATATGCCAGCCGTATAATAAATATACGTAAGCTGTAAAATACAGTAGAAACTATGACAACTAATCTCATCCACAATAAAGATCAAGCTTTTATAGAATTAAGCAAGAATTTGTCTTATACATGATGTTGGGTGGAGACAAATCCACTACCAACTAGTAAAAGAAGAAAATACATAAACATAGAAATTACTTGGCAAAAAGTGATATGGACGATTCAAGAGCAATCATCTTCGAAGGAATGGAAAAGATCACGGCCTTAGCTAGAACACCAGCGAAGAGATAAGAACACACCTGGAGAGATCACCAGGTCCTCAGAAGGAAATAACAAGATACCAAATATCATGCCATAAAACTGAATATAAAATGCTCAATAATAATAAGTCAAATCGGATCATAACATGGTCCAATATTTTACCCTCGAATTAGCGTACCATCCATCCAACCAAGCAAGGATATGAGATGACACCCTAATCCACGATGAAGTATCTTTCTATGCCCTAAATCAAATATGGTATTCGGATCACAACAAGGTTCAGTACCTTCTTATCGAAGTAGTGAGCCACACCTATAACCAAACAAGGACAAGATGTGGCAAACTAGTCCGCGACAAGTTACTGTTCCAAGCCGCGTTCAGATATAAGTACCCAAACCAAAAGTAACCATACCTAACGGATAGGGTTGCCTAACCATTCTAAGTGAATACAGTTTAAGAACAAACCTCTAACGCATGGGCTCTCTGGCTAAAATAGGATTGGAATGGTTCCCTCTATGGGCACCAGGGGCCCAGTATGTAAGAGCATAAGGTTCCGCAGAACGTCAGTGGCCGTCAGTAACCATGGGTAATCTCACCCGCGTCTCCGACGGAGCTCACGGGTTACAAAAGTAAAGTGTATCGTAGCCCATACGCTAAGGGAATGTCCTTCCTGCCCCATACCTATTATGTTGCATCCACAACACGTATAACCTCTATTAACCGCTAAGTCAAACTAAATCATGCAATACTATTAGCGGTTAATCCTAACGCACGGCTTATACATACCAGTGGCCATCCAACTATGCATTTTTGAGTTCTATATGTGGCTCACAACTTCGTGGTACAAATGTGTCAAGGCCTATGAATGCAACACACATGATGGGTGGTCTCTTAAATCTATGGTCAAATGCATAGGGATAATAAAGTAACAGGAAATAGAACTAGATAGTAAAACTATATCCCAAAATAACTATGTAGCACAGTTTAATATGCAGAAAGAAAATAATGAATAATGCATGAAATATGAGCTAAAGTAAATAGACAGCAAATGGTAAGGTATCTTGCCTGAGGGTGGTGCCAGAAGTAGCAAAATCCAACAGTCAGAATAGTCACTAATGAAGTCAAAATCCGCAAACAGCTCCAGATGCTGAAATAAACATCATAAAGATTTTTGGTATAAAAGATATATCTTGAAAAGCCTGTCTAAAAGTCTAATTCTGGACACAGGACCAAAATCATAATTTTTGATCGAAACGATGTCTGTCGTTGGACCCATTTTGTACCGAAAAGCGTGCCAGCACCTACGGTCTCTAAAGTCATCAAACTATATGTCTACGGGTCCGGTTTGACGTGATAAACCCAACCGTATGTCCAAAGTTAGATTTTGGTGGACTGTACACAATTTTGCCCGTTGGTTAGGGTCGCAGGCCCGCCAAAATGACGTTCTGGTCGACCTTCTAAGAATCGGACCAAACTTGGCATACAGAACCAGAAAAATGACACAGTCCTGTTGGCACATGTTTCATCTCAGGATGACGAACGTGCACAAAGTTATGGGCTAGTTTGTAAAAGGGGCGATGCGGGATATCTCGACGGATATGCCTCGATTTCGTAGCGCACATACAACGAAATTGATTGTCGTCAAATCCCACTCGTCGACAACATCCATACGCATCTTTCGATGCTTATGGATTGTGACCACGTCACCCGGTTTGTCGGGACGCACGTCGTATCGGTTGGAATTCATTGAAATTTAAAGTTTGAAAACTATTTTTTTCTAGAAGTTTGAAACTGAATTAACAATGATTTAATCCATGAGAATTAAAATTACAGTGGGGTATCCATCTCGTATATGTTGTCTATAACATTGTTTTAAAAGGTTCTCAAAACTGTGAAGAATCGACAGAATTTTGCCTTCCTATATAGGGTTTTTTGGGTTTGACGGAAGAGATTAGGTTTAGGATTTCGTAGGATTTGATTTGGATAAAAATGGTAAAGATTAGATTTAGTTTGGATGAAAGAAAAATTTCAAAAAAAATAAACAGTCGGTTTCCCCCTATCCGGCTGTGCTCTGCTTGGGAAAGGAACTGTTCCCCCTCTTTTTTCTTTTTTTTTCTTTTTTTTTCTTTTTTTCACATTTAAAACCAATTATATATATTCCCATACATTCAAAAAACTAAGTAATTTTATAAAAAATTTCTAAATTCTCAAATCTCAAAATATAAAAAAATTTATATATGGAATATTATACATTCCTTACAATTATTTAAAACAAGAATTTGTTTATAAAAGAAATCAATATTTATTTTCATCAATATAATTCATGTAATTAAACCCTATATATATGACATACATTAAAAGTACTAATTCTAAAAATAATGAAATACTCAAATATTTTAAAGATAGAATAACAACAAGCAATATTTAGAACCGTCGAAAAAAGGTTTATATTTATTTAGCATAGATAGGCTCATTTTAAAAAAAAATATTTGCAATAATAATTAATAATAATATTAATATTAATAATAACAATATAAACAACAACAACCACAATAATAGTAATAATAATAATAATAATAACAGGGGTCTATTAAACTTGGGTGAGTAACTACTAGTATTACTATTACAAAGCAAATATAAAATTTTCAAATCATAAAAATAATAAATAAATAAATAAATGGACAAAGATAGCCATAATACGATTTAATAATTTTGACAACTAGATATTCAAATAAAATAAATCTAGTGGCACATATCTCTAATATGTTAGTCAAGGCACTTGACTGCACTGGTCGTGGCATATTATCTAATCAGTGTGCATAACAAAATTTAACCATGACTAAGACTATATTTATAAATAAATAAATAACAAAATAATTCAAAACAAATCATTTAAGAGATTAAATAAATAAATAAAATATTCTTCGAAAAGTTTGGGGGTTTACATCCACCCAACTTATAAAAATTTCATCCTCAAAATTAATATAAACTTAATATAAAAATAATGAGGCTCACTATGAAGGAAAAGTAAGTACATCAAATCATAAATCGGTTCCGAAAAGATAGAGATGGTGGTTATAGGAGGAATCCAAACTGACAAGATATTCTACAAGATAGGGTCTTTAGTCTTGCATGGGTCACGGATATTCAGTTCGTTTGAGGGAATGGGTCAAAATTGCATGGTTAAAATCAAATGGACAAAAATAGGCATCCGTGGATTGTTCTGAGGGAAAATGTGTCGTTCATATGGTGTAATTGAAATGGAGCACATGATGGTTTATTTGTGTGAGACATGCATGTCATGTGTGTAGAGTGGCTAGTCTAGTTCATGAGTGTGAAGTTTATTGGAAGGAAATGGCTAGTGTTGTGCTCCAAATATCAAAGTCACGGTAGAGGGTATCAGATGGTACTGGTAGAAGGGGACGTTATGAACCCCTATTTTATTAGTTCAATTGGAACCTGTCTATCACAGTCATTTGCAAAACAAAGATAGTATCACAACTTCCAAACCGACGGAAGAACAATTACGAAAGGCATTCCATTATAAGATATAGAGTACACTAAGTTCAAGGTTCTACCCAACTTATAGAAGTTGGTTAATCGTGGAAAGCACAGTAATAATACTTCCGAGAAGGTCAATTTTCAAGGAGATGTATGAGAATGTGAGGTACTTCTGATCGTAGTCACTGACTCTAAAGGAAGCCTAGGTATTACTTATTTAACGTCCATATCTTGACCATGTTTCATCAAGACAGTAGGAGAGGTCTTGGTCAAGTATAACCGAAACAAGTTAGTACCGAGGGATTCCATTCATCGCATAACATAGGATACTAAAGATATGGTTAAGGAATTTATGGAAGGAGGATTCATGGACCAAGAGATTAGGACTACATAATAGGTGTAGGACCTATTCCATAAAGTTTAATTTATAGTCAAAATTTGGCGATATGTACAGATGGGTTTAACTGGGTTTATTGGGTATCCTAACGGAACATCAATCTTTGATTGAATAAAAACTTGGGTTTGAATCTATATTGGCTGGACAAGATCTATAAAGTCAATCTGAACCATTCCTATTCGGTGAGGGTAGCCTAGAATAAGTTCCAACTCATGTGGTTGGGCTAATTGCCAGCCGGGTTGGTTAAGTAGGTTCTGTAAGTCTTGAAGATGTGCCTTCCGTGACTTTGGTGTATAAGTAGCACACGAGAACTCAATTGAGTGGCACACTAGTGGCATGTGTGTAGTAGACTTCGAGTAGATCACAACCATATATTGGGTCAAAAGAATTGAGTCAAGGTTGGATCTCTAATTTAGGGCGGAAGTACATCGGTATTACGGTAAGGATTATAGCTAGCATTTTGACCTGAAAGTTGTATCATAAAAATAGAGTACAAGGGGACGTGTTTGAGTGGGACATGATATTCCTAAATGAAGGTGGACTTCTATATATCTTGTATATGAAAATTGTTTGAAGGTAACAGATGGTCTCGTGCTCCGAATAGCAATGTCACGGTCGAGGACACCAAATGATCTAGATAGAAAGTGGGTGCTCATGACGTACTAATTTATCATCCTAATAGAAACCAACTTATCCTAATCAATCGTTAATACTAGTAAATCCTATAATTTAGAGGGCTTAAAATCTATACTCTATAGAACAAAGACACAGTTTTATGTTTAATGAGGTTAGAAAAAATTTTAAAGTCGTGATGTTGTACCCCGACTCTTGATTATAAGAGAATACTAGACAACATAATAGATAATATGATATAGTAATTATGAATCAAGTTTGAATATAGTTCTCCGATTTCGAATAAATGGAGATGATTGTGTATATATAGCCTTCATGGCTATAGAAGAATACTGTGTGTCTACGAGCGTTTGTTTTTTCGAAATAGGTGACAAAAAAACAATAAGAGTTCGAGGGAGATGGGATCGAATTACAAATATGGGTTTCAAAGACGATTTAATAGTTCAAGAGGGAGTTGTCAAGACTGTCACGAATGAGGTCCTAAAGGATGAGTTTAACTATATCTCAATCCATATAGAGTAATCATACGAAGAGCGAACCAAGTGCACTAGGTTGATCAGACCATCATGCACCGGTTCTGATTAGACAATATGTTAGTGGACATTCCCAGATAACATATGTCTTGAACAAGCTCAATAAAAAGATGAGCTTGTAAAACTAGGCTATAATAGCAGCATTAGTCAAGATAGTTAAAATTATGAGTACGTTAGAAGATAAAGAAAGTGTAAATAGTTCATGTTCTTCAAATAAAATCTAAACTCATCCGGTGTTTGTGCTTATACAGTTGTCATAATGTCTTCTCGTTTAAAGCCTTGCTTAAGGTCAAAGGGAGTGTTAGGTCGTGAGGCATTATATCCAACTTATAAGAGTTAAACTAGTAATATGATGGGACAGTGGAACATTTCTACCTAGTATGAGTTACCTTTCTAACCTCTATCAAGCACGAAAGAAGGGATATGAATTGCGATAGAAGGAATCAAACAAGATGCAAATCAAAGGAGTCAAACGAGAGTTAGATAATAGAATCGAGGAATGAGGTCAAGTATGTGGATGAGATCCTAGACTCTAATCCTATATGCAGGCTTGCTTGGTATGGTAAAGTAACCAAACAATTTATCGTTGACCTGCATGGGCCACCATAAAAATACAATATATTAAAATACGTAGGACTAGGGACATAGACATGCCGGCCGTATAATAAATATGCGTAAGCTATAAAATACAGTAGAAACCATGACAACTAATCTCATCTACAATAAAGATCAAGCTTTTATAGAATTAAGCAAGAATTTGTCTTTGTACATGTTGTTAGGAGGAGACAAATCCACTACTAATAATAAAAGAAGAAAAAACATAAACAAAGAAATGACTTGGAAAAGAGTGATATGTACGATCCAAGAGTAATCATCTTCGAAGGAATAGAAAAGATCACGACCTTGGCTAGAACACCTGCGAAGAGATAAGAACACACACCTGGAAAGATCACCAGGTCCTCAGAGGGACGTAACAAGATACATAATATCATGCCATAAAATTGAATATAAACTGCTCAATAATAATAAGTCAAATCGGATCATAACATGGTCTAATATTTCACCCTCGAATTAGTGTACTATCCACCCAACCAAACAAGGGCATGAGATGGCACCCTAATCTACGATGAAGTATCTTTCCATGCTATGAATCCAATATGGTATCCGGACCACAACAAGGTTCAATACCTTCTCATCAAAGTAGTGAGCCACACCTACAACCAAATAAGGACAAGATGTGGCAAACTAGTCCGTGACAAGTTACCGTTCCAAGTCGCGTTCAGATATAAGTATCCAAACCAAAAGTACCCATACCTAACGGATAGGATAGCCTAACCATTCTATGTGAATGCAGTTTAAGAACAAACCTCTAACGCATGGGCTCCCTGGCTAAAATAGGATTCGTATGGTTCCCTCTCTGGGCACTAGGGGCGTAAGTAAGAGCATAATGTTCCGCAGAACGTCAGTGGCCATCAATAACCATGGGTAATCTCATCGCGTCTCCGACGGAGCTCACAGGTTAAAAAAGTAAAGTGTACCATAGCCCATACGCTAAGGGAATGTCATTCCCGCCCCATGCCTATTATGTTGCATCTACAACACGTATAACCTCTATTAACTGCTAAGTCAAATTAAATCAAGCAATACTATTAGCGGTTAATCCTAACGCACGACTTATATGTACCGGTGGCTAGCCAGCTACGCATTTTCGAGTTCTATATGTGACTCACAACTTCGTGGTACAAATGTGTCAAGGCCTATGAATGCAACACACGCGATGGGTGGTCTTTTAAATCTATGGTCAAGTGCATAGGGATAATAAAGTAACAGGAAATAGAACTAGATAGTAAAACTATAGACAGTTTAATATGCAGAAAGAAAATAATAATTAATGCATAAAATATGAGCTAAAGTAGATAGACAGCAAATGGCAAGGTATCTTGCCTGAGGGTGGTGCGAGAAGTAGCAAAATCCAATAGTCAGAATCGTCAGTAATGAAGTCAAAATCCGCAAACAGCTCCAGATGCTGAAGTAAACATCACGAAGATTTTTGGTATAAAGATATATCTTGAGAAGCCCGTCCAAAAGTCCAATTCTGGATACAAGGGCAAAATCATAATTTCGGGTCAAAACGATGTCCGCCGTTGGACCCGTTTTGCTCCGAAAAGCATGCTAGTACCTACGATCTCTAAAATTGTCAAATTACATGTCTACGGGTCCGATTTGACGAGACAAATCCAATCGCATGTCCAAAGTTAAATTATGGTGGGTTGTACACAATTTTGCCCGTTGGATCGGGTCGCGGGCCCGCCAAAATGACATTTCGGTCGACCTTCTCAGAATCGAACCAAACTTGGCATACAGGACCAGAAAAATGATATGGTCCTATTGGCACAAGTTTTATCTCGGGATGACGAACGTGCACAAAGTTATGGGCTAGTTTGTGATGGGGCTAATACGGGATATCTCGACGGATGCGCCTCGATTTCGTCGTGCACGTACAACAAAATTAATTTTCATCAAATTCCACATGTCAACAACATTCATGTGCATCTTTCGATGCTCATGGGTTGCGACCAAGTCGCCCGATTTATTGGGACGCACGCCGTATCGGTGGGAATTCGTTAAAATTTGAAGTTTGAAAACTAGTTTTTGTAGGACCGTTGAGCACCTCTAGAGGGGGTGTGAATAGATTGTGTGTGTGTACAGCAGAAAATACTCACCAATTCAAAAATTAAAGTTATAACTATGGCAGTAAATAAGAGACGGTAAATAAATGTATCAAGAGATAGAGAGATCAAACTCAGTGACACAGCGATGTATACTGGTATCCCTCTGAGAGGACTAATCCAGTCTCGAGTACTCTTGCTCGTTGTTAATCCACTATAGCACAAGCTAAATGAGAGCTTACAGTCTCTTACAACACCGTGCTTGGTGACAAGTGCACGACCAACTTCACAACACCGTGCTTGATGACAAGCGCACGAACAGCTCTACAACAAAGATAGTTGTTGTACTTGGAACGACCTCTTTACAACTCTTGGACACCAAAAGACTCTAAATCAAAGTAGATATTACTGGCTTTTGGCTAAGAGAAGTATATGTGTGATTTGAAAGCTTTAGAATATTTGAAAACACTTGTTGAGTAGAGAAGAGAAGATGAAGAAAAAATGAGTGATTTGAAATAAAAAACTCTCTTCTATTTATAAGTGTTTTCTAGGACCGAACTCGGGCAGAGTTCTGATGCAAATATTTCGCATAGAGACGTTGCATGCAGATTTGGAGGCAAGTGACTTTTGAATTCAAAGTGACCGAACACGGGCAGAGTTCGGACCGAACTCCGGCCGAACTCAGTTTTGAGTTCTATCAAGGGAAATTTTGAAATATTTGTCAAAAACTGTTTGAAAAAATAATTTGAAATATTTTGTAAAGATGAAATGGAAATAAGGTAAGCTTTTTAGAAATTTGGACTGTGACAAACCTAAGCCAGTATTATCTAGTCGATTTTACAATTTTAAGTCCTAGACTCAATAAATATAAAATATAGAATAAATTATAAAATGACTCAAACTAAATTCCTTTGAAATTCAACTTCAGATTGATGATATCTATGCTCGATGATGCAGTACAACGCCCGTTGATATTGATTTCATATACCCTGAAATGATTAGCAGTTTGTATATTTTGTGTATTGACTTAAGTGCATATCGATTATCAAAATCGGGTGTGACTATGGAATGGGCCAACAATCTCCCCTATTTTGATAATTGACAAACTTAAGTCTATACCAAAATATATCTTAACAAAATTGAACAAAAAAAATACCTACGATGGTTTTGTTTTGGATGGAATGATTTGAATGTATGTTTGTGTTCGTTGGTATTTGATATTTGGGTATGGCTGTTTCTCCCCCTTTTTCAATATAAAAATGACTTTGGCTCCCCCGTAATGTGTGAAGCCTACAATTTAAACCCAAAAAAAGACAAAGTGAAAAAAATAGACAACTAGTATGAAAAGAAGTACTGAAATGTACTGAAATATCTCACTAAAAGTGCAAAGATACAATCATGAAGTACTAAATATGTCCAACTAAGAAGTTTAGACATGAAAAAAATAAAAGAAACTATATCATAGCAAAAGATCATCTACTAACATCCTATCCACTAGTCATCAGCTGAGTCCGTATCACATAGTGAGGTCATCACCGCCAGGAGCATCAGGAGGAAAATAAGCTGCAGTAGTATCAAAGTAAGGAAAAGATGCCTCATCTCCGAACCTAGAACCTGTAAGCCTGGGTGAGGAACAATAGTGACTGGATGAACTGGATCATGAGAGAGAGTCCAGTGAAGATCCATAATCCCGTTCCGCAACACCTGTGCCTGATAGATGTGGCGAAACTCCGAGTCAAGATAGCTTTGATGACATTGCACAGAAAGAGCAACAAAGTCATCAAATCTCTGATAGAATCCTGGATCGAATCCCAAAGCAGGGACTGGAGCAGGAGCATCATCAGGATGAGGAGCCTCAGCACCGACATCTGGAGCAGGCTGAGCTCCAGGAGGCAGAGATGGAGCAGGATATCTATGAGATCTGATGAGCTCGATGGGAGTGAAGGAGTAGGCACAGGTTTGAAGATCAATATCAAACCTGCAAAAGATAGAGGCCAGGTGCATAGGATACACCAGGTTGCGTCCTGTATTTCTGCAGTTCAGCATCCAGGCCATCATAGTCTTGGGGATAGAAAAAAGAATACCAAAATGAATATGGTACATAGCAGAGAGCTCTAAGAAAGTAATCTCGTCTGTACATCCTTTCTTAGGAAGGAGTACAGAGAAAATGAAACGATAAAGTTCATAAAAATTTTAGTTTAGATGTTTTCAAAATACTCTACGAGGAATGGGGTTTGGATGACAAATCAATTCCTTGAAGGAGATAAGGGTAACATCCTCTGGAAACTGGACATGATGAATATCTACCAAAGCTTCACCAATATCAGGAACGTGGAAGTATTCACTGATATCAGTAGCACTAAACTCCAATTCTTGCCCAGCAATGCAAGAATAAAAGTTGTTGTTTGGTTTTACTTGCAGGTTACAGTAAAACATACGGACTGCATTGTCAAAGATATTTTCAGCTACTTCGAAAAAATCTCGGTAGTCTAGATTGTCAAAGGTAGGAGCGTACTCAGAAAAAATTGTAATAGTGACAAAAGCTCCATAACAAATTTTTCTACCGGAGAAAGAATCAAACCATAGGTCAGAGAATTCTTTATCAGGAAATAAAGTGCAATCAAAATCCTCTGATCCTACTGGTCTGACTGGACTAAATAGACTAGCTAGAGTATAGTCAGATGAAGAGGATCCAGCTTGGGAAGGATCAATTGATCCCCTCTGACGTTTAGAAGCCATGGAAGAAAAGAGAAATGAAGTGAAGTACCTCGAAAAAGGAGGAAGATAACGAAGTCGAGTAACCCACCAGATCTCCTAGAACACTTACAATGAAGGAGAAGAAAAGTATTTTTGGGAGGAAGAAGTAGATCGCCTAGAACACTTGCAATGAAGGAGGAGGAAAGTATTTTTGGGAGGAAGAAGATGATTTCTCAGTTTGCTGAGTGAAAAAGAATAGGAGAAGTAGGGTTTAAATAGAGGTTAGGGCCGGCTGTTCAGTTCGGCTACTTGCATTTCCGAGACAATAAATGTAGTTTTGGTATTTAAATTTTAACTTTATGACTTTTAACTCCTATATTTAATAACGTGCATTTGGGTTTAGCTGTAGGGGTATTGTCCCAGCTAACGGAGGTTCACCGGGGAACTCTTAAAT
The DNA here is from genome assembly GCA_029216955.1 of Iris pallida. Taxonomy (NCBI): domain Eukaryota; kingdom Viridiplantae; phylum Streptophyta; class Magnoliopsida; order Asparagales; family Iridaceae; genus Iris; species Iris pallida. Next base: position 33,110 of record JANAVB010024066.1, on the reverse strand, counting down.
ACCGCTTCGCTTCGACCGTAGTCGTGGTGACAGACAGACCCTTTTTAGGCTTGTACTCCAAAATAATTTCTGTTAAATAAATTTTAAAATTTCAAGTCATAAAATTAAATTTAATTGCCATAGTACATTATGAATCTGAAAATTCAAGTATACCGAGCTCTCGCCTCATTATGTTAAACCGATCTTCAGCCAATGGTTTTGTGAAAATGTTTGCTAGTTGATGATATGTGTCAATGAACTCTAGGCAGATATCCCCGTGTTGTTGATGATCACGTAAAAAGTGATGACGTATCTCAATGTGTTTTATGCGTGAGTGACAGATAGGGTTCTTAGTCAGATTAATGGTGCTAGTGTTGTCACAATAAATAAGAATCTTAGTGTAGTGCAAATTATAGTCTTCTAAGGTTTGCTTCATCCACAAAATCTGAGCACAGCAACGACCTGCGGTGATATACTCAGCATCAGTAGTTGATAATGCTACGGAATTTTGCTTCTTGCTAAACCAAGAGACTAAGGCCTTTCCTAGGAAATGACATGTACCGCTGGTACTTTTACGTTCTACTTTGCATCCTGTAAAATTCGCATCCGAGTAACCTATCAGGTCAAAGGATTTGGTTTTAGGATACCATAAGCCGACTGTAGAAGTTCCTTTAAGGTATCGAAAGATACGCTTAACGGCACTTAAATGTGATACCTTAGGATTTGCCTGATACCGTGTACATATGCAAACACTGAACATAATATCAGGGCGACTAGCAGTTAAATATAATAAACTACCAATCATACCTCGATACTTACGCTGCTCGACAGGTTTGTCACTTTCATTGGAATCAAGCTTTGTGGATGTAGCCATTGGAGTCCCGATTGGCTTTACGTTTTCGATGTCGTATTTTTTCAGTATGTTCTTCGTGTATTTAACTTGGTTGATGAACGTTCCCTTTGAGTGCTGTTTGATCTGAAGACCTAAGAAGAAGTTTAGCTCTCCCATCATACTCATCTCAAATTCACTTTGCATACACTTAGCAAAATCTTGACAAAGTTTTTCGTTAGTAGAACCGAATATAATGTCATCTACATAAATTTGCACAAGGAGAATATCATCATTTAAAGATTTGATAAACAAAGTAGCATCAACTTTTCCCTTTGAAAAACCATTATCAAGTAAGAAGGCACTTAGGCGTTCATACCAAGCACGAGGTGCTTGTTTGAGTCCATAGAGTACTTTCTTAAGCTTGAAGACGTGATCAGGTTTTTGAAAGTCTTCAAAACCAAGGGGTTGTTTCACAAAAACTCTTTTTTAAAAATCAGTTCAAAAATGCACTTTTCACGTCCATTTGAAATAATTTAAAATAATTAAAACATGCAAATGCACAAAATATGTGGATGGCTTCTAGTCTAGCAACAGGAGCATAAGTCTCATCATAATCAATTCCTTCTTATTAATTATAATCGTGTGCCACTAGACGTGCTTTGTTGCGTAGAACTTGTCCATCTTTACTAAGTTTATTTCGGAACACCCATTTGGTACCAATTATTGATTGAATAATAGGTTTAGGAACAAGTTTCCAAACTTGGTTTTTCTCAAATTGATTTAGTTCCTCTTGCATGGCATCAATCCAAAACTCATCAGAAAATGCATCATCTATATTCTTAGGTTCTATTTGAGAAATAAATGCTACATTTGCTGCTATTTCAGAATCCTTAAGAGAGGAGCGTGTACTTACACCTTTTGATACATCACCTATAATGAGTGTCTCTGGATGATCTGGTAAGAATTTTAATGAATCAACCTTTTGAGTCAGATCTTCCACAGGACTCTTTTCAATTTTTGCATGTGCATCTTTATCATCACTGTCGCTAGATCTGTGACTATTTAGCTCATCAAAAGTAACATTAATTAATTCTTCAACAATCATAGATCTTTTATTAAAAATCCTATATCCCTTACTCTTAGCAGCATATTCGAGAAATATTCCTTCATCTGCTTTAGAGTCGAACTTTCCCAAGTTATCCTTGGTGTTCAGGATAAAACAGCGACATAAAAAACTTTAAAATAAGAAATATTTGGAATTCTTCCAAACCAAAGTTCATATGGTGCTTTCTTCGAGATAGGTCGAATTAACACCCTATTCAAAACATGACAGGCTGTACTAACAGCTTCTGCCCAAAAATACTTAGGAAGATTATGCTGATTCAGCATGACTCTAGCCATTTTACTTAGAGTACGATTCTTCTGCTCCACAACACCATTCTGTTGGGGAGTTCTAGGACAAGAAAATTCGTGGTAATATCTACTATCATGACAAAACTTTTTGAAATCAGAATTTATGAATTTGCCACCATGATCACTTCGGATACGAGTAATTATGAAGCCTTTTTCGTTTTGTACCTTTTTGCAAAATATCTAAAATTCAAAAATAGCATCATTTTTGTTTGATAAAAAGTAAATTCAAGTAAAACGAGAGAAATCATCAACAATAACAAAAGCGTAGAGCTTATCACCAAGACTAGCGACTCTACTAGGACCAAATAAATCTATATGAATCAACTGCAAAGTCTAGAAGTACTTACAGCATTGATGGATTTAAATGTTGACCTATGTGCTTTGTTCTTTTCACAGTCAGCACATATCATATCTCTCTTGAATGGAATCTTGGGGAGTTCTTTTACCAACTTCTTAGTATTGAGTCGCGAGATAGTGTCCATATTTGTATGTCATAGTCTCATGTGCCATAGCCAGCTTTCATCTAGATTAGCTACTAGGTATCTACCTGCATTATTAGTTTGTCTTCTCTAATCCCTTAATATACGGGATCACCAGATGGCATATCATATATGGTACATTTGTCTTTCACAAAATTGATACCATAACCATTATCAACCAAATGACTTATGCTTAGTAGGTTATGTTTCAATTCTGTTACTAGATAAACATCATTTATTACTGGATAAGGAGAAATACCGACAGTACCATTACCAACAATATCACCTCTCAAATTATTTTCGAAGGAGACATATCCTTCTTTCTTTATCGATAGCGTAGCGAACAAAGATGCATCACCAGTCATGTGTCGCGAACAACCGCTATCGAGGATCCATTTACTTTTAGCATGAGAGGGTTGAGGGTCCACCTACAAAACAAGTAGATGAATCCTTTGGTACCTATTTACTGAAGGGTCCATTATGATTAGTTTTAGGTCTCTAGAATAAAGTATGATTATCAACAAGTTTCCTTGCCAAGCAATACTGTGATATGTGTCCGTGTGCACCACAATAAGTACAAGTTAGTTTAGAACCAGTAGTGGTTAAAACTGTGTTCACATGCTTGTTTGGTTTCTTGGAGAACCTATAAGTGAAAGCATGATGATAGTCGTATTTCATCTGTGCTTTCTTATTTTTAGTCCTCTTAGGTGTATACTTAGCATTAGGACTAAACTTAGGCTGTGTCACAGGTATTACCTGTTTGCCTAACTTGATTTCTAACTTTTTAGAAATCGCAACAGACTCTTCATATCTAGCAGTCATATCTGAGAGTCTTTGTTCTGTGACTAAGTGCTTCTTCTTCTCTATGTCATATAATTCTTGCATCTTGACATAATCTCTTTCTTTCTTTTCAATCTTGAGGATAGCCTCATGATAGTCTACCTTGAGTTTGATTATCTCTTCTGTGTTACCGGTAGTAGATGTCTCTTTAATATCTTCAATAAGATTGGACAGTCTGGCTATCTCGGTTGTGTGTGCCTTAATCTCTTTTCGAGATTGCTTATACTTGTCAAGCACAGTTTTGTGATCTTCAAGTAATTCGCTAAAGGTATTTTCTAATCCATCGAAAGTAAAATCATCATATAGAGGATTTGAGGATACCTTATCAAATGCCATAAGACAGACGTTAGCATTTTTGCTGGGTCTGTCTTCTTCCTCTGTATCACTGGCATCACTTTCATGCCAGATGCTTGTGTTGGCATACTTTCGACTGGTTGTTGCTTTTCTGTTGATCTTGATCTGTCATATGGACTGCTTTTCTTTGAAGTTGGGCAGTCCTTCTTCATGTGCCCTGTCTTCTTGCATCCAAAGCAAATGGTTTCATTTTCATTGCTTTCTTAGATATTCTGTTTGATTTCTCAAACTTTAAGAATTTCCTGAAGTTCTTCACAAGTAGGGCTTGTTCATCACCACTTGATGATTCTTCATCAGAGTCATTGCATGTTGATTTTCTTGCTTGAGCTTTGAAGGCAATAGATTTTTCTTTTGGAGTTGCTTCTTCAAACTCTTGTAGATCAAGCTCATGGGTCATGAGCTTGTCCATCAGGGTTTCCAAGGACATAGTGGTAAGATCATTTTCTTCAATAATTGCTGTAGCTTTTGGATTCCAGTTCTTGGTTAAAGCCCGCATCACTTTTCTGATCATCTCATGATTGCTGTAATCCTTACCAAGAGATTGCAAAGGATTAGTTATATCAAGGAAACGAGTGAACATCTGTGTAATTGACTCACCGGGTTTCATCTTAAAAGATTCATATTCCTATGTTAGTCTACTAATTTTGGATTCCTTCACTTGAGAAGTACCTTCATGAGTTACCTTAAGAAGTTTCCAAATTTCGTGAGACGTTTTACAGGTTGAAACTCTATTGAACTCTGTTTTGTCAATTGTACAGAATAGTGCATTAATGGCACGAGCATCTAGACTAGCCTTAGCTTTTTTAGCTTCAGTATATTTGTCATGAGGCTTGTCTACAAGCTGGCCTTCAACCACTGTGGGTGCTGGTTTCTTATAACCATCAATGACTATAGACCAAAGATCAAAGTCAAGAGATTTTAAGAAGAAAGTCATCCGTGTTTTCCAATAGGTATAATTTGTACCATCAAATAGTGGGGGTCTATTTGTGGATTGCCCTTCACCGTTGAATATTGATTTCACGGCTGCCATATATATTCTCTGAGGTTTGTTATATTAGAATATAACCTTCTCTGATACCAATTGTAGGACCGTTGAGCACCTCTAGAGGGGGTTGAATTGAGTGTATGTGTGCAGCAGAAAATAATCACCAATTCAAAAATTAAAGTTATAACTATGGCAGTAAATAAGAGACAGTAAACAAATGTAGCAAGAGATACAGAGATCAAACTCAGTGACACAGCGATGTATACTGGTATCCCTCTGAGAGGACTAATCCAGTCTCGAGTACTCTTGCTCGATGTTAATCCACTATGGCACAAGCTAAATGAGAGCTTGCAGTCTCTTACAACACCATGCTTGGTGAAAAGTGCACGACCAACTTCACAACACCGTGCTTGATGACGAGCGCACGACCAGCTCCACAACAAAGATAGTTATTGTACTTGGAACGACCTCTTTACAACTCTTGGACACCAAAAGACTCTAAATCAATGTAGATATTACTGGCTTTTGGCTAAGAGAAGTATATGTGTGATTTGAAAGCTTTAGAACGTTTGAAAATACTTGTTGAGTAGAGAAGAGAAGATGAAGAATGAATGAGTGATTTGAAATGAAAAACTCTCTTCTATTTATAGGTGTTTTCTGGGACCGAACTCGGGCAGCGTTCTGGTAGAGTTCTGATACAAATTTTCACATAGAGACGTTGCACGCAGATTTGGAGGCAACTGACTTTTGAATTCAAAGTGACCGAACTCGGGCCGAACTCAGTTTTGAGTTCTGTCAAGGAAAATTTCAAAATATTTGTCAAAAACTGTTTGTAAAAATAATTTGAAATATTTTGTAAAGATGAAATGGAAATAGGTAAGCTTTTTAGAAATTTGGACTGAGATAAACCTAAGCCAGTATTATCTAGTCGATTTTACAATTTTAAGTTCTAGACTCAATAAATATAAAATACGGAATAAATTGTAAAATGACTCAAACTAAATCCCTTTGAAATTCAACTTCAGATTGATGATATCTATGCTTGATGATGCAGTACAACGCCCGTTGATATTGATTTCATATACCCTGAAATGATTAGCAGCAGTTTGTATATTTTGTGTATTGACTTAAGTGCATATCGATTATCAAAATCGGGTGTGACCATAGAATGGGCCAACAGTTTTTTCCTAGAAGTTTGAAACTAAATTAACAATGGTTTAATCCATGAGAATTAAAACTAACATTGGAATATCCATCTCGTATATGTTTTCTATAACACTATTTAAATAGGTTCTCGAAATTGTCAAAGAATCGGTAAAATTTTGCCTTCCTATATTGGGTTTTTTTTTGCGTTAGACGAAAGAGTTTAGGATTAGGATTTCGCAGGATTTGATTTGGATAAAAATGGTGAAGATTTGATTTAGTTTGGATAAAAGAAAATTTTTAAAAAAAACACAGTCGGTTTACCCCTATCCGGCTGTGCTCGGCTTGGGAGAGGAATTGTTCCCCCTCCGTGGGGAATAGTTGCATCTATTTTCCTCTTTTTTTCCTCATTTAAAACCATTTATATATATATATATTCCAATACAATCAAAAACTTAGTAATTTTATAAAAAATTTCTAAATTCTCAAATCTCAAAATATAAACAAATTTATAAATGGAATATTATAAATTCCTTACAATTATTTAAAACAAGAATTTATTTATAAAAGAAATCAATATTTATTTTCATTAATATAATTCATGTAATTAAACCCTATATATATGATATACAGTAAAAGTAATAATTATAATAATTATGAAATACTCAAAAATATTTTAAAGATAGAATAACAATAAGAAATATTTAGAACCATCGAAAAAAAAGGTTTATATTTATTTAGCATAGATAGCCTCATTTAAATAATTTATTTACAATAATAATTAATAATATTAATTTTAATATTATTAATAACAATGTAAACAATAACAACCACAATAATAGTAATAATAAAATAATAATAATAATAATAATAATAATAATAATAATAGTAATAATAATAATAGTAATAATAATAATAATAATAATAATAATAATAATAATAATAATAGCAGGGGTCTATTAAACTTGGGTGAGTAACTACTACTTTTACTATTATAAAGCAAATATAAAATTTTCAAATCCTAAAAATAATAAATAAATAAATAAATGGACAAAGATAGCCATGATACGATTTAATAATTCGGACAACTAGATATTCAAATAAAATAAATCTAGTGGCACATATCACTAATATCCTAGTCAAGACACTTGACTGCACTGGTCGTGCCATATTATCTAGTCTGTGTGCATAACAAAATTTTAGCATGACTAAGAATATATTTATAAATAAATAAATAACAAAATAATTCAAAACAAATTATTTAAGAGATTAAATAAATAAATAAAATATTTTTCAAAAATTTTGGGGTTTACTGGACGAGTCGGTCATCCTCTTCTTTAATTACCGCCATCATTTGGGGAATTCAAGAAGTCAGTGGCCTAGGAATCAGTCGAATGAACCTATTAAATGAGATTCATTGTGCTGAGTCTTAGGTTCATCTAATTAATTGGAGAGTCTTTGACTGACGGCCACGTGGCATGTGGGTTGGACCACGCTCACCCTATATAAAGGAAAGCTTTTCTGAAGGGTTGTGTCTTCTTAACATTCCTACCGTCATGCTCGATCCCAACTTAGCTTCGAACGACCATTGGCCTTGCATAAGTCGACTGTTGGTTGTGGATCCCTTTATTCAAGGAAGCTGTGTTCTTGCCAAAGAACTGCTACTGAGTTTCGAGATGTACTTGAGCGTTTGGCCTAATGAGTTCGAACCTGAACAACGTCTTGGTCGTCTTCGAGATCTAAGCTTTCAGGTTTGGATTGATTGCCAATCCGAAGAGCGACAGATTGTGCTCTGCCCTGCTCAATGGCGGTGGCACAACATGTGTTGTGGACTGAGTATTTGCTCAGGCCAATAGCTACTTCAGGAAGTGCCTCGCTCTGACTGTATTGCGCGTTTGGGGACTGTGCATCTGTGAAGATTAACCCCCTTATAGATTTTTAGGCGTTTTAGTTCTTTTCATGACGAATCTGTAATAGATCCTTGTAGAAAAGAAGTTATTTTCATGTAATCATGATGAATCTATAATAGATCCTTGTAGACATGATTTTAATAAATAACCCTTTATAACCCATCTGTTTTGATTATCTGTATGTGCTTCTGGGGTACCAGCGCTTTTGTGAAGCCATGTGTAGTGGGGACGCCACCAGCGCTTTTGATATGTCTATGCTTTTTTATGCTTCTACGAAATCCCTTTCAAAGTGTTTCAAACTTGAGTCAAGCTCGGAATACTTTGAACAAAAGCATGACACATGTCCTTTACAAGCGAATGTCCAACACGCTTACTGACAGGCTATCGTCATGCTTAGCCTTCAGCATTAAATGCTGTAAACCCCCTAAATTTCTACTACAAATTTTTAAAAATATTTTTGTATTTATTTTGTACTTTGTATCTGCACGTCGCATACGAGTTCGCATTGTTGAATTTGCGTAGCGTGAGAAATTTGCATTTCGTATTTGCTCGACGAGTGCAAATATGTGCGAGGTACATATTTTTGTAAAACATTTTTATTGGAGATTTTATAGAAAAAATTTAGCTTCAAAATAATACGTGATAATGTTTTAAAGTTGTAAAAACGTCACATCGAGGTGAGCCACAACTTATGTTTTATTGTAATAAAAGTAGTAATTTAGAAAAATATTATTTTTGTGTACAAGTCATGAAACTTTACGAAAACGAGTATAATTATTTTATTGCAAAATGATATTCCAAATATTTAAACATTTATCATGATTTTTGAAATTAATTATTAATATATTCTATTATTTATTAAAATGGTATTTGAAATATTGTTTGATCTAATATTTAATTAATTATTATGATTTAAATCGAAAAAGATTTTGTTGACCTTATTTTAAATAGCTTTTCAATTAGAGATAAGTTTTATCTATATTAAATTTGATAAATTAATTTTAAATCGATTTGAATTAATATGGAGTTTATCCATTGGGATTTAAACCTCCCTAATTCCTATACAACTGGAAATTCCCACCTCCTATATATAGGAGAGGTACTCCTCCAAAAATTTTCCATCCATAATAATATCGTGCATTGTGTCTGTGTCATTGCCTTTCCACTATAACTTTGATTACAATTACAATTATGACTCTGCCGTGTCCGACACCCCGAACCCGACGGCAGCCTCCAACTAGCAAACCCAATGCAGACCACATCCAACTCCACCACGCACCACATTCACCGTCACCACCACCCACGGTAGCCACCGCCTCGTCATCTCCTCCTCCCTGTAGCCTCGACCTCCGCCACCACCAACACCGGTACAAAACAGAACCACCATCAGCACAACAGCCCTCGTCCTTCGCCACTCCGCCAAGCACCACCACCCCTGTCACCCTCATCATCGACACCACTCCTTCCGGCCCAAACTCCGGCCACCCCCGGCCACAACCACCACCGTCCAAAAATTCCCCCGACAAGGAAAAGGAAGGGGACGGGACCCTCACCTTCATCGTTCGTGCTCCCATAGCGTCGCGCCCTTGTCGTCTCGACCGACCCCAGAGGGAGACGTGCCGACCTCGTCATCGTCCGCGAGCCGCAATGGCCGCTGCTCTTGGCCGAGCCGCACCTTCCTCCGGCACCGCCATACGTCCGCCCCTGCCGTACCAGGCATCCCCCGTCGCGTCGAGGAACACCTCGGCTGAGCCCAGTCATCGTTGCGCCAGGGACTCCCCGCCTCAGCTGGCCGGATCTAGGCGCCATCCTAAAAACTGCCACTTCTTCCACCGCGGTAGCTACCTAGAGCTCCTTCTGGCAGCTCCCGTCCCGATCGGCGCAGCTTCCTCGATCCCGTCCACCGAAGACGCCCAGCCCCTACCTCCGTGCCAGACGGCAGCCACCGATGGAGAGCCCCCTCCGAGCCGCCTCCACCCGGCCACCGTGCCACCAGGATCTCTCCGCCCCACTCGCGGTCTCAACGCCCAGCCACTTAGCCCGCACCGCCGACCCCCTTTTGTAAGCCCTCCGCTTTCCCTCTCCGATCTCAATACTTTCCCTCTCTTTCACGACCACTCTCTCTCTCCTCCACATTTTTTTCCTTACTTTCTCTAAAGCTTTCAAAGAACAGCAGTATGTTACTTTAAAACTTTTAGTATTATTTATTATTATTATTAATAATAATAATAATAATATTATTATTATTATTATTATTATTACTGTCATTATTATTACTATTATTATTATTATTAGTATTATTGTTACTGATACTATTATCATTAATATTATTATTATCACAATTAGTATAGAGTAATATTTTGGTATTAAACTATTAGCTATTATCAAAATTGTCCTTTTTCAGTATAATTTTTTACTATTAATAATGTCGTTATCAGTATTAATTACAATGTTTACGATTAGTAGGTAGCTATTAGTTATTAATATATTTACCATTGGGGATATTATAACAAAATTAATATTTGGCTATAAGCAAGTTATATTTAGCCATAAAAACGATTTCTCCATATGTTCAAAGTATTTAGCCTAAAAATATTTATATCCAATAGAAAGGCAGTTTTTAAATTATTATATATATATATATTCTTTCAAGTATTTATATAATTTTTTTTTGCAAATATATAGTTACCTATCTAAAATGATTTTACTTATAACTGCTTACAATTATTATGACTAATAAAAAATCAGTTTTTATGACCCTAGCGTATTTTTATTCTTCAAGACATATAATTGCCTAATAAAAATATATTTTCCAATTTGTATATTTAAAGTGTTTTCAAGTAACTACGTAGATATATTTTTTTATATAAAAATAATTTTCTAAAAATTTGTATATGTGTCTGTTTTCACAAATTCCTCTCAATTATTACCATTGATCGTAACTGATCGTTCGTTCTATATTTTTGTGACTTCGGACTGCTACGCAATGACCATGGCTATTGGACAAGACTGGACTTGTCGGATTATCGCTCCACACCAGGCGACCCACTAGGCAAGACACCTTGCCTTTACAGTTTAATTTCTTGCTCAATATCATGCATACTTTTTCTAATTTTGAAAATATAATGTTGTTCTTTCAAAACCCTATGTAGTTGAAAATTACTATACTTTATGCAATTGACTTGAAGCTAAGGGACCACCGTATGTTTAGTGTATCTCATAAACTGTCACGATGTGCTACGGATTATGTGTGAGTTATGAGTCGCATATAGATACGGACTTGCGTGCTGACTGATCATTGGTACGTACAGGCCATGCGTTAGGATATAACTGCTAATAGATTTGTGTATAAGACTTAGCAGTTATTAAGGACTAAACAGTATTGTGGAGACGATGCGTGTATAGTATCGTTGGAGAAAGGGGACAGTTATTAGCGTAGGGGCTGCATGTTCAGTAGACTCGTAGATTTGGGCCGATAGTGTCTCGTATGAGCGCTACTTACTGCCCCGGGACCGATAGTTCTCGTATGAGAGCTACTTTCTGCCCATGGTCGATAGTGTCTCTTATGAGCGCTACCTATTACCACTCTCTCTCCATCTATTCTGAACACCTAAGCTCCTGCGTAGAACGTTGTCCTCAAAGTGCATATCACATAGAATGGTTAGGGACCTTACTCATGTATATTTTCTGTTGAGCTCTTACTAATCAGGTTATGGCATGATATTATGTGGCTTGTTACGTCCCTCTGAGGACCTGGTGATCTCTCCAGGTGTGCTTTCATGATTTCTTGCAGATGCTCTAGCTAAGGCCATGTCCTTCCATTCCTTCGAAGATGATCGCTCTTGGTTCGTCTCGATATTTTTGTGGGTCATTTCCTTGTATACTTTCTCTCATTTTGAAAGTTGGTAGTAGACTTTGTCTCCGCCCAACGATCGTACTATAAATATTCCAGTTGATTTTATACTATTATTCTTTTCATTGTGGATGAGATTTAGCTTGTCTTGGATTACTACATTTTACAGCTTATGTATACATACGACAGTCCATATACTTCGTATGTATACAGCTGGCATAATTCGCATCTTGTTCCAAGTATTTTGGGACTGAGGCGTTACATATTTTTGTGGTGGCCCATGCAGGTCTAGTTTGTCGTTTCGGTTACATGACTGTACCGAACGGGCCTTCAATATAGGATTAGATTCTAGAATCTTATCCACCTACTTGACATCCTTTATTGACTTCAAATTTCGAACTCTCGTTCGACCTCCTTGACTTGCATCTTGCTTGACTCCTTCTACCGTAAATTCTTAGTTTCGTTCTTTGTAAGATGACTACACTAGTATATGCCCATAGGTTAAACACATGGCTAGAAGGTTGCATTGACAATTAATCTGCATTGAGATTTTGTTTGAGGTATTAATTTTCCTAGAAATATGATCTTAAAGATTAGTTAATTCCAAGTTGGGTAGTAGCATATTACCGTTTTCAAAAGATAGTTAGAATTTTATTTTGATATTACGAGGTGGTATACACAAGAGGATAGCTAGATCGAGAAAACAAATTGATTTGATTTTGCGTTTTGAATTTTGAAGGTCTTTGAACATTTATGATTTATTGAGTTATAGCTATACATCTTTTGGAGGGATATAAAATTGATTTGAAAATGGTCATAAAATTTTAAATGTGGAAGTATGATTTACGATTGACCAAAATTTGAGGATGACTGATAAATTTTGGTAAAATGTTTTTGAATAAAAATTACGTCATATGATCTATGATTTATAAAGTTGTTTAGATTTCGAGTTTAAAGCCTTGATTATGGATATTTAAATTTTGGTGAAAAAAAATTGCTTTTGAAGAGTAGTTGTGACTTATTCGAAGGATATATGAAATTTTGTAGTATGAATTTCGGCTGATAAACTTATTTAAATGTTGAGTTAAGTTTTGGAAAAAAATTATTTATTCGATTTGCGATATACAAGGGTTGTTCCGAGATTGACTAGAGATTTAAAATTTTGATTAAAGTTGACAGCCTAAGATGATTGGAAATTTTGGTAGAGTATCTTGGGAATTTTATTAAGAAATTTCGAGAAACTTTAAATTTTAGATTAGATCATATATTGGTAAAGGATCAAGAAGCAAATAAGGTCACCCTAGTGAGATAGAAGTATTCCACAATAAGTTGCCATACCACCTATGATTATGATATGGCATATAATCAAGTTAGTCATAGACCAAACCGATGAACATATCTTTGACTTACTCGACCTTCCCTCAAATCTAGATCATTATTCGTGACCATCTAATTGTTTGAAACTTAGAAATGATTAGAATCATTCCATTGACCATACCTTTATCTATGAGACTACCTTCTCTCTAGAAACTGTGTCTCTAACTTACTTTACCTTGATCTATGAGATTTCCTAAATAATCTTTATTCGTGCTTTAACCTTTTATTTTGTGCATTAATTAGTACCTTATGAAAACCCACTTTCTATTTTGATCATTTGGCGTTTCCCTATCGTGACTTTGATATTTGGAGCACAACACTAGACTTTTCCTTCCAACCAATTTCACATGCAAGACCTAGACAAGCCCACCTTCATGTAGGTATATCATGTCCCACTAAAACACGTCCCCTGGTACCTTATTTTTATGATGCGACTTTCGGGTCATAAAGACTAAACTATAACCTTTACCATGATACCGATATACTTTTGACTATATATTTGGGCTCAACCATGACTCAATCTTTCGACCCAATATATGACGTGATTCCTTAAATGCTTAACTTTGTGTTTTATCTTGATTGATTAAACCTTGTCTATTTATTTTCGTGCCGTATCTTGAATTACTTAGACTCAGATCATCTTTTACTGATCGTACAATAATTAGCAACCCTTATTTATGATCCAAACGTTTACCACGGCCAATAGACCTAACCCCGTCTTTCCACCCTATTTGAATTAATTCACTTATTGAGGATTTTATTTTTACCCCATCGTGAATTCATGCAATCTTGTTTCTTCGATCATGACACCCTTCGGCTAGAAGGGGGTTAGATTAGAAAAACCCATAGCATAAATAAATAGTATAGATGGTTAGATAATTGTGTGAGTACGAAGTATAAGATTGGATATAAGTGAAAATATACGATAAATCCTAAAGCGAGGAATACGATATTGTATTTTTGATAAAAATATATGATCAAGGGTAAATGGACTTCTCGATTAACAAAGTGGGTATTGAGGTAATCAAATATTGAGTGTAAAAATTTCTAAAGCTTTGGTGGTTTAAGAACCAAATTTATATATTAAATTGATGGATACAAATTTTTGATACAGACAAGGTTGACGTTGCCTTTGATAACATATAGCGTTATGATGATATTAGTTTTCAAGGATAACCAATTGTTGAAGAAAGAAATTGCTTACATTTTGACAATTTAAGGAATACGTTAAGACGGGTTTCATTTTTACCATCATGAATTAAAAGATCATTGGATTCCAATTTTCGAGGAAGACCCTAATAAATAAGAAGATTGAGAGATTTTCATTTCTAAAAGATTGCTTTGTTAAGTTATGATCAACAAATATTTAAGATGATATTTTAAGGATGAGTACGACTCAAGATATTGAAGGATTATCAAATTCCTACTTTTGAGAGATTATGAACAACGAAATCTATTTTGAGGAAAACAATTATATTTATAGATATGTTGGAAAGGCATATTAGAGATTCATTGGAGTTGAACTTGTTGAGCTCGTTGAATTCTCCTTATGAAACATCGGAACTAGATATATGCATACATTTTGGAATTCAAAAAAAATGTAAGGTAAATGATCGAAGTAATTAAAGAAGAAGATAAAGATGAAATATAAAATTACGGACAAAACAAAGTGAGAAAGGTTAATATGACAAATTGGTAAGGACGATTTGAGATTTTAACGATAATGAAAACGTGTACTGAAAGTTTGAATCGAGGATATTGATCTAGTCATCAAAATTTATATTGAAAACTATTACCTAATTGGGAGCTTGCACAAATGATAATGAATGATGGATTATAGACACTATGGGGTTGTCATACACATGATCGCATTAGAACTATTGAATTTTTGTCCTAACAAATGACTTACTGTCGTTGAAATGTCGTTTCCTTCTCGGCAAACAATTGATTGCCGTTTTGTTCAATATGAATCAAATTCGTATCGATTAAACTGCTCCAATCTCCTTCGCCCTACCTACCCTAATTATTCCTAAATTTCGAGGACAAAATTCTTTTAAGTTGGGTAGGATGTAAACCCCCTAAATTTCTACTATGAATTTTTTAAAATATTTTTGTATTTATTTTGTACTTCGTATCTGCACGTCGCATACGAGTTCGCATTGTTGAATTTGCGTAGCGTGAGAAATTTGTGTTTCATATTTGCTCGATGAGTGCGAATATGTGCGAGGTACATATTTTTGTAAAACATTTTTATTGGAGATTTTATAGAAAAATTTTAGCTTCAAAATAATACGTGATAAATGTTTTAAAGTTGTAAAAACGTCACATCGAGGTGAGCCACAACTTATGTTTTATTGTAATAAAAGTAGTAATTTAGAAAACTATTATTTTTGTGTGCAAGTGACATGAAATTTATTTCATGACCACTTTGACTTTATGAAAACGAGAATAAATATTTTATTACAAAATGATATTCCAAATATTTAAACATTTATCATGATTTTCAAAATTAATTATTTATATATTTTATCATTTATTAAAATGATATTTGAAATATTGTTTGATCTAATATTTAATTAATTATTATGATTTAAATCGAAAAAGATTTTGTTGATCTTATTTTAAATAGCTTTTAAATTAGAGATAAGTTTTATCTATATTAAATTTGATAAATTAATTTTAAATCGATTTGAATTAATATGGAGTTTATCCATTGGGATTTAAACCTCCCTAATTCCTATCCAACTGGGAATTCCCACCTCCTATATATAGGAGAGGTACTCCTCCAAAATTTTCCCATCCACAATAATACCATGCATCGTGTCTGTGTCATTGCCTTTCCACTATAATTTTGATTACAATTACAATTATGACTCTGCCGTGTCCGACACCCCGGACACGATGGCAGCCTCCAACCAGCAAACCCAATGCAGACCACATCCAACTCCACCATGTACCACATTCACCGTCACCACCACCCACGGCAGCCATCGCCTCGTCATCTCCTCCTCCCTGCAGCCTCGACCTCCGCCACTACCTACAACTGTACAAACCAGACCCACCATCAACACAACAGCCTCGTCCTCCGCCACTCCGTAAAGCACCACCACCCCGTCACCTTCATCATCGACACCACTCCTCCCGGCCCAAACTCCGGCCACCCCCGGCCACAACCACCACCGTCCAAAAAATTCCCCGACAAGGAAAAGGAAGGGGACGGGACCCTCACCTTCGCCGTTCGTGCTCCCACAGCGTCGAGCCCTGGTCGCCCCGACCGACCCCAGAGGGAGCCGTGCCGACATCGCCATCGCCCGTGAGCCGCCATGGCCGCTGCTCTTGGCCGAGCCGCGCCTTCCTCCGGCACCGCCATACGTCCGCCCCCGTCGCACCAGGTATCCCCCGCCGCGCCGAGGAACCCCTCGGCTGAGCCCAGCCACTGTCGCGCCAGGGACTCCCCGCCTTAGCTGGCCGGATCTAGGCGCCATCCCGAAAACAGCCACTTCCTCCACCGCGACTGCCACCTAGAGCTCCTCTTGGCAGCTCCTGTCCCGACCGACGCAGCTTCCTCAATCCCGTCCACCGAAGGCGCCCAGCCTCTGCCTCCGCGCCAGGCGGCAGCCGCCGATGGAGAGCCCCCTCCGAGCCGTCTCCACCCGGCCGCCGTGCCACCAGGATCTCTCCGCCCCACTCGCAGTCTCAACGCCCAGCCGCTTAGCCCGCGCCGCCGACCCCCTTCTGTAAGCCCTCCGCTTCCCCTCTCCGATCTCAACACTTTCCCTCTCTTTCACGACCACTCCCTCTCTCTCCCCCACATCTTTTCCTTACTTTCTCTAAAGCTTTCAAAGAACAACTGTATGTTACTTTAAAACTTTTAGTATTATTTATTAATAATAATAATAATAATATTATTATTATTATTATCATTATTATCATTATTATTATTATTATTATTATTATTATTATTATTATTATTATTATTATTATTATTATTATTACTGTCATTATTATTATTATTAGTATTATCATTATTATTATTAGTATTATTGTTACTGATACTATTATCATTATTACTATTATTATTATCACAATTAGTGTAGAGTAATATTTTGGTATTAAACTATTAGCTATTATCAAAATTGTCCTTTTTCAGTATGATTTTTTACTATTAATAATGTCGTTATCAGTATTAATTACAATGTTTACGGTTAGTAGGTAGCTATTAGTTATTAACATATTTACAATTGGGGATATTATAACAAAATTAATATTTGATTATAAGCAAGTTATATTTAGCCATAAAAGTGATTTCTCCATATTTTGAAAGCATTTAGCCTAAAAATATTTATATCCAAAAGAACGGCAGTTTTCAAATTATTATATATATATTCTTTCAAGTATTTATATAAAATATTTTTTTTGCAAACATATAGTTACCAATCTAAAACGATTTTACTTATAACTGCTTACAATTATTATGACTAATAAAAAATCAGTTTTTATGACCCTAGCGTATTTTTATTCTTCAAGACATATAATTGCCTAATAAAAATATATTTTCCAATTTGTATATGTAAAGTGTTTTCAAGTAACTACGTAAATATATTTTTTTACATAAAAATAATTTTCTAAAAATTTGTAGATGTGTCTGTTTCCACAAATTCCTCTCAATTATTACCATTGATCGTAACTGATCGTTCGTCCTATATTTTTGTGACTTCGGACCGCTACGCAATGACGATGGCTATTGGACAAGACTGGACTTGTCGGATTATCGCACCACAACAGGCGACCCACCAGGCAAGACACCTTGCCTTTACTGTTTAATTTCTTGCTCAATATCATGCATACTTTTCTTATTTTGAAAATATAATGTTGTTCTTTCAAAAGCCTATGTAGTTGCAAATTACTATACTTTATGCAATTGACTTAGAGTTAAGAGACCACCGTATGTTTAGTGCATCTCATAAACTGTCACGATGTGCCACGGATTATGTGTGAGTTGTGAGTCGCATATAGATACGGACATGCGTGCTGACTGATCATTGGTGCGTACAGGCCGTGCGTTAGGATATAACTGCTAATAGATTTGTGTAGAAGAATTGGCAGTTATTAAGGATTAAACAGTGTTGTGGAGACGATGCATGTATAGTATCATTAGAGGGAGGGGACAGTTATTAGCGTAGGAGCTACATGTTAAGTACACACATAGATTTGGGCCGATAGTGTCTCGTATGAGCGCTACTTACTGCCACGGGGCCGATAGTTCTCGTATGAGAGCTACTTTCTGCCCATGGACGATAGTGTCTCGTATGAGCGCTACCTACTACCACTCTCTCTCCATCTATGCTGAACACCTAAGCTCCTGCGTAAAATGTTGTCCTCAAAGTGCATATCACATAGAATGGTTCGGGACCTTACTCATGTATATTTTCTGTTGAGCTCTTACTATTCAGTTTATAGCATGATATTATGTGTCTTGTTACGTCCCTCTGAGGACCTGGTGATCTCTCCAGGTGTGGTTTCGTGATTTCTTGCAGATGCTCTAGCTAAGGCCATGTCCTTCCATTCCTTCGAAGATGATCGCTCTTGTTTCGTCTTGATATTTTCGTGGGTCATTTCCTTGTATACTTTCTCTCATTTTGAAAGTTGGTAGTGGACTTTGTCTCCGTCCAACGATTGTACTATAAATATTCAAGTTGATTTTATACTATTATTCTTTTTATTGTGGATGAGATTTAGCTTATTTTGGATTACTACATTTTATAGCTTATGTATATATACGACGGTCCATATACTTGGTATGTATACAGCTGGCATGATTCGCATCTAGTTCCAAGTATTTTGGGGCTGGGGCGTTACAAATGCCTTGAGCCGTCCCTTCACTTAAAGTTGATCATAACTCCTCGTTTCTAGGGAACGGTCATCATGATCTTTACTCTTAATTCCTACGTCGTCTGAAGAGTTTCCTCGTTCTTGAACCATTTTGTCTTCTTCCGCTGACATGGCCATACACTATAAGTCGGGTCTGTTAGGAGAGAGAAAAGCTTTCTGTCTTTCTTTTCTTCTCACAGAAGCTTTTTATCAGAGTCTTCTTCCTCTTTCAAACCCTGACTTTTTTTGCCATGACCCCTAAGAAATCAAAAATCCCAAAAGCTCCTGCGGCGAGCTCCAAGAAGGCCAGTGGGTCAGTAGCTAGCCCCCGACCGGCTGTAATGAGTGTAAAATAGACTGGAGCATCGTCAGTGAGGCAAGTTAGAGAGGCCATAACGAGCACTCGACAGTCCAAAGGGACGCAGTTGGCCTCCGAGGCGGTCGTCATTAAGCAAGCTCCTATCGTAGGAGTATCAGTGCACAGAGACATGCGACCACTCATTTCTAGTAAGTCTCTGACTATCATTGATTTTTTGATTCGCTGATGCATATGAGCGTCGACTCTTATGAGCGTCGTCTTGAAGATATGCTGATGCATTTTCTTAATGATGCGCATGAGCGCCATCCTTTGGAGTGGTGTTCTGCAGATGTGCTGAAGCTTTATTAGCTGACGCACACAGTTGTTACTTTTTACAAAGTAACGACTATCAATGTGCTGAAGTTTCTCGTAGGCGCACATCAATTCTTTCTTCGCAGTTCTTTTTATAAAAGTACCTGTGCGGATGCTTGTTGGTTGATGCGTATTGCACATTGATAGTGCCTGTGCGGATGTAGTGTCTGTGCAGATGCTTTCATATCTTGGCACAATACTTTTGCTCTCTATGTTTGTAGAAAATATTTTGTGTCTTTCTGACACACTTTATTTATGTGCAGTTCCTGTGTCTATGTCTCTTTTCGGGATACCCTTTTGAACGAAGATGTAACCACCACTTTTCCGAAACAAGGATATTTTGACTTTTTTCTAATTATTGTTATTAGTGTGATTTCATATTATACCTTGAGTGACAAATTAGTTTTCAAAACTAGAATTTATATTTTGATTAATTATCTAAATAATTAATAGTGCATATGTGTTATTATTGAATATGACTAATGGTTAGTATTTGACTAGAATAGTGGTTAGTGATCCTAGAGGACCTAAACTAACTTATCATGACCATCCAACTAAATGATTAGGAATAGCCTAAATGACCTTTAGTTAGTCTCTGGCTAGATTAGAAGATTTAGTTAGAAAACTTGACTAAACACCTAATTAGGAAGGGAGGTTCAATCCCTAACTTGTCATAACTAAAAGGAGGGGTGTAGTGGGGGTGTAGCGGACCTTTCCTAATTAACCAAACCCTAAATTTAACACCATATTGTAGCCCAGTTTCCTATTAAAGCCCCACTTCATCTTCTTTCTCTTTCTATTTTCATTTCAAACCATAATTTAGGAGCTTTCTCCCCAAATTGCTCCTACACCCCAATTTTCTCCAAATTGAGCTAAATTCATTTCATTCTCTTCCCCTCGGAGAGGAGAAACTCTATTGGCTAGCTAAGATGGTATTGAAAGGATTTGGAGCCTTGAAGCTTGGTGGAGATCTAGATCTAGGAATTTTACATTGGAAATCTATCTCCCTTTTGGTATGAGCTCTCTAAACCCTTCCATTTCATTTCATCAGTACAACTACATTCATTTAGGACCCCATTTATATTAGGGTACCATTAGAGAGGAGTTGAGGCTATCCTTTTCCTATTTGAATGTTTTTTCCATTTCATTTTGATACAATTTGGGAAAAATTGAATTTGTGACCACCGAGTGTTCGATACGTAGCCCTAAAGGAACTTTCGTGTCCTTTTTGGGTCGAGATTGGGTGTATATGTCCTAAATTGGATACATGGTGATATGTCATGGTATCTCATGATATACATTGTTAAATTTGGGTATATACATGTGTTTCTTTTGTCAAAACAACCCAAATTCGTCATAATATTCATCCACGTTTTTAGTAGCCGTAGCAACTTATAAATGTCATAACTCCTAGCTCAAGACTCCGATTAATCTCACATTTTTTTAAAAGAACCGTATCGAAGCTAGATTTCCAAATATATGTATATATATATATATTTTATATATATATATATATATATATATATATATATATATATATATTAATAGGCCAAATTCGTTCTAGAACTTTCTGCAAAACTGTTTGAGTGTCAGCTGTCCGAAAGACGAACGCGTTTCGATGTTTTCGCGATTCTTGGAGCTTTCGGACACGAAAATGCGATCCGTTTGCAGTTTTGGAAAGCTAGTATGAAGGGCTATGACATACATTAATCCTAGAATTTAGTGAATAGGTCTAATAGGTGTAGTATTATTTTAAGTAGAAAACTGACTATACGATATAGACATTTTGTGTATCCTATGAACCTAAGTAGTATGGATATTAAGTGAATGTAGGTATCATAGGTTGACAAGAATATGTATAATATAGTATATATATATATATATATATATATATATATATATATATATATATATATATATATATATATATATATATATATATATATATATATTTTTATATATATATTTATATATATATATATATATAAATATATATATAAAAATATATATATATATATATATATATAAATATATATATATATATATATATATATATAAATATATATATATATATATATATATATATATATATATATATATATATATATATATATATATATATATATATATATATATATATATATATATATATTATGGTTGGGTAATAATATATATATATATATATATATATATATATATATATATATATATATATATATATATATATATATATATATATATATATATTGGTTGGGTAATATGTGTTAGTTAGTGTGTGTTAATGTTGATACAAATGGTTATCAAGCAAGCCAAATATAGATAAGTTATGTGTCAAGGTATTAAAGTTGTGGGCAAGGTACTAGTGTAATACTTGGTGTAGCACCCAGTTTCTAAAATGAGGGTAATTTTGAACTTTTGTATATTTTAGTTATTTAATAATAATATTTAAACCATGTTATGATTTTTGGTGATTTTTAATTAATTTAAAACTATTTAAAACCATGACTTGTGATTTTGATGGTTAACTAGTTAAACCCTAGTTTTGCAAAGCCTAGAGACTAACCATGACCAAGGGAGCCTAGTCATGTGATTAGGATGACTAATTACTCCTTTTTAGCCTAGGGGTATTTTGGTCATTTTGACAATTTGATAAAATTGTAATTTGCATAAATTAAATATTGTGCTAATCTTTAGTTAAGCCTTAACCTAGAATCTTAGCCTATTCTAGATTAGCCTTGAGCCTAGACTCTTGATTAGGATAACCTAGTAATGACAAGATTAACAATATCTAGATATTTCGTAGTAGGATATTTACCATTGGGATATTTTTAAAAAGAAAATCTTATGACTAATTGAACCAATAGGAAGGCTTGGAATTGGTTGGACAAGTCCTAGCCACTCATCTACATGTAAAACTAACCCTAATTAATGACCAGCCAGCAAGTGCCCCCCTTCCTATAAAGAATCCTTAAGAAAACCCTTGCCTCTTTTTACCTCTACATAGAACCCTAATTTGTTCTTCCCCAAACATAAGAGCTTCCCTCTTGATTTTGATCTCCAAACCCCTCCATTCTTCTTCCAATCTTCCATCATTTCTTTTCATTCAACCAAGGAGGAGGTGCTAGCAAGGATTGGAAGCAAGGAGCAAGGAAGGGTGTCCATTTTGGATGAGCTTTCATGTCGGAACCGTGTCCTTTGAGTGTATCATTGGGATCCCACTTCCAATAGGTATAACCATCTCTCTATTTCAATTTTCCTTGCATATTAGTTAGATTTGAATCCATAGGATCCACCCCCATGCATGTACAACCATTAGATTTTAATTTGAGGCTCTTTGGAGTCCTCTTTAGGAAGTTTGAATTGGTTTGGTGTCCTACTTATGGAGTTTCCAATATAGGACACCCCATGTGTTTGTGTTTATGCAAATAGGCTATTTTGTGGTTTAATTTCAGTTTTAAGATGGTTAGAATGAGTTTTATTTGGATAGCTATGTTGGTATCCAAGTATCTTGGCCTACATGTGTTTCTTTTGTCCAAAACAACCCAAATTCGTCATAATTTTTATCCACGTTTTTAGTAGCCAGAGCAACTTAGAAATATCATAACTCCTAGCTCAAGACTCCGATTAATCTCGTATTTTTTTGAAAGAACCGTATCGAAGTTAGCTTTCCAAATATATATATTAATAGGCCAAATTCGTTCTAGAACTTTCTGTAAAACTGTTTGAGTGTCAGCTGTTCGAAAGATGAATGTGTTTCGATGTTTTTGCGATTTCGGGAGCTTCCAGACACGTAAATGTGATTCGTTTAAAGTTTCGGAAATCTAATAAGAAGGTCTACAACATACTTTAATCCTAGAATTTAGTGAAGGCCCAATTGATACAATATTGGTTTTAAGTAGAA
Organism: Iris pallida; assembly: GCA_029216955.1. NCBI lineage: Eukaryota > Viridiplantae > Streptophyta > Magnoliopsida > Asparagales > Iridaceae > Iris > Iris pallida. The sequence goes on along the minus strand of JANAVB010024066.1, from coordinate 9,503 downwards.
GAGTGACTATACGACATAGGCATTTTGTGTAACCTATGAGCCTATGTAGTATGGATATCATGTGCATGTAGGTATCATAGGTTGTCAAGAATATGAATAATATAGTACATATATGTGTGTGTGTATATATATATATATATATATTAAAATATATATATATATATATATATATATATATATATATTTTTAATTTTTTTTTTATAAATATATATATATATATATATAAATATATATATATATATATATATATATATATATATATATTATTTTTATGTAATATATGTTAGTATAGTGTGTGTGTTTGAATGAGATAAGGATGTGTTTGGTTAGTGGAGAGAAGTGAGATTGATAGAGGATATGTGCTAGTGTGTATTTGATGTTGTATAGATGGTAGTGTAGTATGTGTGTGTTAGTATTGGAGTGGAGAGGAATTTAGATATTGTATGTATGGATATGTTAGTATGTTAGTGGTTATGTTAGAATCTATGTAGAGGTTTGAGGTATCTTAGAAGTTAGATAGTGATATCTTATATAAGTTAGATAGTTAGTTGTGTTAGTCTATGTTATTATTAGTTAGAGATGACATATGTTAGTTAGTTAGAGTTAGAGATGGATATATATACATATATGTTATGGTTAGATATTAGTTAGTGGATGTTAGTTGTGTTAGGTTTCTAAGTTAGAATAGATGGTTAGAAGTTATATGTTAGAATGTTATTAGTTGAGGTATTGGTTAGATTTTGATATGTTAGATACCTTTGATATGTTAGTATTAACTAGTGTCTAGATGTTGGAAGCCTATAGATAGTTAGTATCCTATATTAGTATCTTAGGATACTAAGAGTGGGGTCTTAGAATAGTGGGTATAGTAGGATACTCAAGTTAGTATCTCAAGGTAAATGAGATTTACCTTTACCTTTAAGGTAAATGAGTTTACCTTATAACCAAGGTAAGGTATCAAGATACCAAGATATGGTATCGAGATACGAGGGTAGATTGTTAGAACACCTTAGTAGGATATTGAAGGATAAGTAGGGTGAGGGTAATGTAGGCAAGGGTATGGATTAGAGACTAAGGTAGCGAGTTTACCTTGATAGGATAATGGGATAAGAGTTAAGGTAATACCTATAACTAAGATATGAGTTTAACATGTTAAAGATATGGTTAGAATTAGGATAGCTTGGTTGGTAATGGTTAGGAATTGGGTAAATGACTTAGGGTTGACCCCGTTTGACCATGGTTGAACGTTTTGACTAAAAGTCAACCAAAAGTCAACTTTTGCCTAAAATTGACCAAAATTTGACCAGAGTTGACCAATTGACCAAAAGTCAACTGTGAGTCAACCATTGACCTAGTTGACCTAGAGTGGACTATGAGTTGACCAGAGTTGACCATTTGACCGAAAGTCAACTGTAAGTCAACCTTTGACTTAAATCGACCTTGTTTGACTTTATTTGACTTGCTTTGACCTTATTTGACTTTATTAGGCCTAGTATGACCTAGATTGACTTTGTATAATCTAGTTTGAACTAGATTGGCTTAATTTGACCTGACATGACCTTGTTTGACTTAGATTGACTTCGTTTGACCTTGTTTGACTTAGATTGACCTAGTGTGACTTAGTTTGGCTTGGTGTGAGTTAGTATGACCAAATTTGACTCCTAGTTGACCAAAATTGAATTGTTGACCTAGTTTGACCTGGACAGTTGACCAAGTGTTGACTTTGACCTACTTTGACTTAGAATCATGTAGTTTGCATTACAGATTTCTATTATTACAATTTGAGTACTTTATAATCTGTTTTTACTCTAAATAGGACTCTATGACACCAGTTCGGACATCTATTCATATCAGTCATACAGGGTGACAAGCGAGTACATTCTCTGATCATTTTATACTTGTTAGGTCTTATATTCTTGCTCTAGATTACTTTACTTGATACTGGCACGATTGTTATCACGGATTGGTACTATATGGATCTTTTCTTGCGATGTTATCCCCATTGTGTTCAGCAGATACATATTGTGATGTGCGTTTCACGAACATATTATATTTATTGTATACCCCTATTCATGTATACTCATTGTGTATCTTGTACTCTCATGATCACATGAGCTTCATGGAGAAACTATTGTACAAGGTAACGTAACTGGATTGGATCTTTGTGTATTGATTGGGGAGGGTGAGTAGAAAATGATTATATAATCAAATCCCATTGTACAAATATTGTATAAACTATCGTATATATCCATTGTACAATCACGTATGATGGAGTTACCATTTTTATTGTATAACCTAACCTATTTACATAACCATATTGTGCTCTAAATCACTAGTACTTGCAGTTTTACTTATCCTGTATGTATTTTCAGTTATAAATTCTCTCTTATTTTCATATACATCTTCTTACAGTTCATGTATCTTACTCTTTTGCATGTTTTATATTTCCTAACATGTTATGAACTGCGTGAGATGTATTGTGCTCGCTCCTGTCCTGACTGGACCTGTTAAAAATATTACAGATGCTGATGGTGACTGCCCTACCATCTATGGGGCATATGAGGGTGACATTCAGGAGCCTGAGGAGCATCTAGCTCAGTAGAGGGTGTCTAGTTTAGTCTAGTACTTATAGCTTTCAGTTGGTATCGGATTGTTCCGATTGTTGTTGAGACTTAGTTTGTAACCCCTTTTTTCCGTTTTTATTTTTATTTATTTATTTTATTATCATGTTCAAGGGATATTTTGATTAATTCTTTATATCAAAAATGAGTTTTTTAAATTAAATATTTTCAGAAGTGCTAAATTATTTTGTTAAAGGATATTGTAGAAACTATGAAAGACGATGGTTAGTATTTCGGATTTTATTGAAGTTGGTTTCCAAAAGGGATTTGAAAATCATAAGTAATTTTGAAATTAATAAAGATTTTATCAAAGTATAAAGTTTTGGATTTATAAATAAATATATTTTAAAAATCAATTTGATAATATCATTACTAGGATGAGAATTTATTTATAATTTTGTAGTAATTAATTATGTGATTTAGATATCAATATATACGATTTAAAATTGTTTTCTGTATATAATTTGAGCTTTTAGATGATTATTCAAATTAGTATATTTATTTACCAGTAGATTTCGATAAGATTGAATTATATTAAACTTGATATTGATTTAAATTCATATCGTTATCTATTAGTGGATTTGATTAAATGAGGTTGTTTTAAAAACATTTAGTTGATTTTAAATAAAGGGAGAGACTTATCTATTCGGACTTGTAGTTCTTATCCAACTAGAAGAGCAAACCCCCCATATAAGGAGAAACTCTCTTCTACCATCTCCTCCCTAATGCATCATCACCAACCCAACGTGTCCCCCCACGACCTTCCCTTTTCTCCTTACGTTCTCCTTACAACACATCTATCTCTCCCATACAAATTCTCCTCTTGACAACAATTCCATTTTTTATTCATCCCCTTCCACGAACACCAATGCCATCCTCCATACTACATCATCTATATCGTCGATGCTCCACCCGATAGTCTGTTGTGATTTCCTCCGTAGCGACCGTTACCTTGCCCAACTAACCGCTTTGTTGAGCAGCACCAGGCTCCGTCGTTCCTCCCCTCCGTTCACCGACCCCCGACAGTCTTGCCACCGTTCTGCCAGCCCGGATCCACTACCATAGACGCCATAACCAATGTCGGCATCACCATTGCCACGGAAAACATCCACAATCACAATTCGCGTCTGAGTGTCCGTGTCACTTTATTCCATATTACAGTTACAATCCACAACACCCAGAAACCCACCGAGACCAAACCTGGTGTCGGACACAACCAATACAAAATTCTCTTTGTCGAGACCCAACACCCGACCTCATCCCAAACAGCCGACCGAGTCAGCCCGTGCACATTGCCTCCTTCATGGCGATCCTTTTCCCTGTACAACCGCCGACCCGAGCGAAGCTACCGTCGTCGTTCCCGACCGGAAACCCTGAGCACCGCCCGACCGCTGCATCATCATCGCCTCGTCGGACTAAAACCCACCAACACCATCGCCAACCACCATCCCCAAACCCAGGCCCATCCACCGTGCCTGACCCGCGTCGATGGCCGGATCTGCTATCACCGCCCCACACCTCATCGTGCCGTCCCAGATCCGCACCCACAACCTGCCCGCGGAACAGCGCCCGGCAGCCGGCCTCCAACACCGTGCGCCGTCACGGCGGAGCTCCGACGCGCGAGCGCCCACCGTAGCCGACCGCTCCACAAGCCCTGGCCACAGCTCCCCGTCCGCTGGGTCACACGGCCAACTCGAGCCTCCATGAACCTGACAGCACTGTGCCGAGTGTCACGCCCCGCTCCCGTAGGAGCGATCGTCCTTGCTAAGGCGTGATGCCGCACGAGCCTAGATTGCGCTCGTACAAGGCGGGTTCCATAACAGCCGATTTCAGCGGCTGCGACGGGGTCGTCGCACAGAAGTCCAAAGCAGAGACATTGAATAATAGCAGCAAAAAATTAGAAGCAAAACACAAGTCATTACAAAACACTCTTTTATTGATATTGAAACAAAGGTTACAGTAGGGCGCAAGGCCAAGATTACAAGTCTCTCAAGCTCACTCATCTTACATTACAAGTCACTCAGCTCTCTCTCATCTCTCAATACACGTCTTGAGCCAGCGGATGCTTTGGAAGGTGACGTCCATACATTATGTCCTGTATAAGTCTTGACTCCATGCGGCCGCACGCTTCGAATCGCCAAGAAACTCCGTACCTTGACGCATCCAAGCGAGCTCCGCACCACGAGCTTCTACCTGTGCCTGCACATAAAAACTATGTGGGTGTCAGTACTCAACTGTACTGGTGGAATAAGCTCCACGCCCACCCATACAAAATTGACACGTTCATTTACTTTGTGCAATAAAACCCTTTTGATTGTCTTTCTACTCTTGCCTTAAGATTATTTTAGGACCGACGCCTTGGCCTATTTCGTATCTCTAGACCATCCCGTGCTAGCAACAACAAAGTTAACTTATCAAGTCGTATTTGTCTTACGGCCCAAATCAGAGACGCAACTACATGATAGACTCCATTTTCGTGTGACCGTGCTACAAACCCTTGCTGAGGCCATACCTCGCATCTCAGTGAGACTTAACCATATCGTCGCCTCGCGGCCCTTGCTACTTTGATCACCAACTAACCCAATCGAGACTTGTGAACTTAGTGTCACTTAACCAACTTGCCTTACAATGATTCCTGACTTAAACTCGAACAACTCAAACCCAACTTATATAACTCACATGTCAACACTTGAGACTCGACGGCACATCTCGTGCCAAAGCACGTCCCCTATGTTGTAGCAATTCATAGGCCCAAACATTTGTGTTCTAACTGTACACACATTCAACAACTCAACTCAATCCAAAGGCACACACGCAGGTTGCCGCCCGTGCCGACTCATCTATATGAATTGGTCACTGACTCCCAGAGCCATCGTGGACTCCTCTATATTTTGTTAGACGGGTGCCCTTTCAGCACGAGTAGCTAGCCCCGCTGCAAGTCCCCACCTAACCCATGCCCAGCACAACTAATTACTCGTTTCCAATCGCGACCACAACGGTCCCGTGGCTGCCGGGTTGCTGTGCAGGGAAATGACCCACCTTGTCGACAAGTTGTCCATAACCATACAAGGCTCGACTCAAATTGACGTCTTACACAGTCATGCTACCTCTAGTGTTACCATCTCTTTCAGGGCCAAGTTTAATACTTCTCAAATCTGAGACCGCCTCGACGGCCTATAGTCGCGAGCATTCTTCTTTCTTCTGAGATCGCCTTGACGACCTATAGTCGCGAGCATTCTTCTTTCTAGCCCTATCATTTCATTCAACTCAAGAATAACTATTTGAAACACTTCTCCAAACTCATTGATTCAACCGTGGCCCGTGCCTTAAAACACTAAGTCCATGACATCGTGCAACCAACTTGAACTCTATGCGACACCACCGCCTAAGACATACTCTATATAACGGACTTTGAGATTGTAAGACTATGAGCATACACCCAGCCGTGGAACTCGTAGGACCGTGCTTGCTACTACTCCGATAGCCTAACATAACTTGCCTAACTTAACTTTGCCACAACTTGACGAGCAAGGGCTGCGTCAAGCTTTGCCTTGAAGGAACGTACCGTGCACGTGTTCGACTTCGAACGACCAAGTCATTTGGGTGCCTAGACTTATGTCACAAGCCGTTCAGCCCAACTTAACTCATGGGCAGCCAAGGCTATGCCAAGCCTTGGATGATGGGATCGTGCATGCTTTTTGAAGCATTCATGCGGGTGACACCTATGACTTAGTCTACGTTCATAACTTTGCCAACTAAAACCAACTTTCCTTCTCCCAAGCCACGGGATAAAGGATCGAGTGTCATTTTCAAAGCACGTCGTGCACCAACTCTAAGCCGACCATTGGACCTTTCCATACTCTAACTCAATTCGACCTATCGGGATTATTCCCTTAGCTATGTGGATTCGTCTCTTTTATTATCAAGCCTACTTGTGCAAGTTGAAAACATGCAATTTATTATGTGAAGGCAAAGATGAGGCAAGTTCACCGAAACTACCCCACCTGAGCGAGCGGTCGTCTTGACCGAGCGATGTCTTCGAGCAGCCGTTGCAAGGCTAAGTTCGAACATCGTCGGCGTTCCGATTCCTCCGATTGACTGAGCGGGATGGGGCACTACATCATACACCACTCAGAAAAAGTTTCGTCCTTGAAACTAACAGAGTATACTTATCGTCTTATCACTTTGCTCAACATTCAAGGACTCTCGCACACACTACTCCTATGCGTTTCCCAAATCCGAGCCACGCTCGTGCTACTATCAATCTTTCCTTTAATACGATTTTAAAATCCTCAACACTTTTCTATTTCTCAAGTCTCACTTGAATTCAACGTATCACTTAGTTGGATCGTGCACATATTCCAGGCGTCCCCAAAATACATGTATTTCAGCCAAGCCTTGTGATAGCAAATTCTGCCATCACCACTCTAGTCGGATCGTGCACATATTCAAGCGTCCTTGATATACATGCATGTCAACCGAGGCTCATGAGCGGTGTCCCCATAATTCCTATCGCTCCGCACTAGAACGTCTGCCTAACCGCCAGGCTATGTCTTTTAGGCTATAGTCATACGTCAGTATTGGAATCACAGTTCCCAAACAACAATATCAATACTGACCCCATCCTAAGGTCAAACCAAGTTGATAGTACGGGGTTTTCTACCTAAGCTTGTATCATTTTGATTTCTAAACATCGAGCATCGATTTCCTACACACATCCTAACATTCGTCGCACGGGGTCCGAGTCATTCAGCAAAGCCATCCTACGACAATCAATATCGCTCATTCAACAAACCATCTTGCATAGTCATTCCTTCAAACACGTTCGATATAGTTCGCCTATCACTCATTCTTAATCAAGCACGCTACGACACAATTCATCGCTAAACCATAATTCATATTTCATATTCCCTAAGTCATTCATCCCAATTCACATATTCAATCATGAGGTCGTCCAGCTTAACAATATTTTGCGCCCCGATCTCACGCGATTCAGATTATCCACGATGGGCATGAATCACCATGCACGCTCCCGCGGGATAACCATTGTCATCGGGACGTAACTCTTATTCGAGTCTAGACTAATTCATTCTTGATACGCGGATTGGACCTACTCAATCTCAAGTTTATTTCATTCATCAATCGCAAGTCCTAACATCCTCAAATTTTTTTCGCATCAAACCGACAAGTCGAGACAATCAAAGTTGCCACATCCTGATTTTTCGAGTTCGATCATTCCTGCGACATAAATCACCATGTCAGCGCTCACGCGGAACGATCGCCCCAAATTCGATGCAACGCATGTGCGAGGCTGGAGTTGTGCTCGCGCAAGACAAGAATGTCGACGCTATGGTTATCTGCGTAACCCTCAAGACACAATCATTTTCATCCAACATTCATCTTAATCAAAATCCTAAGTATATCATCCAACCGAACAATAACACTTGCATGACGTCGTTCGCCGAGTCAGAGTACCCCCGAGTTATCGCATATCGATCTTTAATACATCTCAATACCATCAACGATATACGTAACTTCACGATCTTCCTTTGCAACCAATTTTGAATCGTGCGAATGATGCTATCATCCGACTGGATAATCTCCTCGACATTCAAATTCAAGTTCGATCATTATCCCTTGAATCATTCACAACATCAATTTCCTTAAATCCAAATTCACGTATTGTTCATCCGTCTATCTTAAGTCATCGACCAACATTTTTCTTCAATTCGTATTGTTCCTTGCTAACTCAAATCATCGAGCAACATTCAATCCAATCCTTAGAGTCATTCACGTAACTTCAAAATCAAGCCTTTCATGCACGCTGTCTACCTATCGTGCTAACATTTCGTATACTATCCGTATCAATATCCTTGATCAAGTCATCCATTCGTACGCCCTAACTTTTTCTTAATTCGATTTCACCTACTCAATCATTTTGCATTTCATACTCGCGCAAATCCTCGATCTCATGCACGTTCCATGCGCATCCATTTCTAGGATGTTCGAATCAACTCATCCAAATCTTCAAGACTACAATTTGTTCAATGACACTCAATCTAAGGCTTTGCATAACGCGATGCTTGCTAATAGACTCACCGACACCCCGCATCCTCAATCGATCGATCGAAATCCTTGAGGCTATCACATACACCACTCAGGGTTGAAGTCATTTATCAAATCCTCAACTATCATTCGAATCGAAATCCACTTCTTCAATTTTTTTTTCCGTTCGAACCATTCCTCAATTTCCAAGCATGCCCATCTATATCGCATAGACGTTATCGTCCCTCGATAGTACCCCTATCGATAGTCATCCCCCGTTACTCAATCAAGTCCGAATCATTCTCGTCCGACACAATTCGAATCCCACACTTAACTTTTTTTAAGAGTCGACGCAACTTTGGTGTATATGCCCAGCACGACTTAGCCAACCGTGCTTACGAACCATCTTTTTGTTTTGTCAAAAACTGTTCTCCACATTTTTTCAAATTATTTAGACTTATTGTATGGAGATCCCGTGGGACATTTAGAGAGAGTGCACCAATGATATCAACTTTGCGGAAGCAACACTTCAGAGTTTGCAAAAACAAAGGAGTTAAGAATTCAATCGATAGTCCAAGGATGTAAAGTCGTGCTCTGATACCATTATGTCATGCCCCGTTCCCGTAGGAGCGATCGTCCCTGCTAAGGCGTGATGTCGCACGAGCCTAGATTGTGCTCGTGCAAGGCGCGGTTCCATAACGACCGATTTCAGCGGCTGTGACAGGGTCGTCGCACAGAGTCCCAAGCAAGGACATTGAATAATAGCAGCAGAAAATTAGAAACAAAACACAAGTCATTGCAAACACTCTTTTTTTGATATTGAAACAAAGGTTACAG